>CM060965.1:145249373-145606873 GCA_030765045.1 Tenodera sinensis | reverse complement strand
CAACATTGTGTCATATCGGACGAATGAATGAAATGAAATGGGTGAAATGATGCTCAAATGAGCCCGAGGTCCATGGAGCTTTAAGTTACCCGACATTCGTCTTCTTAGGGTAGGGAAAACCTCGGAAAAGACCTTACACGGATAACTTACCCTAAGCGAGATATTCGAACTCGCGACCTCTTGAACGTGAGGCAGACACGTTAACCATCACCGAGGCGGGCGCTCGATTCTTAAACGTTTGATTATCGCTATTCTTTTTGTGACTATAACGAAATCCGTAATGAAGTTACTTTTGCAAAATGAAGTAGGTAGAAAAAAAGTCTGGTGTGTTGCGCTCACATGACTTTTTCTACTCTTGTACTAACCATTCTTATAATCTCTGATTCCTGTATCTTTATTGTGTTAGTTGAGATAAACATTTGCTGAAATTATCTTATTGCTTATTTCCTTGTAGGTGCAAGGGGAATATTAGAATATAGTAGGCTTTGAGAGATAGTCAAATCTTTCAAAGCTTTCAGATTCCGTTCTCTTCGCACGGTTAACATATAAAAACTGATTAGCGATGTACCATTTGACAGAAGTATAAGTTCTCCAAAACTTACACTTCTCTGAAATGGTTCATTCTATTTAAAAAAAAAAAAAAAAAAAAAAAAAAAAAAAAAAAAAAAAAAAAAAAAACTTAAATTGTGAGCTTTAGCAAGATCTACATTTTTTGTATAGTAAGGTTTGGTCTATCTCTTACAGTTTACCAGTCCTCCAGAGTAAATAGGACTTCATGTGCTATAGCCAGATAATTCAAGATACACATTTTATTTGTCATAAAAATATCCCAAACACATGGCATTTCAATAAAAATCGTTAGAGCGATTTTCAAGAAAATCAAAATTTTCGAAAATGTTTCCATATAAAGGGTAGTTTAGGGTGGAGGAATTTTCTTCAAAATCTTCGTGTAACATCCTTGAAAGACATTAAATTTAAATACCAATTTTGGCTTTTAACAGTTTTCGTTTTTCGAGTTATACTGTCCACAGACTGACAGACACACAGACAGACATACACACAAACACACACACGCGGACCCTTTTTCTAAAAATACTTTTATTGGATTCAGGGGGCCTCAAAACATATTTCCGGTGAAATCTTGAGATCGAACTTTTGGGTGGAATATAATACTTCTTCTACTTTACTAAACGTAGTAGAGAAAGTAATAAGGCTTTCTTTAGGCCTGAGTGAGTGTGTATGGCTTAAGGGCTCGTCGACAAATAGGTCATTAGGGCCCAAGGCTTTCTTTTTAATAAATAATATACGATAAAGGACAGAGTAATGTATGGAAATGTAAATCATCCGATTTTTATTTAATGCTAAAACCCAATGATTCAAATGTAACATACATATTTCGTGTAAAAATGATATAGGCACATATACATGGAATAGCTACTTCTAAATATTTTCAAAAGAAATTAGGAAAATATATATAATAATAACTTGCGTTTATGATTGCATTTACGATATGGAAAAACAAAAACGTTAAATTGAAACGAAAAAATAAATAAAAGGATGTCAGATCTTTCTTTCTAGAATAAAAAGTAAAATTCATAAAATAGGCTATAGAACGTGTATGTTAAGGTGCCAGATGCTTTTCCAACAAATTTTAAAAATTGCATTTTAAGAGAAAATCGATAGTTTTTAGCAGTCTTTTCCCATTAGTCAGGACTGTTTCAACGGTGTTAAAGGTTTCGAAGGACTTCCACTATGCAAACATAGCCTTAGATGGGCAGTTTTTCGTTGTTTTTTATTTCCTCCAAATGGCTGTAATCGTTTTGATTAAAAAGTTATACGCTCGAGATATTCGTGTGAAGAATAACAAGAGTATCTTGAAAATCTGCGAAGACCCTGTGAATGTTATCAGCTGATAAACCATAAAATATATAAACATTTTCACACAGAAAGAATGTCTAAAGGACATAGAATATCGCCATTTACTAATATTCTGGGAAATTGGTTATAAGCTGCGAAAAGTTTCCGAAATTTCTTTTAAAACTAGCATCGTTCATATTCGTATCATCCAAACGTCACACCTTTTCCCCCCGCCACACAAACACACACACTTGCTCGCGCGCGCGTGGCTCTAAAATCGGATTTTCACGATAAATGAAAAGTTAAAATCAAATTTTCGCGCCGAATGCAACACATTAGATAAGCAGTTGAGAAAGTAAAAATATCATTTATGCCAACAAACTTACTGTTGGTGTTTTTAAACACACAAGCCGTGTGTGGGCAAAGTTTAAGAGGTCTGTGGTTCAAATCCCAGTTGTGGCATTGAATTTTTAAGTTCCAGTTCTACCTCTTAAAAATATCATGTTCCTTTTACACGGTACATGCATTATTTTTAACAGAAACATAATTTTGAGTATATCTTATAGAATACACTTCAATATTATTTGTGGGATGCTTTTCACAGTATGTAAGTTACAATCTTTTTCCAGTAGGATCACCGTCTATTCTTGACAAACACTAATCTAGAGCATACCTGTAATTTTCGATAGCAAAATATGGAGCTAGGCGTGAAGCACTTGGACACAACTCCCTTACATATCAAGTTGAAGAACAGTTGAATGAAGGCTACAGAGAGCGCTGATGACAAGCAGTGCAGATGATAAGAAACACACGCAATGCTACAATCCTGCTCTTGCTTCTAGTGTGTAACTTGTTAGACAAGCATTGAATATAAGTAATTCTTCCTCTTTAATACTTCTTCTATTTCACGGCTGCTGTTCCTCTAACACCATCGGCTGCTATGCTGCTCAGTTCACTGTCCTGAGTGGTTGTAACTAACCACATAGCCTACCATTACAAAATAATTAACACAATATCGGAAACTAGAGGGAAAATAATAGCTTTCCCATGAGACATTCGATCTAAAGCGCGTCTCACCCTTAAAAGACAGTACACGTTAAATGGAGCGCAGTGTTGCAACATGTACTAGTTGCGAATCCTTCTCCGCGAGCGACTCGAGGTGGCCTGAGTCCTGCACTTAGTCCTTCAATTGCTGCTTGACGAGATGGGCACTTTTAACTTTGGTATCCCTCCACGCCTTTGTTACTGTATGACCTAAATTTACAAATGACTCGTCTGTATAAACAATTGATTTCCCCTGGTCCCTAAACCTTTTACGTCTTTTAGATATTTATGTCGCCATCTGATGATATCGATATCGTCTCTTTCTATTAATATGCACTTGTTACCCCTTCTTTCATATTCGAGCCCCGTAATCATGTAAGAACCCACTAAGAGTGGCCCTTGAGAAATTTGATAGGGTCTCATCACTGTTGAATCGTGACAAAATTATATTCAACGTGGGTGGAATATTTGCAAACTGTAAAGAATGAACAATTCGCCGCACTCCACCTTGTACCATTCAATCATATTGCGTTAACCTAGCGTTTTGTGTAGTCCCGCCCTTTTTGCTTTCTTTTTCGATGGCGTTCTTAGAGGTCCTTTCATTAGTTCCTTTTTAATCATACACACTACTGCTTCTGAACACCCGATAGCCTTAGCTGTTTCTTTTATCGCCTTACTTACACGCATTTTACTTAAAAAATAATCTAACACATTCATAATTATTTGGCGTTCCTTACTTCTTTATTTACCAACATATCGTCCCTTCCTAGCTTCACCCTCCATAACTACAAATATTTACAAAAATATTAAACAAATAACGCAATAACAGCTCACAGTTACTCACACGGCTTCTTTCGAACTAATGCTAGTGCTGCTCCTTATACTATCTTCTGTGTCAGGCCTGACGCTGAATAGATGAATACCTTTTGTTTGCCTTACTGGATAAAAGAAAGAGATTACTGCCTTTTGGTTTATTTTAAAAACTTTCTCCAACCTTCCTCAACATTTGTTCTCCCTGATGTAAACTCAATAACAAAAAAGTTTCACACTGCGTAACTTTTGCAGTGCACATATATAAAATTTTCCGAAAACATTTAATTTAAAAAATTATAACACTTAACTGGGTAAACATAGAGAATTCAAAGTAGGCAGGTAGTAGCACTATAGTTTACTCTACCTAAGAAAAAATATAGATGCATTCTAGCAGTTAGTTTGTTAGTTAGTGCGTGATGAGTGTAGAAACAGCAAATATCGGACTTCTATTGAAAAAAACGTTTTCTGAAGAAATTTGGACCCATAGAAATGTATAATGACTCTGAAAAGGATATAACCTGATAGAGAAAAAAATTCTGCATAGGATAAGGTGTTCAAACCTGAAATTTATAACAAATGAATATTTATACCATGCTATTAGGAATCTGGCAACAGAGCGAGGGTAGAAAAGGACGCGGCTAATGGCAACTTGTATGCGCTAGATAGAGACAGAGATGTCCCATTTAACTCCATACTGTCTTCTAAGAGTGAAACGCTATATAGTAGCAAAGTTGGGGAAACGTAAACCATTTTTCTGAAGAAAATAAGTACTATCTTTTACAAAAGTAAATACCCAATTTCAATGACATCTGAGCGAAGGCCCACCTAATTCTCAGGCGTACTTACATAGGTGATTTGAGAATTAAATTAGTAATATGCTTCCCTTGCTGTTCAGAGGACATGGCAGCCATCGGCTCACCTCGCAGTTTTGAAAAGCAATATTTCAACAATCCTTCTACATTAATGGGAAAACATCGGAAATTCAACCACACTGAGCGTGCAAAAAATATGTTCTTATTGTGTTTCTATTAAGTTGCGGGCTAGAACTACATATAAATGATTCCAGTGCTAGGTGCTAGGCTTACAGACGTAAGAAACTATTTAATCAACACTGACCACTGCTACTCATGTTTTATGGAACTATTATATTTTGTATTCCTCAAAATAAGTGTAAACGAATATCTAGAGAAAGAGCGAACTTTTTAAACCATTTCTAACTGAGCTACAAACTTTCCGCTTGCAGTGAAATTACTAGTTAATAACAACAAAGTTTAATATCATATGAATTAAGCACGATGTCCAAATGACAGCGTTGCGTCGTTATTCGCGCAATTCAGAACTGCTAGCTGCCGAGAGTTTCATCTCACCTTTCGCGTGTTTATTTTCTGAAATATAAAATTAACATATTTAATTCTCTGCAGCTTTTCATCAAGATGACCCAGAGAACTTCGTCCCACCTAAAATAGATTTGATTGTACCTCTTCATAAGTAATTATCAATCCTAATCAACCTTCCAACCCCAATTCATTGAGATCGACAGTATTAGACGCATTGTGTACGGCTTGAGTGTTGTTTGGTTATTAAATTATACTTGTTTGTGATTCAAATGAATTTAACGTCTTATTTACATGAAAGATAAATGCAGTTAACTTTCAATGCAAAGCTTCTTGGTAGACTTCATTCTTTGTTTTCCTATGCGTAAATAAACAAAGATGGTGGCTTTCCAACAGGTGATATACAGTTGTCCATGCGTGAAACACGGAAATTCCAAGTTAATTCCGCAAACTTCCAACGACTGGACTGGCCTTGTGTTTTGTTGACAGTCACTGCGAAAGCCAGATGCACGGCGAATTCCAGCCGTTTTTTAAATCGAATGGCAAGTCCGTTGGAATCATTGTGATGCGCGGAATCAAACCATTCTCTCGTTTGTACTTTCTCTTAATAATCTTCGCCTCGATGACGTTCACAAGCTTTTTCACAGCCAGCCACATTCCATTACACGTAATTGTTTTTACTGTCACTCAAATTTGATGAATTTACCTTGAAAAGTTTGCAGTATTGAAATCCTCATACTAATTCCTCGAGTTTCGCTGTAACACATTTTGTGGTTATGTCTAAGTCTACAAAGTCAATTTACCTTAATAGAATGACTGTTTAAAATGAATGTTCGCAAAATGTAGTTAAAGTCAATTTAACGTAATCTATTCTCGAGATTCACTACCTATTTTATGAAGAAAATGATCTTAAATGTAATACGAGATGCAGCTGCTGAATGATAGGTCTGCCAACACATATACTGAAACTAATCTGAAGTGTCAATTCGCATACAAAATTACCAATTTCCATTTTTTTGATTTTTTGGCTATTCCTTTGGATTTCCCTTAACGTTCTTTTTTCTAAACCATGCTGTATTGTGGCAAGCAAAACAAAAGATATTCAAACTAGAATGAAGGCACTTCTTCTTCTTCCTCTTTCCCTTCTGCCTTTACAGCGTAGGGGTAGACACACTAATAGAAATCGAGTTAATGAGGTCATGGCAACACTGTATAGTGCTTGGAAATAAACGTGGCAATGCTGCTAGGTGTAAACGATTGCTCATGTTCAAGTAATCCACAACTGCAGTGTTCTGTAGTTAATTAATTTCACTAATTACATTATTCACTGGCATCCAGATCTTGTAACAATGCATTTTATGACCATTAAAATGTATTTTACATTATTAAATGCTTATATATCTGAACATGGTAATAGTCATGGAAATGCCTTGGAATGTGGATACTTAAAGGGAAATATTAATTTCGGGAGGAATGATTGACAATTGAGGTCCACGTGTTCCCTGCTTTATTTTCATAATTTGCAGTGGTAATAGTCTACGAAATTTATGGAGATGCCTTTGAATGTGGATATTTAAAGGGAAATATTAATTTTGGGAGGAATGATTGACAATTGAGGTCGACGTGTTCCCTGCTTTATTTTCATCATTTACGAACAATATCTTATAAAGCATTCAGTTGTAAAATTGCAATCATATTGCAGCATTCATAAGATGGTGGGAAAAGTTACAACGCCATGTGAAATGAAAGTACCAAAAAGAGGAGCTTTAGAAATATTTTCCATTAATTTACATAATTTTATATTTCACACAGGTTATATAAATAATGGTGTTCCCATTAAGAAAAAACATAAAGAGGGAACAAATTTAAATGGAATTTGAATTATTCCCATCATTGTTGATTTGCACAAACACGCCTTAACGAGTTTCACTAGAGTAAGGTCCCTGAGGGGCCAATTGAGCAGCTAATTGAGTAAAGAAGTAACGGCCCCAGGTCGTGAAGACTGCATAACTGGCCAGGACGGAACGGAGCATTGACCACGTACCTCCCTCCAGTACTGCACCCCACTCATGGTGCATGTGGTGGGCAGAGTTTGGGAATGCAGTGGCTGGGTGGTAGGCCTTGGCCCAGATAGGGTGTTGTGCCACAGGGTTAGGTTAGGGTTAGAGATGATCATGCAAGCATAGCCAAAATCAAGACAGCTAATGCGGAGAAAATTACACCATTCCAACAACTATACCCTTTTGAGGTGCCTAAGACATGTTCCCAAGAATTTGTTCTACATGCTTTAGAACTATCACCAGACAGAACTACAGCATCTGGGAACAATGAAGTGACTGAAAAGGCTACTACCATTACTTAAAGTGGACGTCATGTGAAAATACCAAAAACTATTATTTATTTATGCTAACAAACTTACTGTTGATGTTTTTAAACACACAAGCCGTGTGTGGGCAATGTTTGAGAGGTAGAACTGGAACTTAAAAATTCAATGCCACAGCTGGGATTTGAACCTCAGACCCTCCGCTTACCAGGTAGGTGCTCTAACCATTAAGCTACTGTGATAACCTGCCAGAATGACATTGGATTCTCCGACTAATGCGTATTTTTCCCAGTAAACCACAAAGGCAGTCTCACATCAGACTGGTGACTTACTGTCGTAAGTACTTTATGTCCAGGGATTAAATAACCTTCAGATGGTAATTATTATTTATTTATGCCAACAAACTTACTGATGGTATTATTAAACACACAAGCCGTATGTGAGCAATATTTGAGAGAGAGAATTGGAACTGAAAAATTCTACCTCTCAAACTGGATTACAAATTCAATTACTGCTACTCAAAGGGCATACCACCTAGGCACCCAGTTAAAATCGGAGTTTGCTGCACACTATCCACACCAAGAATAGTGGGACCAATGTTTTTGAAAACAATGTGAACATTGCAGAGTACCGATGGATTTTCATGGAGTTTCTGAGCAACTAGACGATGTAGAGCTTAGTCAAGGATATTTTCAGCAAGATGACCTCGGATGCCATACACCAAATGAATCCATGGCACCAATTGCAAGTTTCTTTGACAACCAAATAATTTCCAAAAACCTGTGGCCACCTAGATCTCCCGGACTTGACATCACCAGACTTCTTTCTATAGGGTTACTTAAAAGACAGGGTTTATGCCTCAAGTCCCCAGACATTGGACGATCTGAAGCACAACATTACACAGGTGATTCAAGATAATGACAACAGAATCCTCAAAGTGACCAGTAACATGGAACGTGTTCAGTTGTGCCTTACGCAGGTTGGTGGGCCTTTTCAACATAATCTCCCACAATTACTCTGCATTTCAGGTATAATAGTTGTCACTAGCATAACTCGTTTTGAAACAATAAAAGAAATAAATGTATCAGTTTTTCATAAATCACCCTGTATTTTAGTTCAATTGCTTTGTACTCTTAAAAGGTAATTTTTGTTTAGCTAATAATCCACTCAAGTTTACTTACTTGCAGCTTTGACTTCATTCTATAGATGTGAACTGAAGCATCCATAGGATTTTGCATACATTAAAGCTAAAATAAGCTTCATATAACATTCTTAAAGCAATGAATGAAATGAAAGCAATGATGATTATTGGTCAGTTTATTCACATAGTTTTTAGTGTAGCACATGACAAAACTTTCACTTTAGCTACAATTTTTCTTAACAGGAAAAATACTAAACCTTTAAACTTTGCAATTACAATAATTTGACACAATAACCTAACAGAATTTCTTACCCAATTATTGAACTATTTTTAAATATAGCTTGCAATGTGTATTTGTCACTCATTAAGAAAACGGAAATATACACAATTATTTCTAGTTTGTTGGTATGTGGGCATTTGTTTTCTAGCTACACATAGCTAAATAAACTATTTCATTTTAAAATAAGCACCATGAATAAATTATATAAAGTTAAGGGAATGTTTTTCTTTATGATCTGTGTGATAACTTTCAAGTATTTTGAAAGAAAGTGTGATATCACATTTAAGTACACATATTGTATCCACTTATTTCTTCTTCAGCAATTTTTCCTTTCTTTTCTTTATATGCTTCTTCACCTTAATCTTGCGTTTCTCTGCTTGCTGCTCCTTCACTGCTTTTTTTCGTTTCTGTAAAAGAATTGAAGTTCTTTCATACTGTTTCCTAATTACCAATAACAATAATAGCTTTTATATTTAAGAAGCTCAAAACTATTTATAACTGTGTTACTTTGTTCCTCCTTACTACATATGGATACTGTGCTTAGATTAAACCTATTAGTACCACTGATTACAGTATGACAAGGAAGATATTTGTTATGCAATACAAGACTGTACTTGACATCTCATATTACATAGAACTTTCTTTTTTTCATTTGTATAGCCCCCTTTATTTTCTATAATCAAATTGGGGCCTTTTACTTCAGATACAACTTGAATGTGGCTTCTTTAACATTGGGTTTTTAACCTTTATAACATTAAACACACACACATTTGCTTCCATTTGCATGTTTCCAAACTCTCTGGAGAGTAGTAAAAGACTTTAACTAAAGAAAAATTCCTCTACATCAGCTGGGAATTGAAACCCAGAACTCTAGGTTGTGATATCAGATCATAAGATTTCCAACTATTCAAATATAAAAAACACCTGCTCTATATGTATTACAAGGATGTTGTAATCTTGTAATATGAGTTAATTTTTTTTATGAACGTTAAGAAATTTCATCTCATTTTTAATGTTTATAGTGTGACGTGAGCTAATTTCATCATGTTATGCCAATCTCTTTGTACAAAGTCAGCCACTCTTCATTTATCTAATGGATGTATGAGGGCTGTCCCAGAAGTGCCCAACCTAATAGATAACGGTTGTAGAAAGTATATGGTAGAAAGTACCAATCTAATAAAACTTAAATTTGAAGTTTAAAATCTGTTTAGAATTTGTTTGACAGCAGTCAATAGTGAATGCTTTCAGTTAATTTGCAAACGTGGATAGAACTGATTATCATTATGTGATACAATACTTTCATCTGAAAGGTCTGTAGTCCAACTAATATTAAAGCTTAGCTAGGTTCTACTCTGGGGGAGTCTGCTCCTTTGTTTACAAGTAAAACATTGGGTGGCAGAGTTTAAGGAGGTCATACAGACTGACAAGACTAATGAGGTAACCATGGCAGAAATCATAAAGAAAATCCACAAAATGGTACTGGATGACCATCGACTGAAAGTGTGTCAGCTAGCAGACATTGCAGGCATTTCGAAAAGTGTTGAATATTGCATACTAACTACAAATTTGGACACAGAAGAATTTGTGCAATTGCATGTCCAATATAGAATGGAATGCTGAGAACCACAGCAGTTAAAAGTTCCCATGAATAACTCAATTTAGTGTTAGTTACTCAGTAAGCACTCAAGTTTTTCTTCTCTACTTCTGATGTATTGCAGCTATATTATAACTAACATGTTTTTGGTGGCTATAGCTATTGCTACTCGCAATTTCAACTATAATGTCTCTGTGTAACAGACCTGTATTTTGTGGGGGGCAGATTGCCTGAAACAAATGAATTTGAATCTTAATGTTTGTTTGTTTGTTTTTTTTTTTTTTTTTTTTTTTTTTTTTTTTTTTTTTTTTTTTTTTTGTATTAACGCCCTCAAACAAAACGTTATATTGGATGACCAATGAAACAGGCAAAATGATGTTCAAATGAGCCGAAGTATATAGCTCTTAAAGTTACCCAACATTTGTGTTCTCAGGAAAAGAGAAAATTTTAGAAAAAAACTTTATCTGGATAACTCACCCTAAACAAGATTTGAAATCGGGATCACTTGAATATGAGATAGACACGCTACCACAACACTACAGAGGTGGGCTGAATCTTATTCGGAATGAGTTACCTGCATAAGACATTTGCAGGGTTTTCCATTAATCCTCACTGGATCCTCGGCCTATTTAACGACTATCTGAACTTTCTTGTTTACTGTATCCGCTGACCTGAGTTTTAAAAGGGATGTTTAAACACATCTTTCTATTTGAGAGGTAGAATAGGAACTGAAAAATTCAATGCCACAGCTGGGATTTGAACCACAGACCCTCCACGTACCAGGCAGGTGCTCTAACCATTAAGCTACTGTGACAACCTGCCAGAATTGCATTGAATTCTCCAACCAATTTGTATTTGTCCCGGTAAACCACAAAGGCAGTCTCACATTATAGACAATTACCCCAATGGCGATTTACTATCGTAAGTACTTTATGTCCCGGGATTAAATAACCTTTAGATGGTAATTATTATTTATTTATGCCAACAAACTTACTGTTGGTGTTTTTAAACATACAAGCCATGTGTGGGCAATGTTTGAGAGGCAGAATTGGAACTGAAAAATTCAATGCCACAGCTGGGAATCGAACCACGGAACCTCCGTTTATCAGGTGGGTGCTCTAACCATTAAGCTACTGTGACAACCTGCCAGATTGACATTGAAGGGTCTGTGGTTCAAATCCCAGCTGTGACATTGAATTTTTCAGCTCCAATTTTACCTCTCAGACACACGGCTTGTATGTTTAAAAACACCAACAGTAAGTTTGTTGGCATAAACAAGTAATAATGAACGTTTTTCTATATTGGCTCAGGTTATGTCACTTCCATTTACCTAATTATGGATTCAAATTTCATGTACTAGCCAATCTGATTAAGTTTTTTTACTTTCTTTCCTGGGGAGTTTTCCATTAAATACAGTATTACCCCACTTTTACATCCCCACGTTAACGTTTTCCCGCCGTTTACAATAATTTTTTAAGGTCCCTTCAATCTTCACAATGTATTAGAATCCCGGCATTTAGGTTTGTGAAATTTTAATTTCCTACCGTTTACACCATGTCGCATTGAGTTCTAACACAAAACAATATAGCGCTAGACCATACGATCGTTGGTCATGACATTCAAAGAACCTTAGTCTCAACCGTCAGCCATAGTTACTTGATGTCTATGGATGTGGTAACGCTGGAGATGCCGATATTTGCGCTATCTTGTGTTACCAGTTGCAATTCAATTCTAAGTTCCGTTCTATCAGTCACAGAAATGGAGAAGAAAAGGAAGAGGAAGTCTTTTTCCATTGAAGAAAAACTTAAAATTCTGGAAAAAGCAGACTCCTTTCGTGGAACACATGAGTTGAATATAAGTGTCTCGACGTTGAACACTATAATAAGAAACAGACATTTTACGTCAGCAAGTGCTTTGGAGTGTGGAGCACATGCAAAGAAGAGGAAGTACGTTAGTTACTCAAAATATGACAAACTCGAGGAAATAGTGAGAAGCTGGTTCGAAACGACGATAGTGAATATTCCAATCAGTGGAGTGCTGTTACGGGAGAAGGCACTTTATGTGGCAACTATGCTGGGAATAGACGATTTTACTGTGTTGAATGGGTGGTTGGACCGCTTCTGGAAACGTTACAGTGTAACATACGGAACTGTGTGTGGTGAGTCTGCTTCCATCTGTGATGATAGTGTTGAGCAGTGGATCGATGGGAAGCTTCCAGAACTGTTAAAGAATGCCTTAAGGACGTATCCAACATAGATGAAACTGGGTTGTTTTTTCTTTAATGTTCTGCCCAACAAGGCACTGGCGTTTAAAGGAGACAAATATCATGGCAGTAAGCACAGCAAATTGGGGCCTGCTGTTATGTTGGAAGCCAATGCAGACGGCTCTGAAAGGCTTCAACCATTTGTAATTGGCAAATAAAGAAAACTTCGATGCTTCAAAAATGTCTGTTCCCTGCCCATGTCATGTGATGTCAATAAGAAGGTGTGGATGACCTCCGATATATTCCAGAAGCAGCTTTCTGCACTTGATGCTGGCATGGGTGCACAGACCAGGAAGATTCTACTCATTGACCACTGTCTTGCTCATTCTGTTGATGTGCATTTGAGAAATGTGCAGTTGGAGTTCCTGCCAGGAAGCTGCACCAGTAAATTAGTAAGTAGATCTAGGAATTATTCCTTCCTTCCAATCAGCCTACAGAAAGAGTGTGGTGCAGCACATACTGAATGCAATGGAAGCTGGTAAAGATCTTTCTGCCTTCAGAATTTCTGTGTTTGATGCCCTCCACTACATTGCAAAAGCATGGAAAGACGTCATACAATCTACAATTGTCAACTGCTTTCGCAAAGGAGGGTTCTTCAAAACAGAAAATAAGCAGCCTGAAGAAGAGAAAGACATCAACTCCCTTTTGACCACATGGGAAGCTTTGGAGCCAGACTGTAGTGTTGAGATCTTCATGGCAGTTGACGAAGCACTGGTAACCACTGAGAAGTCCTTGGAAGATTTTGTTAATCAGCACACTGCAGTGGACTCAGACAACAACGATGAAGATGAAAATGACAGTGTGGTGCCAACAAGTGCTGAGGCAAGTGCAGCTTTGGAAGTGCTGTGAAAATATCTTTCATTGGTAGAAGGGGGTGCAAAAAGCTTTGAAAAACTTTATGAACTTGAAAACCAAATAGAGGAAATTAGATCAAAAAGATCAAAACAAAAAATCAATTTTGGCCTACTTCAAGAAGAGCTAGGTGTTCTTGATTGAAACACGTTCCACAGTTAAGTTTCCTCTCATTATTGCAAAAAATAAACTTTTTGGTTCTCCTACTGACAAAATGCAAAATTTTTAATGTGTGGTGTGTGTAACTATAATAAATCCATACCCTTTTATCAGTAGCAAAATAATAAAACTGGTTACTTGTTAATGGTACCTATGTGCCATGTTATTATCTGAATAAGCAGTGAAAAGGTAAGTGTTTTACAAAGTGCAATACATTCAGTCAATATTTTTATAACCATTACATATTACAAAATTGTTGAGTTGTTGCCCATTTCCCCCAATTTACACTTTCCCCCATTTTACACCACTTTTCCTCTAGTCCCCTGAAAAGTGTAAAAGAGGGGTAATACTGTAGTTGGTTTGACTGGATATTTCATACAAAGGAGCAAAACTTCCATCCAGTGTTGAAAGAAATAGATGGCAAAGAAACATACCTATGCAACTATGGCCTTCTATCAATAAGTGATCTAGGTGTTAAAAGCTGTTAAACAAATGAAAAGAAATGAAAGAGAAAAGAGCAGCTTTTGTAATGGATAATACGCCAAGCCATTTAGACATGGTCACATCCACATAGATGAAGGATTGTATACATATTAACCCCCATTTAAAATCTCTTAGTAGAAACAAAATCATTAACGCACATTGACACAACTCACTATTGTATTTTACAAACCTTTTTGCTTTCTGGAGATTCATTACGTGGTCTTGCACTATTGACAAATCTTTTGGATTCACTGTCTGAGTTGCTTGAACTTGATTCAGAAGAACCTGATTCACTGCCACTATCCCCATCTTGTAACAGATGTGGATTTTGCTGAGGTCCAGAAAGGTCATCTTTCAATCCTGCTATTGTTTTGTACACTAGTTCATCTCCTCTACCAGCTTTGGCTTTATCTATATCCCGTTCAACATCTACAACCTGGAAAGCAAACGATGCTATATGAAAAGTCTTAAAAGAATGTAAATAAAATGTATTTTATAACCATGGATTGCAAGATGATGTGGACATTTTGTATGTAAATAAAAATAAATAAATAAATAAACAAATAAATAAATAATAAATAAATAATAAATATATAAATAAATATATATATAATTAAATAAATAAACAGATCAATCATATATATACTAAGTATCCCAAGAAAACATTGACAACGCTTAGTATGTTGTGGGGGATGAGAAACATTGGTTTTCAAAAAGGAACCATTGTCCAGAAATGCATGGTTTGGGCTATGTAGAGCGTTAAGGTTTGAGAACGAACGGTTCCAACAATTTGTTAACATTCGTTTTGGTATCTTAAAATGGAAGGTATGCAACCTTTAGCCATGTGTGTACTGCGGATGAATGACGCGAGCCTAATAATACTCCTCTGACATGCTATATTCCTCCATATTGTCCTTGGTGCACATCCTACTGTGTTACTTGTGTAGTTTTCAATCTAGCAACGTTAACAGCAGTGTGATGTGCACCAGTACACAACTGGAAATGACCAACATGAGCTCTGGCACATTTTGATGTAAATGTGAGGAATCACCTCAACGTTGCATATCAAATCGATGGAATGGTAGAAGTGGACCAGTTCCATGTCTAGCACGGTCGCCAGATCTGACACCTCTCAACTATTTTCTGTGGAGTTGTATGAAGAGTATGGTGTATGGCACTCCTGTAACATCAGCAGAGGACCTGTTTGCTCGAGTGCACAGAGTGATTGAAGATCTTCAAAGAAAACCACATGTAAGGGATCCTGTGCCTGAGGCTCGGCACTGCCGATATAGGCTCCCCAATAAAGTAGGAAATACACAGTTTGAAGCCCATTTGTAATGTAGGCAGCTCAATGTGCCACTTATGTCGGGTTTATTGACAAAATGCAAATGCACACCCATGTTGCACTTCAATCCGCTACAGCATCCAAATTATGAATTTTCAGACAGGAGTTCTTTTTTGAAAACCGATCAGTTTGATATCCTGCATAACATATTAAGCATTGTCAGTGTTTTCTGGGACAGCCTGTATATATATTACAATCATTTGTTAATGATACTGTCATCTGTCACGATCTATTGTCTCACAAGAGTTCTTATAATGCAAGTAAATTTACTGAGATGCAACTGTCACTTTTAGGCATACTTCAAAATCATCAGACCAACTGTTTAGTGCACAATGTGTCATGTAAATAATATGCTTACTGCAATTGCTTTTGGGATCCACACAAGTATACTGGCCTGGCGGCTTATGTAACAATTTATACATTATTTTTTGACTTTTATACATTTCAGAAACATATTAAAATCTTGGATGCATAGAAAACACAGTTCCCATTTTGTATACAAAAAGTATGAATGGGCAAATTTTTATATGAAAATTGCTTGAGTATGTCTCAGGCAGATGCAGCAAGATCTGTGTGGAAATGCATTAATGGGGAAGACGCTTGGTATTTCTGCCTCAATGTCTCATATCAATGATAAGGGATGATAACGCAATTCTTATACAATGTCATGGGTTTGGAATGGCATCAGGATCCACAATGAGAAATACTGCTCCTTGTTTTGTGTTTTATAAAATGTAGTTTTATGTACTTTATCATTTTATAAGACTGGTTCTACATCCCAGGATAATATTGCCTACATTACACTTAGCAACAGTGAATGTACATGTTGGACCAAATCATGAGTTCTAAGTACTTTTTGGCACAAGATGAATTTGCTGTTCTAAAGTCTCCATTGGATGTGGTCTCACACATACTGGTAATACAGTAATGTTAAATTCAAAAAGATTACTAAAGTGCAATGTTACAATTTTGTGATGGTTAGTTATCTGTTAAAATGATGCCCTTTTTATGTAACTTATCAAACTTCCCATACCCACCAATTTGCCACCAAATTACTGATTACAATATATAAATTACATTATTATATACATTACATGTATACACTAAGTAAAATTATATTAATTAACCTCAACATACAACTATTCAATTGTTAGGTTTTTAAATTATCATCATTTGATTGAAAAGGATCGAAATATCTAATACATTTACAAACAATAAGGACATATTAAAAGGTTACAGTCAGGGTCCGGATCTGTATGTAAAAACATCTTTTTTTTACTAAGAAATGCATTCCTAAAACAAAGTTCATTATCCTGATTGAGAGTCCATAAGTATAAATTCAAAATCTTATTTTACATAAAAATACATATTTCACAAAAAAAAATTATGTAAATGAGTATTTCCAAAATTGTAATAAATTCATATTTTGTATACTTTTCCATAGCTTCTCCCTTTATTTCTCCCCATAGCAACTCTATTGGATTTAGATCGGTGTGATATGGTGGAAGACGCAATACCTCGTGGCCACGTGCATTGAGGATCTGATCGATTACGTACGTCTTTCCTTTGGGCACTGACTTCACTAACTGCAATAACTCTGGTTTATGCATATTGCTGCTGAACGACACATTGTTGTCCCTTAACCACTGCATTACATCCGTTTTCAGTGTCGTCATTGTTGGCCTTTTATTTTTCTGAACACTGTGAACACATTGTCCATCACGACAACAGAGTTACTAGGCAAATTAGGAATAACTTGCGTTTCTAACCATTTTGTAAAATTTACAGTATTCATATCGTCGTGATACTCGCCCGTTTTTTGTTTAGATTTGAACATTAGCAAAGCATTGTGCACAAACCTGTTTTCTCCTCCCGCATGGGCAGTTACCAGTCTGGGTCCTTTACCCATAGGCTTTGTAACCCCTAACTCATTTGGAGACTGCCAACAAGAACTGATGGTGTGACAAGCATTTATATATGTTTCATCTAAATACACAATATTCCTCTTGACTCAGGGGTCTCCGTCTAGGGGATAGTGAATAGCGACCACAAGGTACCCAAGCTGAGCAGAACATTACTTCCACTTACTGGTGTTTTGCTCCTCACTGTAACTTTTCTATCTGACCTTACCTTGGTCATCTCTTGTTCTCTTCCGACCCCCATGCTATTAGGGTTCCCGAGGGCTAGGGAGCCTTTATTTTTCCAACCTCTCCATTTCTCTATAGAACCTTAACCCCTAACATGCTGACCTGTCATGGCATGTAATACGTCCTGTGATTGGTGATCAGAGGATGTGGTCAGTGAATTTATTTTGATAATTCTCCCGGTCAGGTTGGTGAGACCCGTAAACCAACAACAGGTGTGGTCCTCCAGACATTCTGGGGTTGTGAGAGAGCGATGTGACTGCCAAAACATAAAAATATGGTGCTTTCTAAAAAGCAGTTACTAGTACTGCTATTGCTTTCTTCAATATCATCAGTGAAAAATATTGGAGAGCAAGAGGATTAATGAGTTAATTGTCAGAAATCCAGCATTAGCTAACAACATACTTTTCCATAACTTTAATTAAATATTTCTGCTTTTTTTGTAATAAATACATATTTTAATACCATATTTTATTGCATAATTCCCCCCCTTTTTTTCTTGAAAACACTGGGGAGGGAATTATGCGAGTGGTGCTTCTAGGAATTCAGAAAGGAAGGGAAACCATGTAGTATTATGTAAAAGTTATATAGGTATACAGCAATTTGTGAATGAACTGGATACATACCACGGTTTCAATGGGCCTACAATGTATTGTTTCATTGTTTCTTTTCCCTGATTATTCTGCGGTCTCACTTCCACTTTCGCCACTATCATCACTATTTTCATTTATATGTGGCTCAGATAACACATCTTCATTTTCACAATTCCACAACATGTTGTCACAACTATTAATGGCACAAGAAATACCAGTTTTTTTAAAAAACTCTTCTTAACAATATGGCGACTTGTAACAAACTGACTGAAACACGTCTGCAACTTCACATTTCAATTTTACGATGCGTTGTGACAATGGCAATATGAGTATTTTTGTGGCAAGCACTGCGTCCATTGTTGTCCGTGACAGGCACTGCTGAGTCGATTGTTGCCCATTATCAAGTCATTTAAAGGCCACTCCAATAAGAACGAACCAGGAGAGGGAATTATGCGATGTTTAATATGTAAATAAATTTTAGTGATGAAAAATCTTAGGGAAGGGAAATATGCGAGGGGGGGTCCTTATACGATAAAATACGGTAATTCTTTCGCAATCAAGAAAGAAATGTTCTAGACCTTCTCAGGCTTCGAGCCAGCTGTAGTAATGAAGAGCCATTGACGTTTCAGGAGCGTGCATCTCTCCCATCATCAGGATGACGAATGGCTGACTTTTTTTTTTTTCAAGTGGAGGAAAAATCCATCTATGGACTCCCACTGTTTTGGAGGGTTCAGTGGGGTGTGTCGACTTTGCCACTCTGGCACTACTCAACTAAAAAATTTCCACCAGATAGGAATGTCATCGATTTTTGAGGGGATTTTTAGCATTGACTTTGTGCGGTCCCGCATAGCACCTGCGTTAGTCTACAATAAATTTATTTGCTGCTGACCAGTGGGCGTGAGCGAGCAAGAGGTAAGGTCCTAGGTTGCAGCCATGACAGAATGCCATGACAAGAGTGAAAGGACCAGTATAAATGAGGAGGATTTTTTCAAAACTCGAGGACAAAATTATGTGTTTACAGAAATTACATTTTTTTTATTCTAGTACATAACCTTTCATTACAAAAACTTTATTTTTGGCAATATTAAACGTTATCATGGGACAATTTCAGACAAGAGTGAAACTCCTAGAGGATAACCATATTTTTCATAGTATTGGCCAGGTAAAAAATGCTTGTTTTTTCAAAACTCAATAGACGATATGGACTATGAAACTGATAGAAATGGAGCTTCCACTCGCTTCTCCCGCCAGGTGCGAATTATGCTTTGCGATGTGTTTTGTGTGCAAAAAGACTGCACCGGTAGACATTCGTTCCCAACTGTATGAAGTGTACGAAGAGCAGTATATGAGCATACAACATGTGCACAAATGGTGCAGAGAATTCAAAGACGGACGAAATTACGGGCTTCAAGCCAGTGTAGTGATGAAGAGCCATCAACATTTCAGGGCTGTGCATCTCTCCCACCATCAGGATGATGAATGACTGACAAGAGGTCTTTTTTAAGACACTGCTTTGAAAAAGACCATAGAGCCAACTTCAAGGAAACGACTATCGCAGCAAAATGTAACAGTTTCTGAGAATTAAGGTTCAAGGAGGCTCTGGCCATCTTCTCCGAGAAGAGCACATTGAGCCGGGATGCCGGATTGCAGTTCAGTTCCTCCTGAAAACTGGCTTTAAAGTTGGAGATCGACCGGCTCAGAAAACACAGATTCCATCGGAACATTGAACCTCCAGAATAGATGTGTTTTCTGCGAGGTCCATATGACCAGATAGATATATGAGGAGCATTTTTACAAAACTCGATAGAGCACAACTTTTGAGAAAATGAGTTATTATGGAATTCGGTATGCTTTCGATGCCACCAATCAGTCTGTGAAATCAGATGTTGTATTAACTCAAATTATTAGCATTATGAGTGTTCTGAATGGCCATCGGTTTCAGATGAAATAATTATGAAAGTGGAAGAAGCAATGCTGAAAGATTGAAGGGTGATGGTTCGGGAAACCTGCGAGATGATCCCTGATGTCAGCAAGACCTACATTCACAAAATTTTGGCCAATCATTTAGGGTATACCAAGGTGGGTGGAGGCATGCTCATGCAGGGAGTGCATTTCCATCAGGACAACGCTCGTCCGCACATTGCCCCAATCTCATCAACAAATTTGGATGGGATACTGTCACACACCCTCCTTACAGCCCAAACCTAACCCCAAGTGACTACCATCTCTTCCCTGACTTGAAGAAATACCTGCATGGGACACGCTTTAGAACCAGAGAGGAACTGAAAGAAACTGTTTTCAGCTATCTTTGCCATGCAGTGGAAGAGGTCTACGATGCAAGCATACAAAACATGGTACACCACATGCAAAAATGCATTGATCAGAACAGCAATTATGTTGAAAAAAAAAGAGTAAGCTTTCCAAAAATGTATATTTCAATGTCAATAAATATGTTTTTCATTGTGAAAAAAAGTCATTACCTTATTTTACGAACAACCCTCGTAGGAGCAATTGGTGAGTTAACTTGCCTATGTTATGTTAGGTGTTGGTGTAATTTAATTATTTAATGAAAAGTTTCTGACCACCCTCGTATGATATTTCATGATTTACCAGAGATGCAAAAGTCACCCAGAATGAAGAGGACTTCTGAGGGCATTTCCAAAAAATTCAAAATATACATTTCATTTGTCATGAAAATATCTTATATAATATATTTTAATCACATCGTTAAGAGCCTTTTTTGAGAAAATTAAAATTTTGAAAATTTAACATGTAAAAATTTAACATTCAAATCATATTTTATGTAAAGGATAGTTTGGGGTGGGGAAATTTTCTTGAAAATATTTGTGTCCAACTTTGAAAGATACTAAACTTAGCTACTAAATTTGGCATTTAACCAACTTTTCGTTTTTCAGTTATGCTCTTCACAGACACACATAAATTATTGGGTGGATGTAATGCCTTCTCTACTACCTACATGGTGGAGAAAGCAAAAATACTGGACTCAAGGAGCCACAAAACATGTATTTTTCAATGAAATCTCTGGATATATCTTGGGTGGAATATAAAATTTCCCCTACTTACTATATGTAGTAAGAAAGTAAATTCAGTTATTCTTCTATCTACTTCATGTTAATTGAAAAGGTATTATCAGTGGCAGCTAAAGCATGAATGCACTAGCAGTGCCAGAATAGTTGCCCAAGATAGTTCACTTTATATTGCACGATGACTGCTGGCCACAGCCCCCCCCCCCCCCCCCTGGAAGCTAATACACTCAATGTGCAATCAATTACTGCCTATTAGACTATTATTTTAATTTTGATGTAAAACACAACTTTTATTTAGCACAAATTAATATGGTTATCCACAACAAATACTATAACCTTTGACAACAAAGAAATGAATTCATATTGTTTGATTACAAACTTCCAACATGCTCCCCCCCCGCCACCCAACCAGAAAGGGGTCTGCCAATGCCCATACTACTAATACTAGTACTACTATACTGAACTGGATTAATTCTCGGAATACGCCTTTGTTATTCGAGTCCTCTGAGTCATCATGTCCGTGTAATGCTAATTGAAACTTTCCAGAGGATCGTATGCAATTAAATTTAGCACATACCTGTTTTTATCTACTTGCTGGTTATGCTTTCTGATACTGGGAGTCAAGTTTAGCTCAGATATCTGTGCTACCTAATATAGGTTCATCACATTGTTTATACCTATGCTGCTTGGATTTCTCGTAGGTCATATTTTTTCCCAAATATGAATTAAATCCATCACACCTTTCTTTGACTAATTGTTATCACCACCAAATAGAATACATGGAAAGCAGGATAAAGTGTTTTTCACCTCACATTCACAGATCCATTTGTTTTTTGTGTAAATTTCCCTATTGAATTTTCTAATGCAATTAACCCTATTAATTCATGTAATTGCAAGTGTAAACAATGTAAAATTAATTATATACTAAGAAATGATTTTCTACCTTTATGCAGTAGTAGTGACCGATGGCTTATTTCTCATTTCACAATATAGTACATCTTGCTAAGTGTGTGATACAGTTTTTACAAATAATTTGCAGTGCTGCCTACAGTAGTCGTGACAGTTACTAACTGGCACAAATATGAGCTATTCCCCTTCCCCTCCAAACCCCACTAGTGCCCAGAATTGACATCCAGAACACTGTAAATCCGAGCCAGATATGAAGTGACACGGATCCATAGAATAATAATATAATACGGTTGCAAACTTGTAACTAGCTGTTGCTTCCTTCACCTTCTATAGTTTTCCATTGCCAGACAAGCCATTTCATTGAGCCTTTTTAAGAGTAATAAGATTAATGCTTGTATTCTTGATGTAACAGTGGAGTATACAAATAATTTAAAATATGTATTTTTTCATTTTATTAAGGTAGTGCCATGGCACAGAGGCACTACCCCCAGAACTACCTCTGGTCTTATTACATATTTTTTATAGATATAATGTACATAATATATATAAGCCAGAAAAGAAAATAATGGTGCAAAAATGCACAAATCAAAAATTACATTTGTGCAAAATATGATGATTGTGCAAAATTCTACTAGTAGAAAATTTTATAAATTATACTATTAATGAGGGTTTTAAGAGGCAAATATGTGTCTGCTGAATTGAAGCCAACAAGAAGCTGCTAAATGAAATTTTATTATATTATTTTTTAAATTCACTTTTACACATATAGATCCACATATTCCATATCATATCTACATTATTGTCAGTATTGATTTGTATATTTTGCATTATGTGATATACAGTTTCTCTTTGTCTATGTATATGCTTTTGAAGGAGTGACAGATAAGTTTCTTTTAAACAAGAAAAGGGAACAATGAAGTTAAATTAAAAATGGACATACAAGAAACAAAACCTGATACATAAATAAGTACACTAAATAAACCATTAACGTAAAGCAGTATATAAGTGGTGCAAAGTTCAGTATTCTGGAGAAATTCCATTATTTAGGTGTAGTTTGAGAACAAGATAACTGTTTGGCATCATCATCAGGAAGCTGTATTGTTAACATTCATAACAAGGATAGAACTTAATGATTTAAAACAGTGTTTTAAAATAGAAGCGATGCAAATTATGATTATAAAATACTTATTATGGCTAACTCAAACTACAGTCACCTGAAAGAAATATTCCTGATTTCAATTATAAATATGGACCTAATTAATTAATGCAGTTTTAAATTATCAATGTTGACAAGAATGAGTGAACCAAGCAGACCAGATCAGAAATGAGTTCCACTGTCTGGGAGGGAAAGCAGCATATTGTGTGTTTCTATGACATTGTTACGGCTTGTTGAAAGATTATGCTCATAGCCTTTATTGTGTGTGTCTCTGTGTGTGGTGTGTGGGGGGTGTGGGGATGGTGGTGGTGATGGTGGTGGTGGTGGTGGTGTGTGGTGTGTGGTGTGTGGTGTTGTGGTGTGTGTGGTGTGTGTGGTGTGTGTGGTGTGTATGGTGTGTGTGGTGTGTGTGGTGTGTGTGGTGTTGGTGCTGGTGTTGTGGTGTGTGGTGTGTGTGGTGTGTGGTGTATGGCGTGTGGTGTGTGGCGTGTGGTGTGTGTCAGTCTGTGGACAGCGTAACTCTAAAACGAAAAGTCAGTTAAAAACCATTTATTTATTTAAGTTTAATATCTTTCAAGGCTGTGACACAACGATTTTAAAGAAAATAGCCCTGCCCTAAACTACCCTTTACATGGCACATTTTTCAAAAATATTTATTTTCTTGAAAATGACTCAACGATTTTGATTAAAATGCCTATGTTTAAGGTATTTGCGCGACAAATGAAATGCATATTTTGAATATTCTGGCTACAGCTTATGTAGTCCTGTTTACTCTGGATAGCTTCTGAATAACTGGTAAACCATAAGAGGTAGACAAAATCTGACTATACAAAAAACGTAGATCTCGCTAAAACACACAATTTGTCTAAATAACTTTTTTTTGTAGAGTGAACCATTTCAGAGATATTCCTTGTTTAATTTAAAAGGTGAGTCAATTAATAACACTGAACAACACTTACAACATAGTTTTCCGGGATGCGTTTCGAAGGTTAACTTTCCTCCATTATTGTCCGGTTGATAATGGAGGAAAGTTAACCTTCGAAATGCGTCCCGGAAAACTATGTTGTAAGTGTTGTTCAGTGTTAAATTAATAAATTTTAAATTAAATTAATTACAACACTGTTTTCAAACTTCTATGAAAGGAAGATATTCCTTGTTATTTGTCATTTTCAGAAAACTTTGATGAAATGGAGCATCATTGTTCATTTTTTATATGTTAAGGGTGCAAAGAAAACGTGATCTCAAAGCTTTAAATGATTTCACTATTGCTCAGAGCCTACTGTATTCTAATATTCCCCTTGCACCAACAAGGAAATAAGCAATGAGATAATTTGTACAAATGTTTACCTCAACTAACATGAAGATATAAGAGTATGTAAGAATGGTTAGTACAAGAGTAGAGAAAGTTATGTGAGTGCAACACTTCAGATTTTTTCAAATGCTGTTTTAAAGTTTGTTGAATTCTTCAACTTGAGCATGCCCACATGCACCCACCCATGCACACGTGCACGCACACACACACACACACATGCACACACCTGTTTCTAAAAATATTTTTTTTTATTCAGGAAGTATTAAAACATGTATTTCCATTGAAATCTTGGTATAAAACTTTTGGTTACAATACAATGCTTCCCCTACTTACTATACATATTAGAGAAAGCAAACATAGCTTGACATAATGAAAGAATGCTCCCAAATATAATATTCAAACTTACCTCAGTCAACCTTCTAGGAATATATGAATTTTTGAACACTTCTTCATCAATGAGTTCTTGTGCAGTGACCTCTTCCTCTGTTCTAGCTGCAGCTATTTCTGATATTTTATCCAGATATTCATCCATATTACTCTCCCTTATGGTTGGATCCGTGATAAAGTCAAATAGTTCCCTCACTGTCATAGTAGCCACCTTTTTGCGCCTGAAAAAGTCTGCAAGAAGAACAAGAAACAAATTATTTTAACATTGTTTTTGAAAAATCAACTGACAAACTTTCAAGGGTTATAAAAGAATGATATTCGAACACTGATTTTGTACACCTAAGATCTGTGATGACAAACTTAGAAGTTACATTATGATTTTTCATTTGAATAGCTGTACTGATAACACAAATAAAGGTTTAATACAAATACGGTACTGGTTGCCACTCTAAAATAGTTCATTTTCTTCCACAAGTGTCACAATAGCTGCAAGTGTATTTTCAAAGTTATGGGCTTTGTTTTTCTTGCTAAAATTTGTCATCAGCAAGAGCCAGTGCACCACTGATAGGTACTGTTACGCTGGGCTCGCACACAATGGGGGACGGAAGGGGCAAGGCTGCTTTGCTTGACTGCTGTATGTACACGACTGTAAACAATCAAAGTAGCAGAAACAATAGGGGTTTTGGGAACATTCTTGAGACTTCCTGCTAAGTCATTTCCTGTGCGAGCATGTGTGCATGTGTGTGTGGGAGAGAGAGACTACAGAAAGGTCTATCTGACGTCATCCCCAGGATATACGGAGGCCTGAGAAGAACAGTTGAGTGAGTTTTAGAATTGAGTTATGGACATGAGTCGGCGAGTGTGTGAGACAGCTGTGTACTTGTGCCATCATGTTATGACGTCATGTCAAGATTCAGAGCGTCATGAGTGATTGTAACACCGTAATTAGGGTATGAGAGACAAAGGAAGTAAAAAAAGACACTAAAAGGACTGACCAAGGTTATGAGAAGTAAAAATTGTGAGTTGTGATAGCCCGAAAGACTATAGACTGTGTTAACAAGAAGACAACTGTGTATTTATGGTAAAATTTTAGAAGATAATGAAGTGATAGAAAAATAACCGAATTGATTTTGTCATGTCACAAATGTGGAAGGGAACATGAAATTCTCAGTATATATTAATTTCATGCAAAGGTTTTACCATGCATAGATAGGTACTCTTAGGCTGCTGTTTTTTGGAACCTGAGGTTATGAAAAGGCCAGGTATCAATGTGACTCATCTTATCAGGACTATCAGATGTGATCAAGTGTCCTGGTTAAGAGTCATAAAGGGCTCCAAAAGCCTTCTGCAAACCTCCTTGAGGCCACTCAAGTTTTAACATCATCAGTAGTTTCTCAAGTAAAAGTAGTCAACATGACCACAGAAATTAAATGGGAGTATGTAAAAAAATAAATAAAATTATATAAAAAAAAGAAACAGTTTTAGCAAACATTTAACCACCTCTTAGGACACAGTATTTCTAAATTACTGTTTGGTATGTTGAAAACTGTAGGTATATGATTATTAAATATAAATTTTACAGCAATTTAAACTACAGTTAAATGAACTTTGTTGCTTGTGTACCTGTTATATTTGTGCAATCCTTTCTAAGAAACTCTAAAGCATGTGGATGATCATGTTCTACTGATTGTGATACATCAATGACAATTAGCTTTCCATCTTGATATCTATAATAAAGCAGAGTGAGACATTTTAAAATGCATACAATTATTGAGTTTTGCATTTGCCTAAATTTTCATTTAAAAAAGAGAGGCTCTATTCATAATGCATAATTCATGAGCTACTCCTAATACTTTATATCTTAAATGGGCTTATTCTTCACTTTAAGTACTTACAGCAAATTAAATTCACTAAGATCTGCATGCACCAACTTGCATTTGTTGTACATAGTCCACATCATGATCACACAATCCCGGTACAGTGATCGTGCTTTTGATGTAGACAATTCTGCTTCCTGGAATATAAAGTTTCAGTTAACTGAGCCGATATGTCTTCTGGTCTTTTGCCTTATTAACTATATACTTTTTGGATTATATTTATTGCCCTTAGATTCAATTCAGAGAACATTAATTTACTTATATTTTACTTGTACTAAGTTTAAGACTTTGGTTGACACCTGGTTACAACCACAAAAATTACAATAAACAATAATACTATTATTATATTACTAATCCTGGAAGTTAATGACAGTGGTGTTGGAATAACATTAAAACAGAAAAATAGATCCATTAATAACACTAAATGCTCAGTTTTAAATTTCCCAGAACATGTTTCAGAGACTAATTTCCTCCATTATCAACTGGAATATCGACTGAACTTGTTGATAATAGAGGAAACTAACCTCTGAAACATTTTCTGGGAAATTTAAAAAGTGAGTGTTATTTAGCGTTATTAATCGACCCATTTTTCTATTTTAACAATACTACTGTTTGCCAACGGAAAGAAAGTCCCCAACAGGAATTTGCTGTATTATCTGTTTGGAAACAGCGTGACACAGACAGCAAGTGTGTATGACAGAGAAAATATACTACACAAGGAGTAAAGCTATTCAAAACCCTGTCCTAGTGTCATCAATAAGGAGGGTGAGGCAGTGTCATATCCGTGTCCAATCGGCAATTTCCCTGCGCACCTCATTTCCCAAGGACTTTCTTTGCTGTGGTAAAAGTACAGTACTTATCTAAATTCAATACCCAATTAAATTTACATATCTTTATTCTGATTAGATGTAGTACATATACAACCAAAATAACATCACTAGGCACTTTCCAAAGTGAACATAGACCAATTCACTCTACTTACTGACCACAGCCATTTGTTCTTAACCCTACACAAAAACTTTCCAAGCTAACTGGTTTGCATTTTGTCACCAAAAATTTCCTTCGCTGCGATTTGCTTCTATAATTTTAGCCATTTGCCACATATTGCCTGTTGATGCCATTCACTTTTACCCGACATTCAAATAAAATATGCTCTGCACTTTCTGCTTTTGTACAAATAGGACACATTACATACTTCCAGTTTCTCCTATACCCCTTAAGTTCCATATTCCAATCTGAACCATGCCAATTGCCTCTCTCTTGCTTGTTCAAAGAATAAGAACCTTTTATACAGAACTAGTTACATAGGACCTTTCTGACATCATCAGCTGCTTATGACTAAGAATGCAGGCAGTGATGGGAAAGGTTCCACAAAACTTGCTCTGTGTAACAGTTTTAGTGAAACATTATGTGTAAATTTGACTCAATTAATATTGAGCTCAACGATATATTATAAGAACCTCCTTTTCTCCTCAAAATACAAAACACAGGATTTCATTGCAGACTCACAAGCAAAGAGTCACTGAGTGGCTGGTTATGAGAGCACAAGAGCAGTCAACCGCTTTTCTATCAAAAAGAGGAAACACAGAATTGTGTTTTTGCCAACCAACTTACTGATGATATTTTTTAAATATACAATGTGTGGGCAATGTTTGAGAGAAGTATCAGGACTGAAAAATTTAATACCATAACCAGGATTTGAACCATGGATCTTCTGCTTCGCGTGCGGCTGCGCTGACCACTGAGCTACCATGGCAACTTGCCACTATGACATTAAATTCACCAACCGATTCGTGTTTTTTAGGTAGACCACTGTGTAACAGTTTTAGTGAAACATTATGTGTAAATTTGACTCAATTAATATTGAGCTCAACGATATATTATAAGAACCTCCTTTTCTCCTCAAAATACAAAACACAGGATTTCATTGCAGACTCACAAGCAAAGAGTCACTGAGTGGCTGGTTATAAGAGCACAAGAGCAGTCAACCGCTTTTCTATCAAAAAGAGGAAACACAGAATTGTGTTTTTGCCAACCAACTTACTGATGATATTTTTTAAATATACAATGTGTGGGCAATGTTTGAGAGAAGTATCAGGACTGAAAAATTTAATACCATAACCAGGATTTGAACCATGGATCTTCTGCTTCGCGTGCGGCTGCGCTGACCACTGAGCTACCATGGCAACTTGCCACTATGACATTAAATTCACCAACCGATTCGTGTTTTTTAGGTAGACCACTGAGGAATCTCATATCTGAAATAAGTGCTCCAAGGGCGACTTTACAATCGCAAGTGCTTTATGCCTGATGTTTAATTAAATAACCTTTATTACTTAACCTTTCATTTCAATTAACAAGCAGAAAAACAAGCTTTTTACAGATAATTTGCAGGAAAGATATGATGTAAATTATATTGGCAGAGAAAGTTGTGTCATTGTATCTTATTAGATACAAGTTACACATATATTTAGATATACCACACTGGAAAGCCCTAAAGTCCACTAGGTTCTGCTTGCCTACTATGGAGAGCCACTAAAATCCAATCTTCTCTTCAAAGGAAGACATATCAGTAACAGTAGCTGCATTCAACCAAAAAATGTAAGACTATTGCCTGCTGCTGTGATGTATGTGAACTATTTATAAAGACTATTTCACTCACATGTGACTTGGTTGAAATGAACCAATCATGCGCATAACAATTTCAAATTTCAACCAGCAACAGCCTTCATTCACAAAAAAGTTATAAAATTTCACTATAACCTCTTATGAATTTTAACTATCACTTCCTCTGCACTTCTTGTTATGATGGCTTGGGAATCGGAAATCTGATGTGTTGCACTCACATGACTTTCTCTACTCTTGTACCTACTATTCTAACAAACTATCATTCCTATATCTTCTTCGTGTTAGTTGAGGTAAACATTTAAAGAAATTATCTTATTGCTTATTTCCTTGTAGGTACAAGGGAAATATGGGAATACAGTAAGTACACTTTGGGCAATGGTAAAATCTTTTAAAGCTTTCAAATTCCGTTCTCTTTGCACGGTTAACATACAAAAAATTGAATAACGATGTTCCATTTGGCAGAAATACAAGTTCCCCAAACCTCACACGAATAACAAGGCATATCTCCGAAACGGTTCACTCTACAAAAAAATTTATTTAGACACAAATTGTATATTTTAGCAAAATCTACATTATTTGTATAGTAAGATCTGGTCTATCTCTTATGGTTTACCAGTTATACAAAAGTTATCCAGAATAAATATGACTATAGGAGCTATAGCCAGAAAATTCAAGATAAACATTTCATTTGTCATAAAAATCTCTCAAACATATGGCATTTTAATCAAAATCGTTAAGAGCTATTTTCAAGAAAATCAAAATTTTTGAAAAATTTTCCATGTAAAGGGTAGTTTAAGGTGAAGAAATTTTCTTTAAAATCTTTGTGTCCCTTCCTTGAAACACATTAAACTTAAACACCAACTTTGGTTTTTAACCGACTTTTAGTTTTAGAGTTATGCTGTCCAAACACCCACACACCCCTGCACGCGTACGCACACACACCCACACACGCATGCATGCAAGTAACAGACCTTTTTCTAAAAATGCTTTTTTAGGATTCATACACATATTTCCAGTGAAATCTTGACATTAAATTTTTGGGTGGAATACAGTACTTCCTCTACTTTACTACACATAGTAGAGAAAGTAAAAAAAATTTTGGTGAAGCATCTAATGCTGAAATAATTCAAAGAGGAAATCCTCAGAACACAGAATACAACAGATGATATATTTGGAATCAGTTTAACAAATTTTGATTGAACAAAATTATAAATTAACACTAGATATTCCAACTACTGACATTGCCAAATCTTAAAAGACTGGAGCATTAATATGATAATCTTGTAAGCTGTGTCAATGGACACTGATGTATGTATGCTTCCTTCATTTTTCTTTTAAGAGGTTAGTAATTACAATACAGCATTTAAGTAACATTCCATGGGCCATATAACCTTTAATTTGTGAAATAATCTTAACAAATGCAACTTGTGATAGTCAAATTCTCTAGATAAATTGACAATCACTCATGGCATTACTTATGACAACAGATTCTCTAACGTAATCTGCTGTTACTTTTTCTTTGTAGTGTTTACTCCCTTGCTTGACAACTGTCATGTATCCTTTTTTAAAAATCAGACTGTAACTATAACAGCAACCATTAGATATACCTTTTATAATAAGTCAGTTTTATGTATGGGCATAGCACTAATTATTGTAACCACTAATAATTGGAAAATATTTATACATCTTAATTATCTGAGATGAACATTAACATGCTTGCCTTACTCAAATTTAATCCTTCAAGTGATCAGTGAGGTATTCAATCTAAATGAGTACAGTAATAGATTTAGTGACTTCAAGAGGAAGACTATTTAAGTGTATCTTACCTTGAGCTTTGGAGCAGGCCATCCATCTTTACCTATAAAACCCATCAACAGCACATGGCTTCTCAACAAGAATGGCTCTGGTACTGGTAGGCCAACAGAATGCATTCTCACAAGATTCCTCATCTCCTTCTCTGCCCATGTGCGCACCATTTTGCGAGGATTATGTCGACAATATCCATGTCTAAACCTGCATGAACAATTTCAACAAAAGATAATCAATTGTGCAGACAAAATGAACAATGCAATGGATTTATTTTATTGGACATACTGTAGAAAAGATTAAGAACAGGAACATGATAGTTTTTTTTATGCCAACCAACTTACTGCTGGTTTGAGAGGTAGAATTGGAGCTGAAAAATTCAATGCCACAGCTGGGATTTGAACCACAGGCCCTTCGCTTACCAGGCAGGTGCTCTAACCATTAAGCTACTGTGACAAAGTCAGAATGACATTGAATTCTCCAACCAATTCGTCTTTCTCCCAGTAAACCACAAAGGCAGTCTCACATCAGAGACAATTACCGCAATGGTGACTTACTATCTTAAGTACTTTATGTCCTGGGATTAAATAAACTTCAGATGGTAATTATTATTTATTTATGCCAACAAACTTACTGTTGGCATTTTGAAACACACAAACTGTGTGTGAGCAATGTTTGAGAGATGGAATCAGGACTGAAAAATTCAACGCCATAGTTGGGATTTTAACCACGGGTCTTCCACTTCACACACAGCTGCTCTAACCACTAAGGTACAATAGCCAACTTGCCAGTATGACATTAAATTCTCCAACTGATTTGTACTTTCCCAGTACCCCACACCTGCAGTAAGTTGATTGGCATAAAAAATAACAATTACCATCTAAAGGTTACTTAAATCCAGGACAAAGTACTTATGATTGTAAGTTGCCCTTGGAGTATTTATCTCTGATGTGACATTTCCTTGTGGTGTACCGGAAAAGGTGCTGACCCCGTAGCGCAGTTGGTAGAGTACCTGCCTGCCATGCAAGGGGTCTCGGGTTCAATTCCCAGCAGGAGGGTAGCAATTTTTCTCCAGCCAGGATTATTCCTCATCCTTCCCTGCGTCTGGAAGTATAATGGCGGTGCTGTAGCTGAGTGGTTAGACCGCTCGCCTACCACCTAGGTGGTCCCGCATGTGGTATTCGTGGTGGACGAAGCGGTATCTGGGAGGGTTTTCTCCGAGTTCTCCAATTTTCCTCACCATTCATTCCACCAATTGCTCCATTATCACCCCACCAATCATCCATTTTTGGTATATTTTGGCATTTTTGGTATTACATTTAAAATAATCCTTAAAATTATATACACTAAATAGAAACATAATAGTCAACAATTATGACACTAATAAACAAACAATATTCTCAACAATTGAACAATGAAGCAATGCAAACAAAATCAACTACAAACAAAAAAAAGTCAAATTCATAATGTTTTTTTTATATATTTTGGGGGCTAACCATATATTCTGTCTCAACTTCTTGCAAAGTATGTAGCCAATAGATGAGGTAAGGTACAGTTTGATTATTTAGACCTGACCCTGCAGAAACGCAGAGGAGGAGAAGATGGTCTACGGTGGGGGACAAAGGTTGGCAGTATTCTCCTTACCTGCTTTTGTTACCCGCATTGCTCACACACTCGCTGCCCAGCTACTACCAAACCAAAACCCCTCCTAGAAGATAGTGGACTAGTCCGACTACTGTGCATACAGCTAAGCAGGGTCAAGTCTACATAATCAAGCTGTGCAATGTAGTATTTGAGGTATTACAGGATCTGGTTTTGAATTAAAGGCCATAAGATATAAGAATTTGTTCTTCATGGTCTTGCCCATTATCATGCTGTGGAAACTTTCCACTTGTTTTCTCATAAGGCGACTTGATTCTATCAGAGATGGATAGAGTGTGTATGCTTGGTTCTGTCACCTATTAGCTGCTCAGAGTACAATGTTTCTCTATAGTAATAAAACCATGAGCTTCTAAACTTATTTTTTTAGTTTCTATCTTTCTATCTCATTACTATTCTGAACATGCATATGGACTTCTTCCTAGCAGTCCTTGCAATCTTCAAAAGGTGTTTGTCATAAATGTAACTTTACTGTTTCCTGGGGATCATAATGAGGACCTAAAGGTACACAAATTGATGAAGTGCCTGAGAAATATCTTAGATATTTTTCTTTAAAATCTGAAAGGGATTCAGCTACAATCGATATACGAGAGCTGTCCGAGAGTTATCTGATCTAATAAAGAAAGAACAAAAAGCTTGGGAACATAGCTTTTCTTTACATAGTCTTCTTTCAGCTCGATACCCTTTTCCCAGCAATACTCAATAGCTTCAATGCCCAGTTCATAGTGAGAACCATCAAGCTCTGCAACATAGCCATCAACTGCAGACTACATCTGTTCATTGTTAGTAAATCTTTTACCACCAAGCCATTTCTTCAAGTTTAGAAACAGAAAATAATCAGGGGACTAAATCTGGTGAATAGAGAGCATGAGGAAACAATTCAAACTTTAGCTCAACGATAATGGCCATGGTGATAATGAATATCTGAAATGGTGCACTGTCTTGATGAAAAAGAGTCTTTTTTGCTAAATACAGCCATTTATGTTTGATTTTATCACTCAAACGCTGCAACAAGTTTGCATAATACCAGCCATTGATTGCTATTGCTTTTGCTTTTTGGAATGAACCAATGCAAATAATCCCACACGTATACCACAAAACTGATGCCATGACCTTGCGTGCAGATGGAACTGTCTTTTTCTTCTTTGGAGTTGATTCTCTCATTTTAATACACTGTTTTGATTGTTACTTTGTCTCAGGATGAAGTGATGGACCATGTTTCATCCATGGTTATGAAATGACACAAAAATTCAGCTTAATTGTGGTGAAACATCGCAAATCACTCAACTGAAAAATTCCCATGATGTTGCTTTTGTTCCATACAAATGCAGTATCAGTCTTGCACACAGCTTTCTCATATCCAAATTTTTAGTTAGCATGTGATGCACAGCACCTTTTGAAATGCCTGCAATGTCCGCTAGCTTACACACTTTCAATCGATGGTCATCCAATACCATTTTGTGGATTTTCTTTACAATTTCTGACGTGGTCATCTTATTTAATGGATTACTTCAATATTTGTCTTGGCAGCTCGTTTGGCATCACTTAGACTCTGCTACCCAATTTTTCTTTCTCTACTATGTAAAGTAGAGGAAGTATTGTATTTCACCCAAAAATTTGATGTCGAAATTTCACCGGAAATATGTTTTGAGGCCACCTGAATCCAAAAAAAAGCATTTTTAGGAAAAGGTGTGTGTGTGTGTGTGTGTGTGTGTGTGTGTGTGTGTCTGTGGACAGCATAACTCAAAAACAAAAAGTCAGTTAAAAACCAAAGTTGGTATTTAAGTTTAATGTCTTTCAAGAATGCGACATGAAGATTTTGAAGAAAACTGCTTCACCCTAAACTACCCTTTACATGGAAAATTTTTCAAAAATTTTGATTTTCTTGAAAATGGCTCCAACGATTTTGATTAAAATGCCATATGTTTGAGATATTTTTATGACAAATGAAATGTATATCTCAAATTTTCTGGCTATAGCCCATGTCGTCCTATTTACTCTGCATAACTGGTAAACCGTAAGAGATAAACCAAATCTTACTATAAAAAAATTTAGATCTTGCTAAAACATACAATTTATGTCTGAATAAGTTTTTTTGTAGAGTGAACCATTTCAAGATATTCCTCATTATTTGTGTAAGTTTTGGAAAACTTATACTTCTGTCAAATGGAACATCGCTATTCATCTTTTTTTAGTCAACCACCCAAAGAGAACGGAATTTGAAAGCTTTAAAAGATTTGACTATCGCTAAAAGCCTACTGCATTCCCATATTCCCACTACACAAGCAAGAAAACGAGCAATAAGATAATCTCTGCAAATGTTTATCTCAACTAACACGAAGAAGATAGAAGAACAAGAGTTTGTAAGAATGGTTAGTACAGGAGTAGAGAAAGTCATGTGAGTACAACACATCAGATTTTTTAATATTGTAAACAAAGCAGCAGAATCTAGTTCACGTTTAAAACCTTCCAAATAAAAATATCGTATCACAGAACAATGATCAATTTTATGCATGTTAACAAGTATGCTGAGAGCATTCACTATTGACGGCTGCCAAACAACATAGCATTGTCAAACTTGAAACTTAAGCTTTATAAAGTTGGTATTTACTACCGTAGTCATTTGTTTGAAACAACGTCAGATTGGATATTTTCTGGGACAGCTCTTGTATCTTAGTTGTTTTCAGAACTTCTAGCATCAGCACTATTCCCCTTTGTTCTGCTAGAATATTCTCTACTTCTTAAAACCCTTTATTAGTTCACATGCAAAAGTTAAAATGCACTTACCTAAATTCACCGCTGACATATTTATCTCTGTCCTTGAAGACCAATATTGAAGTCTTATAGATTTTTATTGCCCTGTCTTCACCAGTTTTTGTTGCTGCATGATAAACATTTGCCTCTTTTCCTGTAGATATGCAGCCATTAATTTCAGTTATGATTCCACGATTTAGCAACTTAAATAAGATCATGCGGGTGCGAGGGTCCATAACCTGTTCAGCAGTTGCTCGATCATGTTTGTCTTTCGTTCGAATCCTGAAAAATCATTATGATACACAATGAGTTGTAACTTATTATGTATTAGCGTAAGACACTGCAAAGAAAAACAAAGCAGATTAAGTACAGATATGAATCCTGTACGAAAACTTTAAGCTAACAGTGCATAGATGAAGCTTAATGAGCAATTTTTCAACTTATTCATCTATTTAAAGCTACACTCTCTTAATTAAGATATATGAGCACTGCTAACTTCCAGTTAAATTCTCATCATGAATACTGGTTGCAAAACACACCATCATTCTATGTAAGTTTTATCGTTTCTGATGAACATATTTAGGTACCTAATTTTATTTTGGTATTTTTGGGGCATTTTTCTTTAGTTCCTTTTATTTGTAATTCTGAGCAAGGTATGACCATACACATCAATTGGTGTTGCTGCTCTATTCCAAACAATGAAAAATGCTGCTTGCAATCAATATCTTCATGGGAAACAACAGCTTGGATATATTACCATGTGCTACTTTAAGGATATGCCTTTGGTTACTAATTTGCATTAGCAGTTCTGTTGCCTTCCTTTATTATAATACTTATTATTGGGAGAGCAAAAAAACCACCAAATGTCTGTGTGGCATTTTTTCCACTGGGCATGTGGAAACCTTAACACACTGCTGCTTTAAACAAGGTTATGCTTCTGACGCAGTTTTGCTCTGCAGTTTGAAGTCCAGATTGAGTTAATGATGATGTGATGTGGTTCAATTATTAAGAGTGATTTATTATTTTGTCCTGTAATAGTCACAAAGTGTATTATGGCTCAGCATATGTTTTCTACTGCACAATCTATTTATGATTCATATGTGTAAACTCAGTCAGCTCACCAAATGAAAGTACGATTTGCAGAAACATTTCCAAGTGTAAAAGTTCCAGGTCATAAAACAATCCATGAACTTAACAATAAATTTCAGGACACAGGAAATGTTCAGGCTAAAAAATCTAAGACAGCATACGGTTCTCACCAAAGAAACATTAGATGACATCGGTCATATTCCCCCCAAAAATTGCTTAGGTATCTTTCACAACAGGTAAGCATTTCTTATGGCTCTGTGCAAAGAGCTGCTAAATTGCTGAAGTTAAAGCCATATAAAACAACTGTGGCACATGCACTTCAACCAGGTGATGCTGTAGTTAGCGCACATGCTGTGATTAGACCTACAGTAGTATATACACTGGCAAAATAAACCCACATTTAATATTTTTCATGGATGAGGCTTGGTTCCACTTTCATGGATATGTGTGTACACAAAATAATCATTATTGAAGCTCTTACAAATCTAATACTGTTCATGAAGTACTCCTTCATGATGAAAAGATTTGTATATGGTGCGCCATTAGCAGAGAAAGAGTTATAGGCCCAATTTTTTTGAGTCAACAATTGACACCCATACATATGTGAATACAATTTTGCCTGCTTTTTAAAAGAATTAACAGACAGGGAGCGTGATTTTCCCCTCTTTCAACAAGACTCTGCAAAGCTCATATTGGAAATCATTCGATGAGAACCACTGAAAGCATGTTTCAGGACAGAATTATTAGTAGAGATTTGTGGCCCTCTCAGTCCCCCGACCTAACCCCCTGTGATTTCTATCTCTGGGGTAATTTGAAACATAAAGTGTACAAGACAAGTCCACACACCCTGGAAAAATTAAAACAAAATATCCACCACGAAATTACCAGCATTTCTCACTGTTAACTGATGGACAATTTCCTAAAGAGGTGTCAAAAATGTATGGACAATGATGGTGGCCAGTTTTAGCATCTCCTTTCATAAAAGTAGTTTTATAAATGCAATGTCATTCGTACCTTTCTACGATAACGGCAGATAGTAATAAGTGCCGAAGACATGGACAGGCAAAACAATGTGCAGCCAGTTCATAATTTTTTTACTCTCTCGGTATGAAGTGCAAAGGACATGCTATTTGCATTAGTTTAAACCTGAGCTCATTGTTATGAAAGTATATACCACAAAACACCTACCATGACAATAGTCATTGTCTATACTATTGTTAGGTGTACAAGTGCAGATATTTTGATAATTGATACCTTAGTACGTATCCACTTTGGTGGCTAGTTGTTTTTTTTCTCTTCATGTAATAGTTTTCCCACAAACCAATCACAAAATTTACTACCTGATTTTTTTGCATGGTGGTAATTGCACAACGTAATGAACAATGCCAGCCATATATACTATCTGTTTTACTTTACACCTCAGTGCATGACTTAGTGGCCTAGGTAGTGGAAGGTCATTGTCCTTGCATAATGCCTCGGAACTTGATTCCAGTGTAACGTTTCTTATCACAAGGATGGGCCACTTTGTGTAATGCTTTCTGTGCCATGCCCACGTAGAGGCACTGACCAACCTGAAAACATACTACTCTTAACAAGTAAAATTATAAGTTTGCAAATGAAGCAAATTTTAATGTAATACTATTCCTTACACTGTAGTCAATTACCAGTAAACATATCCATACTTATGCCCCTAAAACATGTCTATACAGGGAGTTTTTGTTTTCTGGCAGAATGTGCCAGAACAGCATTTCAGAAGCTATTTTTAGAACTCCTTTCTAGACTTTTACAATAAAAAGTTCCTAAATAAAATTGAATTATTATTTGAGGTACCTGTATTAAAATGTTACAAAATGACAAAATCCAGTCCAGTTACTTTTCTATCACTTTATTGTCTAAAATTTTATGACAAGTACAGTCTTCTTCTCATCATTAGCAGTGTACAGTTTTTTTGTAGTATCACAACTCACAAATTTTACTTCTTGTAATCTTATTCAGTCCCTTTTCACTTTCTCTGTCTCTCATACTCTAACTACAATGTTACAGTCACTTGACGCCCATTAGAATCTTCTTCACAATGCACACAATGTACCACACACGCAGCTGTCTCACACTCACTGACACACTGACCAATTCATTTATTGTACGGTAAATGGATCTCCAGCCCTGACGAGTTGGAAGCAGAATGTTAATGTTGCCAGCTTATAGTAATGAGTTTCGGAAAATGGATTTTCAAAATTATCTTACAATGAAAGTATATGATGTATATTAAGTTTAAAACTTTGAAATACAGGTTTCGGTTGTATTTTCCTGCAACATTTTCCTTACACCACTATTCTCTTTGAATATTACTTTTATATCTGTTATGGGCAGTAGTTGTTGCTGTTGGCAATACTGGAAGCAACTAACACACCGGTTGTTGAAACTTTCTGCCAGCACCAATCAACGGTTTCACTGCTAGGTGTGGCTTCCAAATGTAGCAGCATATTGCCAACTCCATTTTAAAGGACCACATGGTTTCAATTGCTTGTGCAGTTTTTTTTTCCTGTAGGTAAACTGTATAACAATTGTCTCATATTCTACTATTCTGTGATCATTTATATGCATACTGTCCATGTAAATTTATGAAGTAGCAATGCGATCTCCAGATGTGCAAAATGTTTAAAATACCCTATTTGAAATTCCCTCTAAAGAACTGGCAACACCACGTCAACGAGACCTTGAGAAATGTCAGAGCCGGAGATCCACTGGTCGTATATGTAACTCTTAACTGACCCACTGCTGGTTCATGGGCTCCTTATATAGTAAGGATGATGTCACATGGACCTTTCAAACATGCCAGCAGTGATATAACCAGATCTTTCTTGAAGGCACAGGAAAAAGCCCCTTTTGTGTAGCTGCTTCTTTGTTGCCAGTCATGTACATACAAACAGCTGTGCGAGGCAGCCTGACCTTGAATGCCTTTGCCTGCTCGCTGGCCTGGCATCTGGTGTGAAGTAGCTTGCCCCATTCATCCTTTGTTGTGTGCTAAGCCTGTGCTCCCTCCTCAGCACTGGATGTCCCAACCAGTACCATTGCAGTTAGCCAGACTACCTCAATGTACCATCAGCATTTCTCGCAGGACAGTCTCTGCATGTAGTAGACTTCACCACTGTATCACTTCTCCAAGGGGCACAGTCCTTGGAAATGTTGGGTAGCATTCCTTAGTCCAGGTAGGGCAAAGTCTGCAATCCTGCTTGAAACCTCTTAAAGCAAGTTTCCAGTTGAAAAAGCCAGAAGAAATGAAACAAACTTCTGCTTTGATGGAAAAACTTAAGTTTTTATATCATTTGCTTCTGTACTTACTTTACATAGTACCACTTTTTTGTTTTTATTATACAAAATTCAAAAATGCTTACTCTGTCATGAAATTTGAAAAATTCGACCATTTCCAGCACTTTTTGTTTCTCATTCACTTACTACACTACTCATTAATTCTTAATACACCCAATAACTGACATCTAGTTCTCTGTAGATAAAGTCTAATACCATGGTTACAGTTGAGTAAGCAAAGGAATAGTACAACAGTTTTAAACATGTCAAGATTTTGTGTGTGTTCATCTAGATACAATGTTATCCAAAAACGTTTTGTACATAAACATTGTTTGCCTATTTGACGACTGAAGTTGCATTTGGTGCACCTGTGTTGTTCCCTGTAGTGTTGTGATAACTGCAGTGAAATTCAAGCATTGCTAAGATACATAACATTTGGTTCATGCATTTCAGTTCCGTAGTGACAGTTGAAGCGTGCACATTACTAGTATGACTTCACAAGTGGAGATATCCATAGAAAAATGTGCTGCAATTGTAGCACTTAGACAAGCAGGTTTATCAATTTGCCAAATTGCGAAACAGTGTAGTGTGTCTATAGGGAGTATAATACACCCTTGACCACCAGGAGACAACACATAGCAATAAGGACATACCACGACCAGGACAACCTCTAAAACAACTAGAAGTAATGATAAATTTATTAGAATCACCGGTAAGAGAAATAGATTCAAAACAATACCCCAAGTTGGTGCAGAATTGGTAAAAATGAAGACAAAAATATATGTTGCAACAGTAAAAAAGAAGACTGATTGAAGCCAGCTTGAAAGGATGTGTCACAGCAAGAAAACTCCTTCTAAGGCCTATAGATAAGAAAAAGAGACTTGAATGGGCTAGAAAACATCGTAATCGGACATCTGAAGAGTGGACGAAGGTCTTATTCACCGATGAATTGAAGTTTGAGATTTTTGGAACCAGAAGGAGAATATTTGTTCACCGATCTGTATGAGAAAGGGTAGCTCAGCAGTGTGCTCTACCTATATTTAAACACAATGCAGGTTGTATTATGGTTTGGGGATGTTTTGCTGGAGGTAGAGTCGCAGACATTGTGAAAATAGAAGGATATATGGATCAGAAGCACTACCACCACATACTTAGTATCATATTATAGGTTGCGCGTTCGTTCTTGACGAATGACCTTGAGCAGAAATCCAATGAGTGAGCCTACCCTTAATAAACAGGTCAGCAAATGTTTATGCTACGATAACAGACACCTCTGTTTTCCTCTGTCGCGTTTGTGTATACAGTCGACTGCAGAAGTTTTGTGCGGTACGGATGTATGTATGCATGCAACGAAAATAGCAATTCAGACGAGGGAGAGATGTCGGGAATAGAATAAATGCAAGAAAGTTAAGTGGAAACAGTTATAGAGGTATAGTGTATAATACGTGTGGCTGATATTACTGCAAGTGTCATAAATTGATTTGTAGTGTTGTACTACTTCAGCTCAGAAGCATGCGCGTCATCTCACTGCAGACTGTACCTCCTCTCTCTCGTTCCCGCAAAAGCTGAGTAGAGACTCGCATTCAACCTTTCATATAAAATTTTCATTCGTCAAGAAGTAACGCGCAACCTATATATCAAGTGGATTGTGCTTAATAGGGAAAGGGTTCACCTTACAACAGGATAATGACCCAAAACATCTGTCAGCATTCTGTAAGAACTACATTGCATCAAAGGAAAAAGAGAAAGTACTGAAAGATAGGTATGACCGTCCCAAAGCCCCGATTGTAATCCAATTGAAATGGTCTGGGATGAAGTGGACAGACATAACAGGAAAGTTAATATATCCAGCAAGGAACATCTCTGGTATATTGTTAAGGATAAGTGGAATCATATAGATTCAAAATACCTCCAAAAACTGACTGACCATGTACCTCGAGTTTGTGAGGCAGTCATTAAATCCAAAGGAGAATACTCTGATGAAAGTAAAATATGATTGTGATTATATTATATATCCTTAAGTTAATATAATTATATTTTTTGAGAAATAAGGTTTGGTTTTGGTTTAAATCTGAAATACCAGGGTGTATTGAAACTAATGAGCAATAGTGTATATTATCTATTATAGTGAACTAAATCGAATTGCTCTTTGGAATTTTAATTTTTCATCATTGTCTGAACAAAATATTTGATAATACTGTGAGCATGATTCAAAAGAGAATCAGCTTTTCTGTCAAAACTTATATCTGTAAATCAAATAAATCTCTCTTCAACATTTCTGTCAACATTTATATAACAAACGGTACAGAGTTGTTCTCTAGTATTAATGTCAGGAGTTTCATCTAATATTAAGCAAACAAAGAAGGCATCAGAAATTTCTTTCTTAATTCCATATGTCATGACAGCACTCACATTTGAAATTAAATCATTCTGCACATCAGGAAAAGTTGCACGAAAAACAGTTGATTTTTTAAAATGCACTTTCAGAGAGGTGTCGTATATTGCTAACTCATTTAAATATTCAATATAATTGCCTTAATTTAAAGCTCCTTCATTCTCATTGTGACCATGGAAAGCAAATGCCTATTTTCCTAGAAAATAGTCTGTACAAAGTGAGAAAGTAAAACTCTGTTCTTTTCCACTTCATTGTTATGCTGTACAAATGAGAGGTTATACTGATTATTCATTGCAAATTCTATTTCTGGAACTATCCCAAATATTTTAAATTGCTTTCACATATTATGTAATTACAACAATGATTGTGTTTTTGGCTGCCTTATAAATGTTGTTTAAGTCTTCATAACTGCAGGAATTCCAAAGTCGCCTCTTTTTGAAACAGATCAACAAAACATTTAAGTATTACGACATAGCCAGGATTCACTTTCATAAACTTTGATGTAGAAATGCCTTATATGGTTTTTAATGTTCGTTGTAATAATGAGTGTAGGCTTTGGAGGATCTGCTTTCATTACATACTGCTTTTTAGAGAAATTTTAATGTTTGTAAGCTTTTTGCCATTGAGTTTGTTGATCACACATTTTTTTTTATTTTCGTTGCAATAGCAACACAGAAGCAGTTTTGTTTATGTTCTAGCTCTGATTCATTTCGTGACCTCTTGGATGTAACTGGCTATTTGCACACCCTCATCCCCAGAATCTGCACACATCTTAACCTACATTTGCTTTAATAATAAGTAACCAAGTGTGCAAATCATGCTCAAATGTCCACAATTGAAGAGCACACATACAAAAAGCAAAACACTTCATGATATATGTTTTATTCATGACTATAAACACAATTAGGTTAGCGGTATTCTTAACGCCAGATGTGGCTTTGGTCATTGCATACCTTGGGTGAAGCACACAACACCAGTTTCCTGCAGCTGACAGTAGACGCCATTGACCCAAACTTGGTTTCAAAACATACTGCTGCAGAGTGACATGAATTCAAATCATATTTATGAAAACTTGATTGATGACATTAAAAAGATGTTGTTGTTGTTGTTGTTGTTGTTGTTTTCTAGTGCCTTGCATCTGGCAATGAAGCCATTAGCATTCGTGCTTTCCAATACTTTTGAACTGTACTTTCTTCTGATCTTAATGCTTCACAGGTCTTCAAGTGTTCTTCATTCATTTCTGCTGGATCGTTACATAGGACACATATTGGTGAGGCTGAGATACCTACATTAAAAAGATTATGTACCACAAAATTATAATGTGCACCAACTTGGCAATCAGTTTGATGAAAATTATAGGGTATGTAATACATCTCTCACATCCACTGATGCTACACCCCTGGGTGTTACAACTGGAACTAAACTGTAAACTGGTAATGTAACAAGTCCGCATATCCAATCGCTCTCTCTTTGAAAACATAGATGCTTGGACCTGCCAATGTTTTCATTAATGTAAAACCGACCAGTGCCAGGCATGTTCAATGAAACAAAACTAGGTCCTGTTATATACGTCTGATTTTCATTTGCTCTGATTCAACAACAAAACATGATTTTTAATATACATAATAAAATAAAGTTAATATAATTATAAAATTATTGTATGGTTTTTGCACCACGGACTCATATAAGTTGGCACCTATGCCTGTGTGCTATTAAGTATACTGCCAAGAAGAAATCGCCAACGTCATAGCTACTGAAATACGTCATGGCAATCATCAGAATTTTTCAAAAGTAATTTCATGTTTTCATTTTAAATGGACCCTGGAAACAACCAAAACTGAAGGATTTTCTGAAACACCACACTGATGAGATTATACTGAGGCAGAACTATATTCCACTCAGCGATTAGAACACCCTAGAACAGGTATGTCCAACCTTTTTTTGGAAAGGACCACTGTCGTTAGGGAATATTGGTTTGCAGGCCACATGATTGGATTATTTACCCTATTAAATAGGATTTTAATTCTAAGATATGCCAATTAATTTTAAAAATAGTTAATATACGGATGTTATCTTTATTACAATGTTAATCATATATTAGTTAAGTTATTTTTAAAATTACATATATATGTATATATTTTTCACGTATAATCTATTCTAAAATCTAAATTGAACAATATAAATTATAAACAAAGTATTATTAACCCTGGTATGTTTAATATAAATGTTAGTTTAAAATTTAAATAAAATGGTTATATTAAAATAATTAAATTAATATTTTATCTATCAATGCAGCACCTGCTTCTCATGAACAAGGCAACCAATATCTGGTTTGATTGATCTTGTAGAAACTTGTAGTGGGCTCTCCAGATGACTGTTGGTGATTTGCACACTTTACATATTTCATCTTGGAGAACACTTGTCAGCATATATATGTGCTAGCAAAAAAGTGATGCGAAACAAACTGCATGTCTATTAACCTCTTGAGCGATGGCCATTTAAAACGTCCGCGAGCGGACAACTGCTACCCAATATCCAGCACAGGGCATTTAAAGTGCTTCGTATATACACAGCTGTATTTTGTGTAAATATTAAGTTATTTTAATGACACAAAAACTGGTATAAAACTCGTTATATGCAGTATAAATGTACGTCATCAGCAAAGTTGAGTTGTATTTACAAAACACTGAAATGGCACTATTTTGTTTCACTGTGGTGAAAAGTCAACTTTGCTCTGTCGAATGCATCTAATATAAGTTCTCTGAAAGAAACAGTAGTCGACCCATTGTATGTGTGGCTTATGCATCAGCATACTGTGTAATAAAGCACTACTGTATGCGTGGTCTCTTGAGTCATCAGAATAGAGCAACATAGCAACTTTTGCTTACACGAGTTTCGTAACTTAGTAGACTCCGTTTCTTTCTTTGTTGAAATACATACATATACTTTCCTGCTTGTAGCTGAAGGGAGAAGTGGTATAAAAAGGTATTTTTGCACCAACTGGATATAACCATATACAATTGTTTGGTAATTTGGAGAGCTCTAAACCCATACAGGGCAATGACCTACCTTGACTTCCGACTATCAATAGCTCGCAGCCTAATTGAACAATACCACGGTGGGGGTTGAAAATCCAAAACCCCTGCACCCCTCAGACTTCAAGGAAAATATTATCCTAAAAGGATACCACCAACAGCAAAGAAGTCCCGCCAATCTCGAAAGTGTTTCATGTGCTGCAAGAAGGGAATTCGCGAATGTGGAGATGTACCCTTGTGTGTTTATCCCTGTTTTGAGGTAAATCACTGCAGAACGAACATATTAAGGTAAGCCAGTAAAGTATATAGACTTTACTAAAATGTTTCATAAAGGGAAAATTAAAATAAGTTGAGTTAGATAAGGGATAAATAAGGGTTAAATGTTTAAACGCACAGGACGTGTATACACGCCCATATCGCTCATCCGTCATTTTAAATGGACGTGATTTCACGCCCATATCGCTGAAGAGGTTAATGCCCAGATATTTTTCCCTGGGAAAGTAGTCACAATTCAACTGTTAAATTTATTCTTTAAGTCTGACACACACTGAAAATCAACGCCCTCCATTTGCAGATTCTCTGCGATCTTGTCCCTGTTAATGGAGACAGGGGAAGAAGAAAAATTGAAACTTCCCCTTGAACTCTTGAAATCTAATGTAAAAATTTGTTTCTTAATTCTGATATAATTTCTGCATACTTTTGAGAATTTTTAATATTGCACTTCTGTAGGGCTGGGAAGTACAATGATTTGTGATTACCAAAGTTGCAATTTTGTTTCAAAGGCCTTCATGTGATCAAACATACTAGTGGTCAATTGCTCTTTACCTTGGAGACGTGAGTTAAGTTTGTTCAGTTGTGTTGTTATATCTACAAGAAAGACAAAATTACACATTCATTCTGCACCTTTAAGTTCAACAATTGGTTTGCCCCTCTCCTCCATAAATGTTTGTATTTCGTTTTTGAGATTGGACACTCATTTCAACATTTTGCCATGGCTCAGCCACCTTATTTGAATATAATAAACAATACCTTCTAACACAGAATTGAGATTTTGTAAGAAATTTTGAAATTTTCTAACATTTGAGACAGAATATTAGAAGACCCCAAAAGAAAATCGTTTATGTGAATATTTGTTAAAAGTGTAATTTGTTTTTTGATGTTGGTATGATTTGGTTAAATGACGAAAACGTGTTGCAAATGCTCATTGTTACGAACAACTAAGTTAGTTTAAACACGTCATAAATATTTCCATATTTGATTTTAATATATGTATAAATATTAGAATTATATGTGTTCCATAATAAAAGTAAGGGAGGATGGTTAGGGATCGCTTCCCTAACAAGAAAGAACTATTTGATGGATGCATACGCAGATGTATACGAAAAAGGCGGTGTCACGTGAGGACGCCATAATCTGCCCATTCGTGTGTGTGTAATCAAGGTGAAAGGACATATTTAGGTAGTGTGAACATCGTAGAACATTACCAGACTCATCAAACATTAGTTCCACTAAATGAAAATGTGGAAACGTTTTAAATCATTTAGAATGGTGCTGAGAGGAATTATTTAATGTAAAATATCGATAAAGTGTTAATAAAATAATACACATTGTGGTGAAGAAACATCGTGTGATTTTTCATTCCATCCGTTACCACACCCTGAGATCACAAAGATCTCAATAGCTCAAAGACACAACGTTAAAAATAATTACAAAAACTGCACCACATTGAATTGAGATTTATTAAGAAATTTTGAAATTCTCTATGTTGTAAAACATGTGAAGGAATTAAATTTTGAAACGACTTTCAAAATACTATCTAAATTTTGGAATTTAGCACAAAGGTTTACTTGGTGTATGAAGCAGTGATATTGCATTACAGAAATGTTTCCTACTTTAGCTGTCTCTGCTTACAGTAATTTAACAAACCCTTTTTGTTTTTCTGTAAATGCAGGAGATCCATCTGTTGTTACACTGATGACTGATGAACTTTCGCAAACACACATGTTGGGAATGCAAAAAGGATTTGCTTTTTCATGTTTACCTTATTCCAAACAGAATTACTTATTTCATAAATAATATTAAATACCACTGTGAGCCACATGTGATGGGACTGAAGGCCGCAAGTGGCCCTCGGGCTGTGAGTTTAGAATTTACTTCCAATGCAACTTATGGGCCATTTTTAATGGTTTTGATATATATTCTATAAAGAAGTTTTTAAAAATGTTAGGGTCTAAACATCCATGACCAGTTTTTGAGACTTAAAGAGTCTGGCTTACCTCTCTGCTTCAAGCTTCCTGTTCCTTTCAATGAGCACATTTGCTGCATGGTTTGGCAAAACTGGTCCTTCATATTTCTCCACATTTATTTTATTTATATACCGTTTGAACAGCTTCTCTTGGGGTTGGAAATTGCTCACCTTTGCCCTGCCAACCTGGCAACTAGAATTGGCATAGGATTCATCTGAATAGTCTCTGTTTCTAACAGGTATAACACCTAAAAAAAAACATTTTCTATTAAACACAAAGCAAATGGGACTGAGTCTTTGAGTATATTCTGCCAATAGTATGGCAATATAAACATTTAGAATATATCATGAATGCTGGGGCAAATGGTAAGAATACATTCCTCAAACCAAAATATGTAAAAGAGTAATTTGGATAAATGTCTAAAAATACCTGACTGATATTACTGATACAAATCCAACCAAATTACATTTTAACATAGCAGAATGATAAGATATAAGATCATATGTATATTATTAGACCCTTTAGAAACCAGTATTGCTTTCACTTGCTTCAGAGTTGTTTACAATACAATGATGAACTTTCTCTTCATCTCAGGTCCAGGATATATCAGTGATGCTTGATAATTTTCCTTTCATGCAACCATGTCTAAGCACTAAGTGGGAAAGCTAAATCAGATTTGAAAAATTTAGTGCCTTTGAGAGGACTCATACCATTGATCTTTGACCTTATGTGATAATGGTCTTACTCTGAGTTAGCAAGATCCCAAAAGGTTTAGTATACACGCGTATGGGAATCTCCCCATGGGAAATGAGCAGTAAGAATGCTGGCATGGAGAGTCCAATGAGTTTTTAACCTAGATATATTCAATGAATTCTGATATATATATTTTTTTTTGTTACTTAGCGCTATCTCCATGGAGCAATTTGAATATAACTGATTTGCATATAAATCAAACCTATTAAATGAACTTTTCACTAATGCATACAAATGACAAATTTAAACAAGTCTCCTTGGCATCATATTACTAACTCTGTAAAATGGTTTCTCTATTATAATTCGCATTACTACTAACATCATAAAGGCATGAAGAGAGCTTGTCATCTTTCAGTAACTGTATACAAAGAAAACATTTCCAGACATAAACCAAATGAAACACATTTCTTCAATGTTTTTAATAGTATATTGCAGCATATTGGGTGGATAGTTTGCAGACCAAGACGTTCAAAATGCATCAATTTGTATTGATGTTGTGGCATATGGTGCAATAGATCTTTTGAACAGACAACTTATACTGCCCTACTATCAAACCTAAGTATGTATTTTACATGAGATTAGGCCCCATTCACAATGAATATTAAGGATTAGCATAATGTGAAAATAAGCTATGTGTATTGTAATGATGCTATTCACAACGAATCTTGTAAACACTGAATTAGGAGATTATGTAGGCTTCCACAGCCTTTATCCATTACTTCTTTCTTGGTTTCCAGCATGGGCTGCATCTTGTTAGCTTTTTTAAGGGATTAAAAGAGCCAACAAGCCACGGCCCAAAACAGAAACAAAGAAAGAAGTAACAAACTTAGGAGCTTGTAAGGTCTAAGCTTTAAATTTATGTCACACATAAGAAACTAACCAATCAGCGAGCAAATCTCATCACATAGATATTCTGCCACCTCACACCAATTTTCCATTGACATACATATTTGACATGCTAAGTGCATTCCTGTGAAAGATTGTGGGCCAAGAACCATTATCTATAAAATATCATAAAAAAAAAAATAAAAAAAAAATTATGATGGTAGATGAGATTTTTTTGTAAGTTCAACATTCTTTAACCAAGTAGCAATTCCTATTCGTTTTGATGCCATGCATAACCTCTTTTGTCATGAATACTGTTAATTACTTTGAACGCCACAATATTAGTGCAGTTGTTTCACTCTCTTGCAACTGGCTGTTGTTTATGTTTTCATTTCTTGCTGTAAATGACAAGATATTGCATTGTTTAAGCAAAAGTTCAGCACCATTATTTAATTTTCATTATAAATTGCCCCATATTACATTTAAGGATATACAAATAAGCAAACAGGGTCCAGATTCATCAGTTTAAAAGTGTGATGTTAACGCACTCGCTTTCACTCCCTGTCTCTCTCATACACAACCATACACATGCTTGCACACACCTTCACATACATACACACATAATTACCTCCTCCTCTCACTACCAGTTCATAATCATCCTCTAGATCATCATCTGAGTCATAACCTGCCTCTTCTGAATGTGTACTTGGTGCAATATCACTCCCTGATGAAGCTTTAGTTATGTCTTTATATTTCTGGATAGAAAGTTCATCAAACCCGCAAGCCAGTTTTCCATTAATACCTTCAGCACTGTAATAAACATAAGAAGTTAAAAATAAAAAGTAGTTTTAAAAAAGTATTGTTTGAATTAAGAGAACACACGCTTTCTACAGTACGTTTACTACAAAACTTGGCTGCAAATGCATGGCCCATGTGACCTTCACTACATTTCCTTGTGTGTGCACGATAATCATCAGTCTTACTTCTGTTAGGTAGGTTTTTGTATTGTTCTAGTCCAGTTCACACATGAATAACATTAGGAGTGTTTAGAAGTGTTTAGTTTTTCTTAAAATGTTTTCAAAATGATCCGATTGCAATATACAATAAAAGAAAGAGTGTTTATGAATGATATGCTTACATCATCTTGAAGGGAAGTTGTAAGGCAATTCAAAACCTAATTTCTTGGTGTGCATGTTCCATGTGTAGAGAGTTCGTCTGCTTGTAAATAAGTTCAGGGAGATGGGTAAGAAGAAAAGTAAAAAGGTGTGCGCTTACAGAACAGAAATTAAGACAAAATCAGAGAAATCTTAGATTGGTCACTTCAAAAATCTCTTAGGTGCCTTGCACAAGACAAAATTAGAACAAAATATAGGGAGAAAAACTAACGTTAAACGGGAGATGAACTAATGCATGCAAATTAAAATTTCCTTTAAAGATGCTGTAGATATATTGATGCAGTTGGATGGCATTTCCCGTAATAAAGCAGGTTTTGTATTTATTCTGATAATTTGTTAACATGATTTGGGATTTGATGTTATGTCCATGCATGTGTGAGTGGAAGACGGGCCGTGCGACTGCCAGTCAAGTCCTACAGCACATGTCCGGGAGATGCACCATGCACCTGCCAGCCAAGTTTTGTAGTAAACGTATTGTAGAACATGCTACATATTGTAATTTGCTTAATCTTAGCTGTTGTTGGGTGTTTTACACTAAATGAAATTGTTCATACTTTTAACTGCAAGCATATTATTTTGCAAGAAACTATGTTGTAAATTATGCTGCTTTTAATTACATTTGAACTATGTGTGGTTTGGGGTTAGCGAGGTCCTAAGTTACAGCCAAAATGTTTAAGTTAGGGGTAAATTGTACTTGGTAATTATCAGATACAACAGTTAGTATTTATTGCCCCGGGAAAGAAAGGATAAGTCGCTTTTGAAGCAGGGTGTAAAATGTCACAGTGAAAGGAATAAATAGCAGTGCATTACCTCAGGTTCACATGTGTCAACCACAAGGTCATAGCTAAACTCCTAAGTCAAATACAGTACATGTATTTTTTTAAACGTAATGTTTTATACTGTGATAGATTAGGATAGGATGAGAAAAAGATTAGTACGGAAGAGTATATAGTATGAAAGCACCAGGTTAAATGGTATGCTGCTCATCCTCATTTTAATTGTCCCAAAGAATTTCCCTACTTTTTTACTTTCTCAACTAGTAAGTGGAGGAAGTATTGTATGCCACCGAAAAGTTCAATGTTGAGAATTCACTGGAAATATATGTTTTGAGACCCCATGAATAAAAGAAAAGGAATTTTTAGAAGAAGGTCCGTGTCTGTGTCTGTCAGTCTGTGGACAGCATAAATCAAAAACAAAAGTCTGTTAAAAACCAAAGTTGGTATTTAAGTTTAATGTCTTTCAAGGATGCAACACAAAGATTTTGAAGAAAACTGGTCCACCCTGAACTACCCTTTACATGGAAAACTTTGAACATTTTGATTTTCTTGAAAATGGCTCTAACGATTTTGAGTAAAATGACATATGTTTAAGATAATTTTATGACAAATGAAATGCATATTTTTAATTTTCTGGCTATAGCCTATGTAACCCTGTTTATTCTGGATGACTTTTGAATAACTCGTAAACTGTAAGGGATAACTCAAAATCTCACTATACAAACAATGTTGTTGTTAGCTAATGCTGGATTTCTGACAATGAAGTCATTAATCCTCTTGCTCTCCAATATTTTTCACTGATGATATTGAAGAGAGTAATAGCAGTAATAGTAACCGCTTTTTAGAGAGAACCATATTTTTATGTTTTGGCAGTCACATCGCTCTCTCACAACCCCCAGAATGTCTGGAGGACCACACCTGTCGTTGGTTTACGGGTCTCACCAACCTGACCGGGAGAGTTATCAAAATAAATTCACCGACCATATCCTCTGATTACCAATCAGAGAATGTATTACATGCCATGACAGGTCAGCAAGTTAGGGGTTAAGATTTTATAGAGAAATTAGAGAAATGGAGAGGTTGGAAAAATAAAGACTCCCTAGCCCTCGGGAACCCTAATAGCATCGGGGTCGGAAGAGAACAAGAGATGACCAAGGTAAGGTCAGATAGAAAAGTTACAGTGAGGAGCAAAACACCAGTAAGTGGAAGTAATGTTCTGCTCAGCTTGGGTACCTTGTGGTCGCCATTCACATATCCCCTAGACGGAGACCCCTGAGTAAATATATATAAAGGCATTACTCACCTTTCTGCAGCAAAGCTCCTGCAACAGCAAATACAAAAAAAAAATGTAGATCTCACTAAAACACACAATCTATATCCGAATAGATTTTTTTTTTGTAGAGTGAACCATTTCGGAGATATTCCTTGCTATTTGTGTCAGTTTCGGAAAACTTAAACTTTCGTCAAATGCAACATCATTGTTCATTTTTTTTATACATTAACCGCGCAAAGAGAACAGAATCTCAAAGCTTTAGAAGATTTGACTACTGCTCAAAGCCTACTGTATTCTCATATTTCCCTTGTGCCTGCAAGGAAATAAGCAATAAGATAATTTCTGCAAATGTTTATCCCAACTAACACGAAGAAGATATAGGAATAAGAGTTTGTAAGAATGGTTAGTACAAGAGCAGAGAAATTCATGTGAGTGCAACACATCAGATTTTTAATACAAAAAAATGTTAACATTTTTATAATTCTAAAAGCAAGATGGACAAAAACCTATTGGAAACTATCTATTTTCATGGCAATGAACTTAAAAGCTATCCATTAGTATTTTGATGATTTCACTGCATATTTCCTGCAAGTGGCACAAGATTAAAGAATAGCTTAGAGCGCCTTAGTGAGATAATATAGCACTGAACTTTATTATTACTAACAAATAAACATATCAGCAGCAGCAAACTTTACTGTAACTACAAATAAAGATATAATTTTATAGTCATTTAAATTCAAAACCACAGAATTCAGAATAGTCAATTTACACTACAAAATAACTTCAAAGATATACATTTTGACGACCTTTCACTGAAATTAGCATTTTTCTCAGTACATTAAAGAGCACTTGATGATTAGATTATATTTCTCCAAACAGATCTTGCCTAGTGTTCATTAATGCTACCGATACACAAGAAAATAAACTATAAATGCAAATTTGCTTAGTGATTCAAGTACAGTTGAAAAACTCACTATTCTTATAGCAGTACAGTTGTGCTTAAAAAGCTATGTGAAGTGTTTTCACAAATACCCAATCTTAAAACACAAGTGCCTTGTTATATTGGAGATTTTCATTTTAGGTTGCCTTGTTTGTTTAGGAAAGATACATGATACAGTTTTAGATATTTACAGAGTAAGCTGCCATCTTACCTTTTTATCCTACTTTAAGCTATCATAGTTTTTGAAGTGGTACTCATAACCTCTGGTTTATGTGTGTAAGCATTTATGATTGTGTATCTGCTAAAACCTCAGCATTATTTTTTGCACACATGCACATTAAGGTGTGCGTTTGTTGCACAATGCGTAGTAATACATATAAATGACAATAATCAATTTGCACTTGAAATATGGTAAACATATTTATATATGTAGTTATGAATGTATGCACTTGAAATAAATGTATTGGGAACAACACTCAATGTGCTGATAGCACATATGTAGTATTGTATTGGTGCATTTAAAAAAACACTTGGTTTGTTAATAATGCTGCCCATTGCCAGGATCACCAGTATGCTGGAATTTGGTTCCACAGCTTTTACATGCCACTATATATACTGACATGGAGCTGTCACCTTTAAGCACACTTAAAAACCATCAGTCTGGGCTGGATTTTACCCTGGGATCTTGGAATCATTAGGTCAGTACCTAACCAACCAAGCCACCCAGACCAACATATACTGGTGCACTCCTTTATTGCACAACTTGCAGTAATACACATAATTGAAATAATTCACACTCCAGATATGAATAGTTATATTTATATATGTAATTATAGATTATGTGCTTGAAATAAAACTATATAATTGAAGTCTAAAAGGGATGGTGGATGGCCCCAACGATTTTAATGAGACATGTTCTTACACCACTACTTATTAATTTAGGATAATTTTGCACCTACCAGTAATGCTAATTTAGCTGGGAGCATACTTTAAAACCTAATGTTCAACCTACTTTTCACTTCCCCTCCAATCAAATTGGTTCCCCCATCATTACTTTCTTCAACTGGAGTATCTACCATAGAACTCCACTTCACATTTATTTATTCCAAAAGATAGGAACACATAAAGTTTAATTTACATGATACATGAATGAATGCATATTAATTTACGTTTATCTAAAAGAAGAAATTCACTCACTGTCATACTGTATGACGGAACCCGCTAATAGATGGGGTTACAACAATAATGTCATAAGGGTACTCACATTTATCATCCACAGATGTATCACCTATTTATTTAGTTATTTTAAATGATTGACACAGAGAAAGTATCATGTGCACGTGAATTTATATTTAGTTCAAAGCAACAGATTCACGTAATCAATAAAGTGACACATTTGTCATTGTTGAACATTTAAAATCATGTGGGCGGATTTTTACATTTGGAACAATAACTGCTTTGCATTGGCTTACGATGTGCTAATCTTTGGATTTGTATTACATTAAATTCACACTCCCATTCACACTTCCAAGGTATACGGAGATTGGGAAATAATCCTGATTAAATAAACATTCCCATCCTCCAGCCAAGATTCGAACCCTGGAAACTGACATTTTAATGTTTGGTGGGAGAAACCACGTGAATAGAAGAAGCAGTCGTGGGGGGAACCGACTTGCTTGGAGGGGAAGTGAAACTTTGGTTAAGAATGAGTGTTACCCTGCCGTCCCAGCTGAGTTAGTATCTCCCACCTATCCAGGTGGGAAATGTAAATATTTCTGACGAAGCAGCGTTTTTAGTAGATACGCAATCTTAACACACTTTTGAAATCAGATACCGCTTACTACTAACCTAACTTGCAGCTGTAGAAACCTAACCTAAACTTTAGGATGGCTGTCAATACTCACCCTTCCTCCTCAACATCACTGAACTGTCCTTCGGCTATCATGGCGGGTGATGAATTTCCGTTAGACCATATGATGGAGGTCTTAATTCTGGAAATGTCAACCGCTCTACTAGATAATTTCACGTCATTCTAATAGGGTCCTAAACAATAACACTCACACCATGTGCAGCTGCAGCATCCACATTCGCAGATTGGCAATCGCTAGCACTAGCAGACGTCACCCACTGTCACCAACATTATCAGCGGTCTGCATTAAAAATCCCTCATCTCTAGATCTTACAATAAGCAAGTCGTGAATAGTGTTTTAATCCCTTTGAAGCAAAATACATTTTAAACAATTTGCACTCCTTTAATGCTAACGTCTAATATTATGTACAAAAGCTATAAAGTAGCTGAAGAAAAGAGCTAAAAGAGCATGCCCGTGAAAAATACATACATGTTGTTTTATACTAACTTTTTAAAACAATGAATGTTCCATTAAAACCAGTTCATTCGCATAGCTACAGAACATCTTTGTACCGTCTAGCTGCAAGCGGCGTGCACTGCGTTGCCAGCTTCTCGTTTACAGAAGCTGCGCAGATGAACAGTTACAAAAACTTTATAATACGTACCACAAAACGTATATTCGAAATGCCGCAAAATGTTAAATCCTGTCGTGTTCTAATGGATAAACTACTACAATAACTAACTCTTAGCGCAACAGCCCTTTGCGAGCCTATGTTTACAACCCGGCCGCTGTGTCCCTCACCTCTGCCCACTACAAGCGTCAGGAGTGGGGTGCAGTACTGGAAGGTGGGAAGTGGTCAGCGCCCCGAGCCCTCTCGGCTAGTTATGTGGCCTTCGCGACCTGGGTTCACTACTTTATTCAAGTAGCTCCTCAATTGGCCCCTCCGGAACCTAACGAGGCTGAGTACACCTCGTGCCAGACCTCCCAGCGAGGGAAATATCCCGCTGCCAGTACCGGGGGTCGAACCCGGATACTCCAGGGGTAGGATAAACTACTAAAACATTGGGAAAATCTCAAGAGACGCACGGGTACCTGACAGATCGGTATGGTAACTAAGGAAGGCTTCAAAATAGCTTTAAGGTGAGGGATTATCAGTTGTGCAATATAGGAGTGGATTACTGACTGGTGGAAGCGTTCGCTGTCATGGAAACTTACAAATGTCCATCTGCAAGTAGCTGTCAGAATGGACTAGTAGTTTTAATGCAACTGTAGTTCTTTGTTTGTCTTTTGTGTTTACGTGCTCAAGTATCAACACAGCAAGTTTCTTATATTTACTGAAATCTTCAAAATGTACACATGTACACGTTCTTGGATACAACATGAAACATAAGCTATCACATCTTTAATTTCCTTTGGTTAGTCAGAACAGGCACACTCTGCCTCTCCAGTGACAATGTCCAAATACTTACGAGGGAGGTCATTCGTCTACCACACTTGTAGATTTGAATGAAAGCTGGATATTATCCCGTACGATGCTTGGGGCAGTGTGATTTTGAATGTAGTAGTTATCTGGGGTATCGTTGAAACATTTCTTTGGTCAAACTAGGGAATACCCATCCGTGAGGATGAACGCTGGTTTTAGCCGATCCACTGAGCTGGTTTATTTAGCAGCTAGTTTCCATACAAAAATGCTTCTCCCTACGAGCTAGGACACAATAAGGACCATCATACACGGTTGCAGTGATTTTCTATGTCCATAATTCTAACAAAATCGCAGACACTTCATTAGTTCAGGGTGTGTGAAAATCTTTCTGGTGTGAAGCTCCGCCCGAAAAGCTTGAAGTCACATATTTTCTTTTAGTTTGTAAAGAAAGGTTGGAAGTTCCGAGTCTTCAAGATTGCTTTAAAAAGTTAGTGATCAGCTTGATTGGCGAACCATAGATTATTATTAGTTGCTGGATTGTAGGTTGTTAGTTTTATATGTCAGGTTCGTAGAATTTGTATTAGGCATCTAAAGAGTTCGCAACGAACTGGCGTTCACGGTCAGTGGGGATGATTTGAGGAACTCCAAATTGACCATTCCATGTACACAAACTTGGGCTAAAATGGTTTCTGCGGCAATTATACTGGCACTGCCTCTTGCTATCGTGAATATCAGCCTATCATAGCCACTAAATAAACATAACCTTTAGAAAGAGGAAGTGAATTAACAATATGAATGCATAGGTGGCTAAAACGTACTCTACAGCCTGGTAGGGTCTATGCCGCTGTTTGTATGTCGCTGACAGGAAGTACAGATAATATCCAGAGTTTGATGTTCTTTTTCATTGACGGCTTAACATGCCTTTGTTGAATGATGTCATATATCCTTTAAGTCCTGGATGGGTCAGATTGTGGTAGCTTCCTGACGAAAGCTTGAAGGATAAATGGTCTGATCTTGTCATTTGAAGTCACAAACTAATTCAAAGTTATGGGCTAATGTAATGGATTCTAACTTTAGTGAACCAGTAGTCGATTTTTGCAGTTGGATTAGCTCTTCGTCTGATGCCTGGTCCTTTGACATTTCTTCCATGGTAATGTCTTTGGAGTGGAATAGATTCTAGAGCAAGCATCTACAGCAACATTCTTCTCTCCTTCCACATTCCATGTGTCAGTGGTGAACTGTGCTATAAAATCAAGATGTCGGAGCATGGCTTGACTTTTTCGCGGAATTGCTCAACATAAATGTTAGTAACTTGAGATCTGTATACATGGAGAAAACTCTTCCTTAGAGCATGTATTAGAAGTGTTTAAGGTACAAATTCTTGTTGGAAACAAGAATCTATATTTTTCGATATATTTTTTTCCAGTGATTTGCATAAGAAATACGCTACCAGCACTTAAACATATTTATTGGATAAACATAAAAAATTAAAAATGCTTTACTTTTCCTTTAAATTCTGTAGCTTCTATAAAATATAGGTACTTCAAACTGTAATACACCAAATTGTTTTTCTGAATATGTATGACCGCCAAAGAAAATATCTCTGCACCTCCGGTCTGTCACATTATTTATCGTAGGACTACGCCATGCCCATTTCAATGGCTGTATTAGGCCACGGTGCAAGAGTGCATCGCCTAAATCAACCAATGAAATGAGCACGGCTTCGTGTAACGATAATGTGACAGACAGGAGGCGCAGAAATCATCTTTGGCGGGCATTGTACTATGATTTGAACTTCAAATATGTGAAGTGAACGGACTGTCCAAACACATATGAATTTTGAAATTCAAAATTCATCTTTTTACCAACAGAATTTGTTTAAATTCGCTACAGAGATCATGTGATCTATGTTAAGAACATAGTTATCAGATTGACATTTCCTATTTAATACGTTTCAAAATGATGTATAAATGAGGTGCGTTACATAACAGTAACATCACTTCCTTGAGACTGAAAAAAGGTAAAAATGTTGATGTCGTTAATTTCGAGAAATATCGAAAAGAACTTTCTACAATATTATGTGCCCAGGCTAACTTTATTTTTGAGCACAAACCCTTCTGGTCTGTATGTAAACCCTCAACCTGCAATTTCTGATTTTGAGCTTTTTTTTCCTCGAAGACGACTCGACAACTTGTGGATGGGGACCTAGCATTTCGACCGAAAGGCGATCCTTTATGCGTATGCCACTGGCGGGGCAATTCAGAAAGATGGATGAGGCGAATGGATCCGAAGGGCGTCCGGAACGTTGCCACGATAGAGAAAAGGGCAGAATCCCTACATTTTCCCAGTTCATGTATGTGGCTTTCATGTAACTGTTTTCTTAACGGGCACCAGTTTTACAATGTGGCAGTTACATCACCCGACTTAAACCCCCATTTTGCAAGGGGGACCACACCTATCGTTGGTCAACGGATCCATCGGACCTAGCCGGGAGGACTAAATAGATGATATTTAGATCCCTACATTTTCCCAGTTGACTGCTTGGCAAGTCATCTCTACAGAATAGGTATCTCAGCCTCACCAATATGTGTCCTGTGTAACGATCCAACAGAAATGAATGAAGAACACTTGAAGACCTGTGAAGCATTAAGATCAGAAGAAACTACAGTTCAAAAGTATTGGAAAGCACGAATGCTAATGGCTTCATTGCCAGATGCAAGGCACTAGAAAACAACAACAACATTTTCCCAGTTAGAGGTACCCCGGCGGAGGCTGGCTCAGCCCAATTCCTCATCTACCCCTATTGGTTCGTGCTCCCAAGGGGGGAGGGGAACTCGCAAACAGGCTTCCCTCTCCCCTTGGGCCTGCACCATCCCATAAGGCTATCCTTGGGCGGGAACGATCTGGTGCTTGTGGCGGTATACGACCCGCCGGATGGTCACTTCTATGAAGCGGACATCACGGCACTCCTGAACCTACACCACAGGGTTTGCATTGCAGGCGACTTCAACGCAAAACACCCAAGCTGGCACAGCCGCACCCAGAACGTTAAGGGCCGGGGATTGTACCGTCTCATTAGCGGGAACCCCGCCCTTCACGCGCACGGGCCGAGAGGTCCAACCTACTACCCGGCACGCGGCGCCGCGGACATCATCGATTTCATGGTCACCAAAAACATACCATTTCACTTGGACCTCTCTGTGATTAACGATCTGGACTCCGACCACAACCCTGTTGTGGTGGATGCAGACGTTAATCTCACTGCCCTGGGCGTGCCGGACTGGGTGGATGAAGTCGACTGGGATGCAGCCGTCCTAGCCCTTCAAAACTCTGTGGAAGCAAATCCTCGAATAGACTCGATAGAGGCTCTCGAGGAGGCAGCCACGGGGTTTTCTACCTCCGTCCTAAACGCGGTGCGTGCTCACACGCATCGCATTCCTACCGAAGCACCAAACCCGACATCTATCCCTGTCCCACTAAAACGCCTCATTCAAGCAAAGAATGCTGTCAGACGGCTATGGCAGAGATTCCGACATCCTAGGATAGGAGTAATACACCAGAGGTTCAAATCCCTGGTGAGACGACTCCTAAGAAAACACAGGCAAGCAGCTTGGGACGAAACAATGCGTCGCGTAAACCTCCAAGAGAGGAAACCGTGGCGCATCGTCCGAGCCTTGAGGAAAGATAAATCTGCACACCAGCATCCAGTGCACAGCCCTCGGGGAAGACTAGTCTTTGAACCGAGGGAAAAAGCAGAGGCACTAGCAGACTATCTGGAGACTCAGTTCCAGCCTAGGGTAGATCCTCAGAACGATGACCATACTGACCTCGTGGAACAAGCGGTAGAAGACTTCCTAGAAGTCCGACCCGCGGGCCACGAGGAGTTCCACATCCCGGTAGTTACCCCTCGCGAGGTAACTAACACCATCCTGCACCTAAAACCTAGTAAAGCCCCTGGGCAGGACCGTGTAACAGCGGAAATGCTCCAGCACCTACCCCATAGAGCCGTGATGCACTTGACCCGCATTTACAACGCATGCCTCAGCATGTGCCACTTTCCAGCTGTCTGGAAACAGGCGCGTGTGGTATGCGTTTTGAAGCAGGGAAAGAATCCGGTTTTTCCATCTAGTTACCGTTCCATCAGCCTCCTACTAGTTGTCTCGAAAGTGTTCGAGAAACTGTTCCTGTCCCGCCTCGGACCTCTTTTGGAGGAAAAAGGTCTCCTACCGGAACACCAGTTTGGTTTTCGTTCTGGTCATTCCACGACTGAACAACTACTGCGTGTAGCCGAGAAAGCTTCCCTGGCTTACCAGGAGAGGGCTAAAACGGTGGCAGTGTTGCTCGACGTGGAAAAGGCATTTTCTACCACGTGGCATGAGGGGCTTGTCTACAAGCTCATACAGCAGGAAATCCCCCCTCCATACATTTACTTGGTGGCTAGTTTCCTACAGGAACGTAGCTTCCGGGTGAAGGTGGAGGGATCATTTTCCAGAGAAAGGCCCATTGGCGCAGGAGTCCCCGAGGGCAGTGTACTGTCACCGGCACTTTTTGCAGCTTACATGGCCGATCTCCCGACGCACCCCAACACACACATCTGTCAGTATGCGGACGATCTCATGATCTTCGCTACTAACAAGAACCCGCGCTACAGTTACCGACAAGTACAAGCCCACCTCTGTGCCATCAATAGATGGTGCGAGAACTGGCGTATGTCTATTAACCCGGAGAAAAGCTCTGCGATTCTCCTGGCTAATACGATAGCCAACCGGCTCCCGCTGGACCTCGTGCTTCGGCGCCGTCGGATCCCCTGGGTCACTACGACGAAGTATCTCGGGATCACGCTGGACCGGCGGCTGACGTATAGACATCACGTCAGGGGCAAAGTACTGCAAGGCCACGCTGTCCTGCGGCAGTTGTACCCCATCCTCAGTCCCCAAACCATGCCCCTACGCCTGAAGCTTTGGCTGTATCGAGCGATCATCCCGCCTCTGGTCCTGTACGGATGCGAGATCTGGGGAGTGGTGGCAAGGTCCACCTTCATCAGACTCCAGACGTTGCAGAACCGGGCATTAAGGATGATCTATGATACAGGCCGAAGATTTCCTGCCCATATCCTACACGAACATTCCGGTATCCCGTACATTGTCGACGTGATCAAAACTCGCGCTCGAACAATGTACAACAAACTCCAGAACCACCCCAACCCTCTGGTGAATACCCTGGGCCAATACGACCAGAGACAGCCGCGCCGACTACCATCCAAAAGATTGCCGAAGGACATCTTAAGTCCGGCGATCTAATCCAAGATGGGAAAGGCGAAAATGCAATCTGTACTCAAAACAGAGCGAATCACCAGTTCAGTCCACCTCTCAGCGAGTGACTGACGGCCAGAACCCTGGTAGGAATTAGCGCGTAAAATTCGCGCACAGCTCACTTGCGAACCAATCCCTGCCTACAATCCCTCCCTTACTATAAAAACCCCAGTCCCAACAAATTTCCCAGTGAAAACATCCCTGTAGTGACACCGTCAAAACCATCGCGCAGGTAAAGCCGTATGACGGCTAGGTACTGCGGTAAAGACACTCGACCGGAGGAACATTCACCTCACCTCCGTTCGACTCGAACTGGCGTCTGGCGTCTGGGGGCCGGGAACCAGTAGGTTCGCCTTCCAAATCGGGGTACGAGATTTCCATAGCGCATTTGTTCCATCTGCCGTGCTGCTGTCGTGAGCTCGCAACTCTTAAAGAAACCTACCGGGATGAACGTTGAAATGAAATGATTAAAGTAATGAAATGCACAGACAGGAAATTCGTAGCATACGCAAATCCTTTCCAGCATTCGCCTGGCGACCCGAGCAACCTCCGAAAGAACCAATGGGTCAGGAAGGTCGGCCGTGGATATCGAACCCGCGACCTCCCGAATGCGGACCACAGACATTACTCCCTGAACCATCTCGCTCGTTTTCCTCAAAGATACCACCCCTTCTGTTTTTGTTTGGGGGTGAGTACAGAAGGCTGATGCACAGTCGTTGCCTATTAACTTTGATAGGATTTATTCCCAACTGCTCAAGGATTTCCAGTTCCATTTTATTACTACAGCTTAAGTGACACACTACATCCATAACAAAGTCCCGCATGTGTCTCTTTTGGGCTTAGTTTTCATATTGTACCATCGAAACTCATTGTTAGTCTGGGCATTTCGAAAGCATTACTTTGCTGGTCAGTCCTGTTTAAATAAGGCTTCACAGTCTTTACTATTTCTAAGGGAAGGCCTTGTTTATAAGATTCAAGTTTATCATTGGCCTTAGCTCGTTGAAATGAGCACAAAATTTCCTTATTTTCAATACATCTTGCATGAAGGTTGTAGGATTGTACAAACCGTTAAATAAACACACTTCTGGTAACAATTAGTATGCAAACTATACATTTTTGAAAACTCAAAGTTGGTTCTATTACATGACAATAAAAAAGTTGAAAATTAAAAAGCCAACGTGCAGACGTCCTTAACCGCTAAGTACAGCTGGATTCAGCGTTCTTGGCCCACGAAGGAAATAAATGTAAACCTTGAAAGTGAGTTACTTACCAAGCCAGGTGACTGCTGATAGCAAGCGAATTGGTGCGTAAGCGTCATATGCTACTCACATAACGTTCTACTTCGTAAAGTAGTATGTACAGTCCACGCAGAAAAAAATGTCTACACAATGTGCCTAGCTTAATTAGCTGTGCAAATGTGTTCCTATTAATACATGCATCACTGCAGATATTGTAAATTTGGTCTTTTTCCGTTTAAAACCCAGTTCTCTCACTATTCTGTTTAAGGATGACTTGCTGCCCTGGAAGTTAATGCCTTCTCTTAAAATTCTAAGTAATTTGGCTACTGTAAGAGCACTTCTTTTTTGCCCGCCTCGGTAGCGTGATGCCTCACGTTCAAGAGGTCGCGAGTTCGAATCTCGCTTAGGGTAAGTTAGCCAGGTAAGGGTTTTTTTTCCGATGTTTCCCCTTATCCTGAGAAGACGAATGTCGGGTAACTTAAAGCTCCATGGGCCTCGGGCTCATTTGAGCATCATTTCACCCATTTCATTCATTCACCGTCCTATATGACATTACGTTGGAGCACGTTATATAAAAAAAGAAAAAAGCACATTTTTCCTAAACACAAGAATTATAAATCGTTCTTCTAACGACACATTTATCGAAGTCATCTAGATCCGTTACTCATTTCGGAACTTCTTTTGCCTGGAGTTCCAAAAGACGTGTTCTGATTTTCATGTTGTTCGCGTTCTTGAACAATTCTTTTCACTGTTACTTCTAACGCTCCTCTGGCATCTAATACGCGTTTTTGAACTTTAATTTTTTTGAAAAACTCTTGTGATGTAAGCAGTTCTTTGCTTTTAGCTTTTTTTTTATGTATGCCCATACATTTGAAACAATTTCGCTACTCTGATTGTGTAATGTTTTGGATCCTAATTTAGAAAGCAATGGCAGCATACTTTATTTATGCTATGATCAATGTCTCATAAATTCACTATATTCATTCTTATCGCAAACATCTTAATATGTCTTTAATTACCCCACGCTGAACAAAAAATGAATTGTGAATTAGCAGGACTGTTGAAATGCAGACATCACTATCTTCTCCAGTGGCGGCTTCTCAGAGGAGGGAAGGGAGGAACATCCTCCTCAAGTTTTTTTATGAATTTATAAATGCTATATTAATCTTAAAATTCAAGCAATATTGAATAAATTTTGAATTCGAAGCTATTATATTAGGGTATGCAGGTTTATACTTCGCACCGTTTATACCACGTGATACCTTAGGAGTGTCCGCGCAGCGGAGGAAACACAGAACACGGAGGAAACTTATCTCTTTCCTCTACTCCCACAGTAAATGTACATAGAACATAGCGCTACAGCGGCTAGAGAGAGAAACAGATTTTTAATGCAGCTTATGAACAGCTGAGGAGTTCCTCCTCTCGAACTGCGCCTGCGCGAAGCCCCTGAAGGCTGGAGCGTTGCGGATAATTCCTCTCTGAGGCGCGAGAGTTGGAACCGGCAAAGGTATTAATACTATTGCTGTCATCTAGTGATTTTATTTTCAACCAGATCTATTAACAGGTGTTTTCCCTTCACGGATATGTTGATCATTGTGCATCGTAAACCTTTCAGTCACGTATTTGTTGCTGCTCCTTTTTCAGTAATGTTCTACTGTGTTTCTTCCAACGCGCGAGTAAGACTGTGAAGTTTCACTTTTTTAATTTGTTGTTATAACATTGAACAATGACTGACAGTGAAAGTGTTTTAGTTTTCGGAGAATTTAAAAGACTCACATTACAGGAACAAATAATTGTTATGCAGAAGGGACGACCAACTCCAGCATTGCCTGGACTCATGTGTGCTGCTAGCAAAGGCGGGAAGTTGAACTTCTCCACAACTTGGTATGAAAAAGCCAATTGGCTAACAGGTTGTGAAAAAAAGCAAATTCTCTTGTGTTTTCCTTGTGTTTTGTTCTCCAACTCGAAGGATGTTTGGACCTTTGGTGGATTGAGTGATGTTAAGAATCTGGGCCGAGGAATTCAGAGGCATGAAAAATCTCGAGAGCATCTCGACAATGCACTAAAATTAACAATCTTCGGTAAAAGTGAATATCGCATCAATCTTGCGTTAAGTGAAGCAGCTAGGATTTCTCGCGCCAAACACAATGAACAAGTGAAGCAAAATCGACACGTATTATCAAGTTTAATGGATATCGTCTGTTAGGAAGGCAAGAACTAGCTGTCACAGGACACGGTGAAAATGAATTATCATCAAAGGGAACTACCGCGAGCTTTTCAAGTTATTAATGAAACGCGACGAAGTACTTCAGACATATATATATATATATATATATATATATATATATATATATATATATATATATATATATATATATATATATATATAAATATAATTCTAAAGCATTCATCGGCTTATAAGAAACCACTCAAAATGATTTATTTGAATCTGTTGCAGGCCTTGTAAAAAAAGAATAGAGGATGAAATTCATAAAGCTGCCTTCTTTACAGTGGAGGCTGATGAAACTTCGGACGTGTCTCCCAGAGCAGTGCTCAATAATTTTAAGATATGTAGATCCATGTGGCTACATTCAAGAACGATTTTTTGGTTTCCACAGTGTTAAGCCAATGCCCTGTACAAATTACTAGATCAGTAGTTAGAGCCGTTGAATTATGACAGAAAACTTTTTGCGCAGTCTTATGATGGCGCTGCTGTTATGGCCGGAGAATTAAACAGCTTGCAGACGAAGATCAAGCAGAAAGCAAAGCGGGCATTATTTGTACACTGTCATGCACACAGGCTTAATCTTGTGCTATCACATAGCTGTAGTAGCATTGCTCAGTGCAGGGTCTTCTTTGCTAGTATCAGTGGTTTGCCCGCATTTTTTCAAATCCTCAAAACGAATGGAGGCTCTTACCAATATGACCAAACTTCGACTACCTAAAGATGCTCAAACTAGATGGAACTTCAAATGTCGTTTGGTAGAATCTGTAAAATTGCTCAGGGAAGTTCTTCTGGCAATGTTTTCCGAAATGCTGGAAGAAACAAAAAACTAGGATGATGCTACAATTAGAGAAGCAAATGGCCACATTCGTCTATTGGAAGACTTTGAATTCAACTTCTTGCTTTCGGTTTTCAGTGGAGTATTTTCGAAAACTGCCATTCTTTTCGATATACTCCAGCTTAAAACCAATCACATTGATTACCGCTGAAGGAGAGTTCTTGAAATGGTTCATTTTCTGCATAAATCTAGAAACGACGCAGCCTATAATGAACACTTCAAATCGGCTGCTAATGAAACTGGGGACGAGTTTCCTAAAATTAAGAAAAGGTGCCTTGCAGTTGTTGATCCCAAAACTCATTTCCACCAGTTGTATTTCAGCATAATCGATACGCTAGCAACGCAGATGGAAGTCACGTTCGAAGATCTGAACTTATTTATTAATTTGCTCGACGCTTCGAAATTTGAACATTTTCCCAAGACGTTCCCAGATGTTGAATTTTCATCGTTATTGAACTGTTTCCCGGAACAATTTGATAGTGAGTTCCTTAAAAACGAACTTGTGATGTTTTACAACCGTGATTTGCAGCAGAACTGAATCAGAGTCCAAGAGTTAACAGTTCTCTTCGTTAAGGAAGGTATTCATAAATGTCTTCCCAACGTCTACAAATTGGCATACTTAATTGCTACGATACCTGTGTCGCCAGCAAGTGTTGAAAGAAGCTTTTCTACACTGTTGTTGTTGTAGTGTTTAACGCCCGCTTTTACTACTACGGCACCGCAGGCGGTGACACTGATGATACATGAAGATGGAGCACCGGTGGAATGAGATGGCGGGGGAAACCGGAGTACCCGGAGAAAACCCGCCCTGACGCCGCTTCGTCCACCACGAATACCACATGCGGGTCCCTGGGATCGAACCCGGGCCGCCTAAGTGGTAGGCGAGCGCGCTAACCGCTCGGCCACGGCGCCGCCTTTTCTACACTGAAAAGAATAAAAACTTCCTGTATAAACACTATGGGTCAAGACAGACTAGGTTCTCTTGCTCTCATGTCTATCGAAAAAGACTTGTTGTTGCAGCTGGAAAAATATCCAAAATGGCATGATAGAGTAATGGCAGATTTTGCGACAGCGAAGAGCAGAGTTCTTCTATCAATAAAAGGTATTGCATTTTACCCTTATGCGATTTTTGCATGAATTGTTATTCAAGGTTTTATAATTTAATGAGTTAAATTCTTTCCTCCTCTAAACAAATGTGCACGAGCCGCCACTGATCTTCCCTCTCCCCGCCCTACTTGTGCATGGTTTCATTATCAGAATTATATGAGATGATGAGAGAGACAGAAACTGTAGGTTCACCTACAGGACTTCCACTCAAGGTCAGGGGCCAAGAACTGTGAATCCAGCTGTACATTGCTAGTAGTTCTCTGTCACATGAGAATAGTTCCGTTAAGTGTCAGTTTCTTCGAGAAGAATGCTAGAGGTGAGGTGAAATGCCGGTCCTGGTGAAGTGAAGCACCCATAGAAAAATCAGGAGCATCTACCATTAAAACTAAGGTCAGTTTTTGAGACGTATGGGCAGTCAACAAGGCTTGTTTCGAGATCATTGGAAGATTTTAAAAGACAATCTGTACTTAGTCACAAAGTGTACTATGGCTTAGCGTTTGTTTTCTATTGCAGTATGTATTTATGATTCGCAAAGTGTTAACTCAGCTCGCCAAGTGAAAGTGCAATTTGCATAAGGATTTCCAGGTGATGTGATTTCTATCTTTGGGGTAGCAAAGTATAAAGTGTACATGACAAACCCACACGCCCTGGAAGAATTAAAACAAAATATCCGCCAGGAAATTGCCAGCATTTCTCAACATGAACTATGGTGAGTGACGGATAGTTTCCTAAAGAGGTGCCAAAAATGTATGGACATTCAGCATCTCCTTAACAAACATTGGTAAGTAAACCCTTTAAATGTAGATTTAAAAGTGTATGGTTTCATCCGCGCTGTTCTATGATAGCGACAGTCGGAGACGAGCGTCGGGGACGCCTACAGGCAAAACATCGCAGCCGGTTCGGAGTCTTTTGGATCACCCGTTATATTTCCGGTGAAATCTCGACATTGAATTTTTGGGTGGAATTCAACACCTCTACTTTACTAAACATAGCAGAGAAAGTAAAAATAAGGGCGAGGTATTATTTATAATAAATATTCAGGTCTTCCGCCTACTCAATTTGCCATTAACCCGCAATAGATTCACAAATTAACTTCACACTTTTACAATAAATGGCACTTTCGAGTCTCGATGCTATTGCATACAAGAACGTTCTGGTTTTGTAATAAAAGTATCCCTATTCTTCTCTTTTTTTAGTATTTGAAAATATTTGCGATACAACTATGCGCATCATGGGCGTCGTGAAGGGAGGGCAATGGGGGATTGCAAATTCATAAATTTAATGTACTCAATGACCATTAGACTGTTTTTGATGTAAAGAGCAATTTTTATTTAGCACAAATTAATACGGTTATCCGCAACAAATACTTTCACTTTTGGTAGCAGAATAAAGAATATAGTTTGATTGCAAATTTCGAACATGTGGCCCTCCCTGAAAATGTCTGCCGGCTCCTGTTACACCTATCAAATTTATTCCCGCGCTGTATTGAGTCCGCCATGCTTTAGTGGTGTATCCATTGTAGTTGGATTACCGACAAATTTCCTATTCAGTAGCACTAAAATGCGACCGTCTCTTGTGACATGCATATATCGCTAGTAGTGATTCATTACCTCTCTACTTCTTTCCCTGATTATCCTCCCCTTATGTAGGACTTAAAACCAGCCTAGGGTCAGACACCTGTCGGGGAGCAGAGGGACCTCTGAACCAGAGTGAAGACTTGCAAGCAGGTGGTCAGCCAAGCACCAGGTATGATAGTGAGGAAGAGGATATCAAATACAGGCAAAATGGATGATTGGAAAGGTGATAATGGAGCAATTGGTGGAATGAATGGTGGGGGAAACCGGAGAAAACCCGCTGTTTATTTCCATAGTTACAGACATAGCAACACGATTGATTGGCTATTTATACTCAATTGTGATACATCGATCATATGGTCATGATCGACCTCGAACATATTTGCTTTTGATTCACAAAAGATTCGGGACATGGATTAAGAAATACAATTTTGATAATTGCATTGCATATACTATATTTACATATGTTATATCTAAGCAACTTGGCATATTGAATATTGGCATTACTCTTTTTCCTAATGCATTTTATTCCTGTCAGATATTAAAAACTTAGAATAGAAAGCCGTTTCTTTCTAATTTTAATATTAAATTCACTTTTGCAATATCTGAATTTCAGAACTGTGTACATTGTAAAATGGGCTACTCTAGTGCTCAACACCTCCAGAAGTATACCTTCCATATGTAAGTTGTTTAACTACACTGTCAATTGCCAGGATCACATCAGCGTCGCTGGTGTGCCAAAGTTCTTTTACATGTCAGTCGATTTGTCGTTTTTAAGCACAATTAAAAATCATCGGTCTGGGCCGGATTTGAACCTGCAACTTTGGGATCAGCAGGCCAGCATCTAGCCAACTGAGCCACTCAGACTGACAGTATACTTGACTATGGGACAGATTTCCTTAATTTATCATTTGAAGTTATACAAGTTCTATTTAATACATTTTCCACTTTGCTCTCGTAACCCAATGGCAGGCTCATTGCTATATCTTTCGTAAAATACCTTTTCGTTTTTCAATTTTGCCACTGAGAGAGATTAGTGCACACACTCTGAGCATTGTTGGTACAGAATGATGATATGGCCTAGGACCACATGCTAAGATAAAGTTCTTTGTAAACTGCACCAAATAATACTGTCATTTTATCCAGGAAATTATTTAAATTTCCGAATGTTAGTAAAGGACATGGTAAATTTCTGGTATTGGACACTTCATAAGATGTTGCAATGTTTCAGTCTGCACTATATTGCAGTGGTGTTAAATGATATACATATAAAAAATGAGTAACAATGCTCCATGTCAGAAGTATAAGTTCTCCATCACTTATACATATAACGATTATCTCCGAAATGGTTCTCTACAAACAAATTTATTTGGACATAAATTGTGTGTTTTAGAGAGATCTACATTTTTACTTTCTCTACTGGTAAGTAGGGGAAGTATTGTATTCCACCCAAAAATTCGATGTCGAGATTTCACCGGAAATACATGTTTTGAGGCCCCCTGAATCCAAAAAAAGCATTTTTAGAAAAAGGTCCATGTGTGTGTGTGTGTGTGTGTGTGTGTGTGTGTCAGTCTGTGGACAGCATAACTCAAAAACGGAAAGTTGGTTAAAAACCAAAGTTGGTATTTGAGTTTATCTTTCAAGGATGTGACTACCCTTTACATGGAAAAATTTTCGAAAATTTTTATTTTCTTAAAAATGGCTCTAACGAGTTTTATTAAAATGTCATATGTTTGAGATATTTTGATGACAAATGAAATGTATATCTTGAATTTTCTGGCTATTGCCCCCGTAGTCGTATTTACTCTGGACGACTTTTGCATAACTGGTAAACCGTTAGATATAGACCAAATCATACTATACAAAAATGTAGATCTTGCTAAAATACACAATTTATGTCTCAATAAATTTTCTTGTAGGGTGAACCATTTCGGAGATATTCCTTGTTATGTGTGTGAGTTTCGGAAAACTTAGAACTTTCGTGAAATGGATCATCGCTGTTCATTTTTCTTATGTGTCAAGTGTGCAAAGACAACAGAATCTCAAACATTTGACTATCGCACAAAGCCTACTATATTCTAACATTCCCTTTGCACCTACAACGAAATAAGCAATAAGATAATTTGTACAAATGTTTGTCTCAACTAACAAGAAAGAAGATATAGGAATAAGAGTTTGTAAGAATGGTTGGTACAAGAGTAGAGAAAGTCATGTGAGTGCAACACATCAAATTTTTATATAGTAAGATTTTGTCTATCTCTTACAGTTCATGGGTTATTCGAAAGTAATCCAGAGTAAACAGGACTACATAGGCTATACCCAGAAAATTCAAAATATACATTTCCTTTGTCATCAAAATATCTCAAACATATGGCATTTTAATCAAAAGGCTAACAAAGGGTAGTTTAGGGTGGAGCTATTTTCTTCAAAATCTTCATGTTGCAACCTTGAAAGGTTAATAAACTTAAATCCAACTTTGGTTTTTAACCGACTTTTCATTTTTGAGTTACGCTGTCCACAGGCTGACAGACACACACACACACACACACACACACACACACACACACACACACACACATGTGCGTGCACATACACGGACCTTTTTCTAAAAATGCCTTTTTTTTTTGGATTAAGGGGGTTTCAAAACATGTATTTCCGTGAAATCTCGACAAAATTTTGGGTGTAATACTCATACAATACTTCCTCTACTTTACTATACATAGCGGAGACAGTAAAAATCGCTGTCTTAAATTAGAGTTCGTAAAATGTGAGACAGAATATTAGAAGACCCCAAAAGAAAATCGTTTATGTGAATATTTGTTAAAAGTGTAGTTTGCTTTTTGATGTTGGTATGAGATGGTTAAATGACGAAAATGTGTTACTAATGTTCATTGTTACGAACAGCTAAGTTTGTTTAAAGACGTCATAAATATTTCCATATTTAATTTTAATATATATGTATAAATATTAGAATTATATGTGTTCAATCTTGATAGCGAAGGGAGAATGGTTAGGGATCACTTCTCTAACAATAAGGAACTATATGATGGACACATACGCAGATGTATACGAGAAAGGTAGTGTCACGTGAGGTGACGCTGAATTTTTTTTCACTAGCGTGTGTATATTCAAGGTGAAAGGACGTGTTGAGGTAACGTGTGAACATTGTAGAACGTTTACCAGACTTTCATCAAGCATTTGTTCCACTTTTTAAAAAAGTGGAAAGACTTAAATCATTTAAAACGGTGCTAAGAGGATTTATTTTAATGTAAAATATAGAAAAAGTGTTAATAAAATAATACATTGTGGTGAAGAAACATCGTGTGATTTTTCATTCCATCCATTACCACGCCCTAAAAGAAGTAAGAGCCACATTGCTCAAATTTGAAACGTCTTTCCGATAAAAACTGCACCAAATGAAAAGGTGGAATGATTTTATTCTTTACTCAATTCTAAAATACAACTAAATTAAAATGATGCAGTGATTTGATCCAGAACAATTTAGAGAAAAATCTGGTCATTGCACAACACTGCAATGCAAGCAATGTCCGCCATATTTCTGCTCGAGACCTCTCTTGCATCCCCCATCCTATATAATGATTGCTTTCTTATTTTGGGCGCCACTACACCTGGACTTATATTCCAGCTTCTCTATTCAGGCTTCACACAGGATGTATCTTGTTACAATCACAGGCCTCGTATAATATGTAACAGAAACTGTTATATTTTAGTTAAAAATTATTGCCTTGCTTATATATAGGTGGAAGTGAAATAATCTGCCAGAATGAAGTGTGAGAGTGGATGTAAACTAACAAAAAATTACAATAACTATTTTTAATTAAATGCACAGATAAACAGATAATAGAGTTTAAATATGAGAGTATGGAAACATGGCGCAACCTGTTGATCAGGAACTGAGCATCTATGGTCGGATCAATGAACTATTCTAATTCTCTATAAAAACAATTTAAGTAATGTTAGCCATGTATTGAATTCAGATGTTCTGTCGCGCTGCACCAGAAAAAGTGAGGTTATGGCTGATTGTCCCGTATGAAAACATTACCTCAAGTCTTACATTTCCGTACAATTACAAATATTTTATTTGGTACGTTTAAAAGCCTGAATATCTGGCCTGTTCTATCTGAGAGGCTTATATCATAAGATAACGACCTCAATTAGAATCGGATTCTTCTTTTAAACACCGGGTAAAATTGTTTACTAACTTCCGACACCAGTTACAGTATTACATCTATTATTAGGAAGTCAGAAATATGATAGAAACATAAAAAAGAAACTTTAAATATGCTCTAATCAGTGAGAAATACATAAATTCACTTAAAATGACACGAATACACGCTAAGTTCATGTCTACTTACTGTGTATGCACACTGAGCAAACGTGATTTGCCTTATTCACTTTATTTATGGAATGGTACGGACGTAACATGATATTCATGTTCATAATATATAGTAAGATAGTTTGTTTCTAACACTTACACATGTGGTGAACACCTCCAGTTTTCACATCGTCGGTAAGATGTACATACATTGGTACGGAGAATGGCAGCTAATGGCTAGGTTAGGTTACCTGCATTGAGCATTCCAAAGGTTATGTCACTCTCGCTGAAACACCTCTTGCGTTATTAAGATCGTTATTCCACACTGAATTTAACAATGTGATACTAGTAATTGCTAAACTTTTAGGAAAGCTTAATTTATAATGTGAATTTGCGCTCCACTACAAAATATTTAAACAAAATGTATGTGCAATTGTTTACACGTTTGCCCAGTAAGTGTGCAATTTTCTAATTTTTAGTATACCCGATTTAAAACAGGACTAATGTGCTTTATGCAAGCACGTACCTACATCTAAGAAAAGGAATTTGTATAACATGATGCAATTACTCCAAGTTTTACCAAGGATCTTATGAGTGCCAAAGAACTCGAGTTTGTGAAATTTGCAACACGAAGTTTCTGACAAGAAAGATATCAAAATATTTCAAGAAATGTAGGTAAACAAATCTGACACTGGTGTTTGTACCCACAGTGACAGACTAACCATTATTTACGTGGTAGCTTTAGAAACAAAAAATGGCCATACAGTTAATAACTAACATTAGCAGTAACAAGTATGAAATAACACTGGGATTAATTTGAAATAAGAGTTCAGAGCAAGAATGCAATACCTGTAGTCAGGCTTCATATTATTTGAGGCTTCGACAAAACAAACAATGGCATGCGATTAAGTAAACATTCCCCGCAATCTACACAGATATGCAAGGAAAGTAAACACAGCTAATGCGATGTTGCCAGTTCTACAAGAATAAAGAAAGCAACAAATTATGGGTTTTTTAAATTGAATTTACACAAAAACCATTGAATCTTTATAAGTACTCCAAAGGAAAAAGTTGTCGTTTATTCCACTGTCTATGAATATAGCCATAAATCAAGAAGCTTTAATCAATAATAATACAGACAGGTGATAAATTTTTTTGATAAAAATATTTTTTTCTAGAAAACTAAACTTTTCAACTTTTTGGTATTTGCAAATTCTCTTATTCACAATAAGAGAAATTTGCTGTTAAAGTCTGGCAGATTATTTCACTTCCACCTTGTATGCGAATATGGGACGATTTTAAGTTATCGGTAACTGCAGTGTGGCACGTGCCCCTGTCTGAGTAGAATCATTGCAAAATGTGTCCTTTTTATGTTATGTTTAACACTGCTTAAGGTCAGAAAAGAATGTTTGATATACACCTCCTGAAATGTCAATATTGGAAAATATGTCTATTTGAGTATTAAAGTTTGTTGAAATGCTAGTGTTACCGTCATGGTATAGGATATGTACTTAAAATGGACTGTATCAAATGTTTGATTATTGCCAGCAAGAAACCATTTAGCACAGGTTGTTTAATTTATTTTTATTTTAACTAAGTACACAACAGTCAAACAAAGCAATCAATCACCATTGTAACAATAATAATGCAGCACATACATAAATGAAACAGATCTCGCTATATAGAATTTATAGCCTGCTACACTAATCTGTCCATTTCTTGATTTCTTCTTTGCAATATTGCCTTAGCAACCAGCAGCCAGGCCAGCCAACCCTTCGACTGCACAATGCAACCATCAGTCACTAAACAGCTAGTATTCAGCTTGCTGCTTAAATTAAATCTACCCAAATAGCTTGATATAATTTGTTTTTTTTTTTTGTTTCCTCATAATTATCATAATTAAAATCCCCCATTAATACGATTTGATCCAAATTTATATTTTTAAAAACTTTATGTACAGCATCTTCAAAAGTATTATTTCTGGTTCTGGAAGACTTGTATCCGGACTATGTAGTGCTTCTTAATTTGAAATGAAATTAAGTCAATGTGGCCTGCATCATCTACAGTATTAATGTAATTTACATCCTGTATTTGAATCTCTTCTTATATATATTCCTCGTGATTTTTTTGAAAATTCAATTCTTAATATTTCTCTGAAACCATCTATACTCAATTTATGTTGAAGAGAGGCTAAAGTTTCACTGAATATTAGTATGTCCCCATAGCTGTGCCATTGATCTGACCTTATGTGATCCATTTTATTCTATAGTGAATTAACATTTTGGTAGATGATTTTTATTCCTCTGTCCTCCCTTAAAGTATTATAAGACAATTTCAGACACTTTTCTTGTCTTAATCTAAGCACTTCTGCCATTATAGTGTCACTACCTCTAGGGGCCTGGGGATATTTACCTTCACCTATAAGGTATAACCCAGACAAAGTGCTCACTTTACTCAAAGCAACATAAAGCACTGACCTAATTCTTTTGCATTTTGTAAAGTCGATGCATATTTCTTTATGTCTGTCCTGTACTTTTATGGATACTCAGTGCTTCAGCGCACACAACCGGAAACTGTACTCGACTTGTTGCTCCAACTTATCTGATGCATTTAATATTTGCCTTTTTAAATCTAATGGGAGTAAAATTTTGATCAATATTGCTGTTTTTCATATAACTGAATCGTACCATTCTTGCTTTTCAATCAACATTTTTGTCACCAAAGTATAGGAATATATTAGGTTCACCAGAATTGGGTTTCAAATCAATTTCTTTGAGTATGCTGCATGCTTCTTTGACTAAACCATCCTCTACATCTATATTGCTCGTTATCATGTACTTAATACCGATTTTCAACCTCAATTCATGAGGCACTCCATGGACTTCCGATACCTTTTTTTTTTCCTCACTGCACTCAAGATGACAATTTTAGCGCTTTCAGATAATCCCTTGCTACCGATACGAACCCTTCAGCAGCATGGTTTGTTGTTTGTCATATTCCTGTACATCTATGGTTCTTGTAAATCTTATTGCGCTATCAGGCACTTCATTTGTTTCCATAGCTCTAGTTCATCTCTTTGGCTAATTATTTCTGTTAATTCATCAAATTCAAACTCATCCCACAGTGGATTTCTATCGATTAATGAAGCAAATTTATATATTAGAGTGTCCATTACAGGTGGTAACTGATGAAGGTCACCGACTGTTATTACCGAACTCCTCCAAAAGAGAGGTCAATACCCATTATCTGTCGCAGTCTGCTATCGACTCTGCTAAACATTTTACTTCCAACCATCGATATCTCATCAATAATTAGCAGCTTCAAATTAAACAATTTCTCTCTGATTGTATTGGCTAAGTCGCTGGATAGGGCAGGTATGTTGCCAGAAAATTGTGTCACAGATAAAGTAAAAGCTCTGTGTAGTGCGATTCCGCTAATCTGAAACGCCGCCTTACCTGATGGGGCACACAGTAGTACTACAATTTTATCCTTGTCGCATCCCGGTAAGCTGTCAAAGTAATGTGTTATTGTCTGATACAGTGCATTTATGACCATACTTTTTCCTACTCCAGTAGAGCCACTTAGAAATATCCTCATTGGCAGCCTGTTCGTTTAAAAGCTGTTTAGTACATGCATAGCAAATTCTGTTTTTCGTTTAGTTTGTTCAACAATTCAAACATTTCTTCTTAGGATACTCTTCTAGGAACTGTAAACCTATTTGTGCCTTGTTTATCAGCCCCTTCCAAGCCTCCTTGTTCCAAAATGTCCACCTCATTCATTGCTTCTTCGTTCTGAAATTCTGCGTCGTAACAGCTATCATCATTTTCAAAAATGATATCAACTGCCTGCAAGGCTTCGTCTAGTGCTTTATCAGTTTTAATAGAAAACTTGTTTACATTATTTTTGATTTCTTCCAATTTAGCACAATACAATTCGTAGCAATTCTTGCTCTCTATGTCATGAAACTCATCTCTAAATGGTACCAACAGGAGCACTTGGTCTCTGTAATAATTTTCGGGATCTTGTGCTAACTTATACCTCCTGTATCTGATCATTGCAGGCTTTCCTCTCTTTTTTACTGCTGTGTCTGCACCTTCATCATTTATTTCACAAACTGTTCTGTTGTAGGGCTTATAATAGCTAGCCACAAATTCTGCTAAACACACATTTTCTACATGTTTTGGACGTTGGCAGTATTTTTGTATAACATCTTGCATATGAACGTCTTCCGAATCAATCGGCAGTTGTTCTAAGGCTCTCTTATTCTTCAGCATCACTACCCATTCTTGTGATGGACTAGTATTTATAAGCTGTCAGTATTTTACATTTCTATTTAAAATGTCTCTTGCCATTTTGATATTTTTGATATCATTTAATATGCTGATGAATTCTTCAGCTTTTTTCTCACTCTTCATTTCCTCAAGTTTCTTTATTTGCTTTTGTTGTGCTGAGAAGCAATACTTATATCCAATGACTTCTTCTGCAATATGTTGAAAAGCATTTTAGTCACTGAAAATGTCTTTGTAAACATTTAACAAAAACATGAAACTGGAATTTTGGAGGTAATTGTTTAGTCCTATAGCTCCATTAATTGATTCAAGATTAGAAATGGGATCATCTTCAATTTCACTACAGGCATCAATTAATTTATCTCTTTTGCAGAATACAGTATCGAGAATTTTGGCATTAGAGCTCCAACGTACCTCGCAGGCCGTCAGTATCCTTTTTCCTACTAGCCTATCTAAAACTGCTGTATGCTTGGACGACTTATGAAAATAAGCAGGAAATGCCTGAAGATTAGAAAAGAAAATACGTACATCTTTTATACATTTAGCCCCATTTAGTAGTACAAGACTAAGTCTATGGGTGCAACAATGTATGAACAAAGCTTGTGGAGCATGTCTTTTACAAGGGTTTGAAGTCCTGAAATCTCACCAGCCATTATGCTAGCCCCATCATAGCACTGACCAATTAACTTATCTTTGATATTATATTCCTTTAGATCATCAATAAGGTGTACAAATCCACAGCGGTCCTGCTTGAATTAACATTGTGAAAGCCAAGAAATCTATTTTGTACTGTTCCCAGATTATCTACATACTTTACAATAATTGATAATTGTGAGATTCCCAACACATCTGTCGTATTGTCGTACTGAACTGTAAAGAATGAAGCTTCTTTGATTTTAGTATTTTATTTTTTTCATGTTCTCTTCAAAAATGCAATCAATTAAACCATTTTGAATTGTTTTGGAGAGACCTGTGAAAGTTTTTCCTAATTCTTCCCAGTAGTGACAAAAAAAATCTTTTGCATGGCCAACAATAAAGTTTAACTTTAACGCCTGTCAGCCAACTATGTGACATGCCACAATGCATTAAATTTCCTAGCACTTTATCAACATTAACAGTATTTAACAATGGAGTAGGCTGCCCGATAGCTAATACACTCCTCTTTTCATTGTCAGGGCGCTGCAAAAAGGGGCTTTGCAATAGTTCACCAATTAAATCAGTCATACTGGTATTATAACACAGTAAAATACAAAAACAGCCCCCTAATTTGTAAGTACTTACTGGCAAAAGGTATTTATTTCACAACACATAAAACAAAACCACAATGCACAATAAAACTAGCACAGAATGACAACGAAATGATTCTGATCTGAGGTCTTCATTTGTGGAGGTATGGCTGTTCGGAAATAGTAGTATAAATTCGGATTTGGGCCGACTCAGTGTTCTGAGTGTTGGCAGACACGTCTACACATGCTCAGAGTACTATACAGACGGAATATTTCCTTATCCTTGTTCAATGACCTCGTACTGAGAAAAGGGGGACTAGCCAGCTCTCCAGTGCCCAGGTTCCATGCATATCATTTCTGCCACACACTTCAAACATGCAGCACATTTTTTATGAACTGGAATAGATTCCAGGATTTGAGCCGAGAAAAATTTTCTTGAACTATAATTTACGGAAAATGACGGTTCAAATGATAAAATGCAGAATCATAGCTAAACATTTAATTGTTGATGTATTGCAGTAGGGTAGGCAAAGCCCACCCTGAGGAGCTGTGCCTGCTGTTCATAAACTCGTGAAGATAAGAGGCAAATAACTCCCTGGTGATGACAAACTGCCTCTCAAGCCTGCTCTTGGATCTCATCCACATACTCTCCACCTTGTGGGTGTGCAAGTTCTCTTTGTCGAGAACAACCATTGCTGATGTTCTCCACATTCGCGTATGCTGCCTAGCCATCCGAGTTGATGTGGGATCCAGGCAATATGTATTGATGGATCAGGGCTTCCGGAGTATGGGCAGTCCTATTCTGTCAACCAAGAAGCACTTTCCTGATCTCCGTTCAACACCCCCAAATACCCAGTGCCCTGCTCTCCACTGACCTCAGTGGTACTTGCGATGGATGTACTTAGGCTCATTGACATCCACGATGACAGGGGCAACATTTTCTTCTAAACCTCTCATTTCAGAGGCATGCTTTTCCAAATAAATCTGCAGTATTTTGCCCATTCCACAGAGGTGTGCCAATGCCCAATGGTAGACTCTTGAGCACTTTGATGCTGCTGGTAATCTGATGCCCAGCAGTACATAAATAATGTAATCTGCTTAAGCGACAGTTACTGCACTCAAAGATGGAAGTATATCTTGCGGTACTTCTCATTCTGCAGGGTGAACAGCACCATTGATTCCCTTCTGGGCAACAAGCATATGCCTGGAGACAGCATGGTTGCTTGAATCTCTCACAACAATCTGGTTTTGCCATAGATGATGTGCATACCACATCATTGCTTGTTCCTCAATATGGTGCTCTAGTGTAAAATCCTCTGCTAATATCTTGGCCACATCCATTACTTCATCCACTGGCACGATGTGCATATTCCCAACATTCATTTTGAATAAGCTATAGTTTCTCACCTACTTCGTCATGTATGTATTGCTGAAAGTTAGTGACATTCTGATTTTATGCATTGCCAACTACACAATTCCAATACTGTGCAACTTACAAATATGTACCGCTGGGAAGTTAGCATCAGTCTAATTTTACAGATTGTCAACTACAGAATTCCAATGTTGTTCAACTTCTACTGTTGGTTACTTTCATTTCTCAGCCTCAGGGATATCCGTCTAGGGGATATGTGAATGGCAACCACAAGGTACCCAAGCTGAGCAGAACATTACTTCCACTTACTGGTGTTTTGCTCCTCATTGTAACTTCCTATCTGACTTTACCTTGGTCATCTCTTGTTCTCTTCCGATCCCGATGTTATTAGGGTTCTCGAAGGCTAGGGAGTCTATTTTTCCAACCTTTCCATTTCTCTATATAACCTCTAACATGCTGACCTATCATGGCATGTAATACGTCCTCTGATTGGTAATCAGAGGATATAGTCAGTGAATTTATTTTGATAAGTCTCCCTGTCAGGTCGGTGAGACCCGTAAACCAGCGAAAGGTGTGGTCCTCCAGACATTCTGGAGGTTGTGAGAGCTATGTGACTGCCAAAACATAAAAATATGGTGCTCTCTAAAAAATGGTTACTATTACTGCTATTGCTCTCTTCTCACTCTGTCCTCTATGTGATCTGCAAGAGGAAATGGATCGAGACCACCTTCAAATATGCCCGGCCACTTCTAGTGCCTCATCCATCAGTGAAACATAATGGAGAGCAAGAGGATTAATGACTTCATTGTCAGAAATCCAGCATTAGCTAACAACAACAACTTTCATTTCTCATGCATTGGCACCCTGCGTTACATAGTCCCTAAGCCTATATACGGCAACATTACCCCCTTAACATTAACACCTGTTCCCTTGTCCAGAAGATACTCACATATAGCTGTGTCCTTGTTCTGATGCATAATGTAGAGCATATATAAGTCAATTGCTGCAACAGAAGCACCAGAAACAATAAGTACCTTCAATATATCATGTCCTTTAGAACAAGTCCTGCATATGTGGCATTCTTGGAACCCTTAACATCAACATTTGCTCCCTTGTCCAGAAAATATTCACATACTACTGTACGTCCCTGTTGTAAGAACCCTGAGCAATAAGCAACTTCACAACTTAATGTGCCCGTGAAGTTACTTGTTGCTCATGGCTCAGAATCAACATGAAGATCTCCATGAACAGTAACATTTCCATGTTGAACTGGAGAGCACCATTAGCATGTACCTCTGCTCCTAGCACTATAATGGACTTTAGCTCTGCTACATTTCCATCTCTTGTAAACTTGGACACCTCTTCAACTCTTGTAGCGCAGAGCCTGTTACACAATTCCAATGTCGTGCAACTTCTACTGCTGGATACTTCCATTTCTCATGCATTGGCACCCTGCATTACATGGTCCCTAAGCCCATATATGGCAACATTACCCCCTTAACATTAACATCTGTTCCCTTGTCCTGAAGATACTCACATATAGCTGTATGTCCTTGTTCTGATGCATAATGTAGAGCATATATAAGTCAATTACTGCAACAGAAGCACCAGGAACAATAAGTGCCTTCAATATATCATGTCCTTTAGAACAAGTCCTGCATATGTGGCATTCTTGGAACCCTTAACATCAACATTTGCTCCCTTGTCCAGAAAATATTCACACATTGCTGTACGTCCCTGTTGTAAGAACCCTGAGCAATAAGCAGCTTCACAATTTAACATGCCCGTAAAGTTACTTGTTGCTCGTGGCTCAAAATCAACATGAAGATCTCCATGAACAGTAACATGTCCATGTTGAACTGGAGAGCCATTAGCATGTACCTCTGCATTCATCTCTGCTCCTGGTGCTATGATACACTTCAGCTCTGCTACATTTCCATCTCTTGTAAACTTGGACAGCTCTTCAACTCTTGTAGCGTAGAGCTGTTACATTCATCTGAGACTGCAATGGAAGAAAATATATGATCACAAAATGCAATGAAATTTTAAATTGAACTCCCAGTAGCAAGATGTGCTTATATTCCACAGCAAGCACATCGCTATGAAAGTTACTGAACGCAATCAAATTATGTACATCTTGAATAAATGTGCATATGTACGTACTATGATCTAAGTCCAACAACTACAAACAAATGAAATGACATGCCTAAGAATGAAGGGTAAAACTAAAGAGATAGAATTGGAAATCAGACAAGAAGAAATTTGAAAATTCAACAATGCGCCTCCTATAGCCTCTCCTACCCAATTCCCATCCTCATCCTGCCCGTGGTGCACCCTGCTTTTAACAGATGAGGCTCTGGGGACCGAATCACAGCGGTATAACTGTTCCATCTAAAATGTAGGAAATGTCATTTACATATGTGCTGGCCTATCACAGCACAACAGCGTCCCTCAGAGGCACATGAGGGGAAGGTCGGTGGATCTAAATACCACCTATTTAGTCCTCCCGGCTAGGTCCGATGGACCCGTTGACCAACGATAGGTGTGGTCCCCCTTGCAAAATGGGGGTTTAAGTCGGGTGATGTAACTGCCACATTGTAAAACTGGTGCCCGTTAAGAAAACAGTTACATGAAAGCCACAGTTCAAAAGTATTGGAAAGCACGAATGCTAATGGCTTCATTGCCAGATGCAAGGCACTAGAAAACAACAACAACACCTTTACAACAAACAGAAAATGAGCAATTGAGATGGTTTGGCCATTTTCAATGCATGGGTGAAGAGAGTCCAAAAACAGGCTTGGCAACCTAGAGTGGAGCAAAGGAGATCAAGAAGGCCTAGACATTCTCAGGATGATTGGATTGAAGGGAAAAGGACTGGATATAAATGAAGCAAAGAAGCTTGTAAGAGACCATGTGAAATGGAAGGCTTTTAAAAACCTCGAAACCTAAAGGTACAAGAGGATTGACTAAGGAAGTACATGTAAAAATGTAAACCCCGCGCGACAGCCCACGAAGGGCCAAGGCCTACAGCCCAGCCGCTGCGTCCCCCACCTCTGCCCACTACAGGCGTCATTGGTGAGGTGCAGTACTGGAGGGTGGGACGTGGTCAGCGCCCCGAGCCCTCCCGGCCAGTTATGCGGTCTTCTCGACCTGGGGCCGCTACTTCTCCATCAAGTAGCTCCTCAATTGGTCCCCCCGGGACCTAACGAGGCTGAGTGCACCCCGTGCCAGACCTCCCAGAGGGGATAAAATCCCCATGCTGGTACCGGGGATCGAACCCGGGTCCTCCGCGCCACAGGCAAGCGCGCTGCCAGCTGCGCTACGGAGGCGGCAAGGAAGTACATACTATATCTAAATTATAAAGTTTTTTTTTTACAAATTATATACCCATACATATGTTCATGGAGTGTTCACTATATGCATGTTAATGCCAGTGTTTGAAACAGATGAGGTAACTCCTAATATTTGATCCATCACATGCTAACATTACTGCTGTGTAATATGTTGCTTGGACCTTAGCAATGTGTTGTTGCATTACACTTTTTTTTTTTGAAAAGTTAAGTGTTGAGTTTCTTGCACATTGTGTGTAGTTACAATATTTTGGCAGAATCTGGGTTTACATCTGAGCTACAATGAATGTTAATACTGTTTGTCCAGATTCTTGATATCGCTTCCTCATCCCACAGTCTTTGACACTTCATCAATGCAATATACAATTGATGCACAATAGTACTTTGCAAGGCTACCTCAGAAAGGCATTCCATTCTCACGACTGGTTCTATTGTATTATCTAAGAACCTTACACTGGGAGGTGCGGGGAGGAATGGGTAGGCAAACGCTTACTTCTTGAAAATAAATTTAAGAATCTGGACAAGCTATATCCAAGCTTGCCCATCACAGTTATAGCTCAGATTAGAAACAACTATTTTGAAGGAGAAAAGCATCCACTTTGCTTTGTTAAAATTACTGTGTGAACGTACACAGGATTTTGTTTAAAGATTAATTACTGGCAAGAAATAAAGTTTGAAGTTATTGAAAATTTAGTTACTTTATCACAACAGATCAACTCTACACTGACTACTTAAAGGAATGTTAAATTAGAACATCTGTTTCATAAATCCCACATTATGTACATCTGGTACATTTCTGGATAGTTATGGTCAAGCTTGTATAGGGACTTCCAGAATTTTACTCTAGGTAGAAGAGACTATTCCATTATTACTCTGTATCCAATTTATGTTACTCATTAATATTACACAATGGCATGCTCCACTTATTTGGTACATCTTACTTGTGTTCATTCCAGATTCCACATGCTAGAAAGGATGTGCATATGACATGAGCAACTTTAACCAGAGGAACACATCTCAATGTGTTTGCAGTTACATTGTGCAGTTGTGTGTAGTTACTTTTGAGTGGCAGTTTCTAATCTTTTGACAAATTGGCCATAATCATTTTTCAACTGAAAAATATCAGTTTTATTACTTTAGGTTAGATACAGATCTTTTGTGTTTAACATAGTGTTTACAAAAAACAGAACAGAAGAAAAACTGTAAAACATCACAAAGTTTAATAGAGCAAAGCAACAAGCCTATACACCATGCTCATTGGTTCAAATTAATCATGTGACAGTGCAACTTAACCTAACAGGAAGGTCAATGACTGGCATTGTGAACTCTTAAAGCTATATTAAGTCTACTCTGTACAGTTGCATCTATTATTGCATCTTACACTTAATTACATAAAGTCCATCATACATTGTGTTTCCACGAGGAATTCAAATTGATTTGAGTCCTCATTTCAGTTTGAATACTGCATGGAAATGCAGATTCAGATCAAATGAACCCTTGAATCTGATCCACTTAGAAGTGGGATCAGATCAAAATTTTGTGGCATGGAAACATCTACTAGATTCAAATCGATTTGAACCTGCCAAAGATGCTAACTTGTCATAAACATCTACTCAACTCGAAACCTACTTGAAATATGCAGAAAACATATTTTACAGGTTTGGCAACATAAAACAAGTGACCAACACAAAAGCTTGAATTATTTATGTTTGAACCTTTCATGTACAAATCAATTGCATTCCGGAATGAATTCAACATGGAAGTGCAGATCATATTGAGAATGGGATTGGACTCAAATCAATTTCAATTCCCCATGGAAACAGTGATAATCCAAGCTTCAATCCACGGAGGAACAAATATTTCTTATTCAAGATGAATCAATATCTAAAATATTAACTAAAACACAAAATTTGTGTATGTTGATCACTTATAACTAGGGACATGCAAAAGGCATGTTTATAACTTGGTCAAAAGGGGTATTTTTTGTTGTTGTTTTTTTTGAAAAGGGTGTTACCTTTAATGTAATGTTACTGACTGTCGAATTACAGAATGAAATCAAAGGTAAGCAGTTATTAATTTATATCGCATATATTCCTATTAATAAACAAATACAAATGCCAATTACATGTTGATCCATTGCATCAAAATTACAAAGTAAAATGGCAAAAATAAAGCATAGCATTGATCTAAACAATTAAGTGCTAAATACCAACAAAGCCATTAGATAATAAACATCCTCAAATCAGACTCTCGAGAATTGTCTGAATGCAGTGTGTGGCATTTGCACTGTCCAAAAAAATGAACATCAGCTACAAAAAGCTCAGGTCTATAAAAATTCTGAACTGTGCAACAAATACACATCTCCCCAATTTATCAGTGGTTTCAACACAGAAAATGTTGACATATTTTCCTTTCGCATCTTATAGCTATGAATTTACTGAGTCCCCTATATATTCTTCATGAAGAGCTCGGGCATATGGTAAGTCTCCTGTCCCTGTAGAAAAGAATGAAAGAATTAGGAATGAAATCATAAGTTAGAGTTTAGGGACACGGAGTTAAATATAATTTTCCAGGATACGAGGATACTTTACCCTTTGGAGTATTAATTTTGGTCATCTGTATCACAAGATTGTTCACATTACACTCATAATGCTGTGTTTTATCATCTAGTATATAGCTAGTGTACAGCTTGCTTTTGAGCAATAAGTGTATAAACAGAGTCAGTCAGCCTCTCTGCAATGCATTCATAAACAAGAGCTTCTGTGGCAACATAACACATGCAATAACACCAGCTATGGTCGTAGGTTTACCATGGTTAAATGTTAATGCAACCCAACGGATGGAATCACCGAATATAACCAGACTGCACCATAATGGGGGGAAAATGTCAAAGGTTGTTTTTTGGGGTATCTCAATAAGCTGTGCCTACTATATAACATGTTATGTAAGTATATATTCTGACAGTTCGACTCGACTGTTATTTTCCTTATTTTTCTCCCCCACCCCTTTCTTGCTGTGGCAGCAGTGCAGCTATGGCAATGTCACAGCCAGGAGGTCTGTGGCATTGAATTTTCCAGTCCGATTCTATCTCTCAAACATTGCCTATACACGGGTCATGTGTTTAAAAACACCAGCAGTTTGTTCGCATAAATAATTTCTTGTTCTTGTTACAGGCAAGGCATGGTAAGTCATATTGTGCATAATAGACTTTTTGCTGTAGAAATTATCCAATGTGGTTATGCCATATATCAGGCCACTAGAACTCTCTAATCGCAAGCTAGAAAAAATATCATTGGTTAAAAAGAAAATTATTTTGTTGTTTAACGATGCTGTCAATTGCCAGGATCACATCAGCGTCGCCAGCACACTTAAAAACCAGCGGCCTGGGCAGGGTTTGAACCCGCGACCTTGGGATCGGTAGGCCAGCATCTAACCAACTGAGTCACCCAGACCGACAATATCATTGGTTGTTAGAAACAAATGAATTCCCATGTCACAATATCAACCTCCACTTTGCTATCAGACCCACCTTTGTAATGTGGTGCCAACATGTGAGACATATCAAAGGTCCTGAGTTCGAATTTTGGTTAGGGTGAGCTATCTGCACAAGGTTCCTACCCAAGGTTTTCCCTCATCCTAAGAAGATGTCAGGTAACTTTAAGCACTAAGGACTGCGGCTCATTTGAGCATAATTTCACCCATTTATCATCTTGTATGACATGTTGGAGGATGATCGATAACATGCATTCCTGTTCTCATTTGGGCTCTTGTGAACCAAAATGTTGAATGTATCAAGATTCCTGTTCTAGTTACCATTACCAGATGGTGAACCAGGCTTAATCCATACATATTACTGTTGAGCAGTTGGCAATTATTGGGTATTAACCACTCCTCTGCTTATAAAAAGCATCCCTCAGCTGTGCTTTGTGACTCAGGGTCCTCAGTATATTTTACTATACTCTTATGTATATCTTGCAGTTGTGCAATACCTATGTGCATTACGGATCATGGAAGTCCCATAGTCATACAAAGTTTAACAAGTTATAATTGAAGTTTGTTTTAAATGTGTTAATGAAGTAAATGTTATTCACCTGCGTTTTACCCCTTACATGTTTTTTTTAAATAAGGGAATGATCTGAAACGTAGTTTTACGACTGTGGGACTACAAAGGATAGGGGAAGTTATCCTTTGGTAAATGTACGCCGAGAGCATGGACACAGATAAGTACATCACAACATACGTTCACTTTTTTAGATACGATTCGCTCGAGACCAATGGAGGGTTATACAGAACAAAATAAAAACTTTATCAGAGACAATCCGTTTGAGTACACAAACAGCCACAAATATTGTGGATAGTAACTTCACTAGAATTAGGTGAGATTAAAAATGGTCCCACAATCTATAACACGTATGTAAAATAAAGGTGATGCGCAGAGACCCCACAGTTCCACGTGGTCCTGTATTGAATCTTGTTCTTTCGATCCTAGAATGAGCCAGGCTCAATGATGAAGGAAACCAGTAATTATTATTGTACAATATACCCTTGTTTGTAATTGTTCCCCTAAATAACCTAAAACCTATATGCAAATTCAGTTACCCAGCTCACCTTATTAACCGCGACCGTTATCTCCAAAAGATAAGAAGTACTGTGCATGTCCGTACGCTATGTGTTCTGCGATGCATGTACCGGCATGCACCAAGGTAAGTAGAGTAGAGCATGATGTACTGGTTCACTTAACCTTATAATGCACACCGGTCCAGCGGCGAAGAAAGCCGAAGTGTTGGAGTCACGTGACATGCATCACGTGACTAGAAAGTTGAGCGGGAAAGGTAAGAAATACGCGCAAGTGATTGCAAGTGTAATATGGAAGTGATTGAAGTGAGCCAAAATAACAATTTATGTGCGCTGAGTGTGGGAGGTGGTACAAGCAGAGACATTTGCGACGTCACGCTGCCACAGCTCCACAGCTATAATTTGACTTGCAGCCACAACAAAACAGCTCTGCGGCTCTGAAACAACAAAAATAGGTCACCTGGTGATAGTATTTGTAAGAAATACAGGTTATTTCTAATCTCAAAAAAAATTATAGCTTACCTTAGTTCATAAAAAATGCAGTAAACAAGCCACAGCTCCTTCAATAACAAACTGACAGCCATATTTGCAGCAAGTGTCACGTGACGCCCAGCCATGTTAGTCACGTGACTCCAACACTTCGGCTTTCTTCGCCGCTGGACCGGTGTGCAATATAAGGTTAAGTTACTGGTTCTAAGTTCATGGTTCAAAGTTCAAACTTCATCCACATCACGTACACGATAATCTGTGTACACTACACACATAGATAACATGTGCTGTTGACGTCACATCCGGTGCAGTGTTGCCAACGCGGGATGTAAAACGTATCGAATGTTTCTTTAACCCTCCGTTCGGCGCTGGGTGTACACCGCAGAAAAAATCTGATCTCTATATAAAACAGTGGTATTCAACCTTTTTTCTCCGCATACCTCCAAAGACAATTTTCTATTTCAGTCTGTACCCCTAGGCCTAGCCCTAGAGTTATCCTTAATTCAAATTATACATAATCATATCTAAAATTGATTATAATATTTATAACTTGTTTAACAAAGCTTTTACTTATCTCCTAAGAAGTCTTCGCGTACCCCAGGTTGAGTATCACTGTTCTAGTGGGTCTTGCCTACCTCGTATTAAAAACAAGGAAAAAAGGAAGATGGTGTGGTACACCCATTTAACAGTAACAGGCATTTGTACACCAATTTTTACACACTCTGTCCCCGACTCCGAGAAGATAGTAACAAATTATTTTCGAATATTACCTTCTTCATTTGATTAACTTCTTAAATACAAAGGGACGCTTCTCCTTCTATACATCACAAGCGGTATCCCATAACACAGGAGGAATTTTAATCTCACTTATTAATCGCTCTGTATCCGTATTTGCAGTTGTACAGGCTCGCAAACTAAACGCGCTGCATGTGAAGTGTGTCACTTATCTTGTGCAAGTGAGTTCAGGGCGCACCCAGTTTCCAGATTACGTGTGTTCTAGCATTTCAATTCTGCTCCCCGATAAGACACGCGTTTACACTCACTTTGCTTTCATGAGCTTGATTACGCGCTGAGCATGAGTGCTGTTCCATTGTGAAGTTAAGCTGCGCGCATATTACGCGCCTTTATTAAAAAAAAAAAAAAAAAAAAAAAAAAAAAAAAAAAAAACAACAACAACATCTGATGTGTTGCACTCACATGACTTTCTCAACTCTTGTACTAACCATTCTTCGTGTTAAGATAAGCATTTGTACAAATTATCTTATTGCTTATTCCCTTGTAGGTGCAAGGGGAATGTTACAATACAGTAGGCTTTGTGTGATAGTCAAATCTTTTAAAGCTTTGAGATTTTGTTCTCTTTGCACACTTAACATATGAAAAAAATGAACAACGGTGATCCATTTCACGAAAAAAGATTTCCGAAACTCACACATAACAAGGAATATCTCCGAAATGGTTCACCCTACAAGAAAATTTATTCCGACATAAATTGTATTTTAGCAAGCTCTACATTTTCTGTATTGTATGATTTGATCTATCTCTAACGGTTTACCAGTTATGCAAAAGTCGTCCAGCGTAAATACGACTACAGGGGCTATAACCAGAAAATTGAAGATGTACTTTTATTTTCATTGGGCATAAAAATATCTCAAAATATGACATTTTAATTAAAATCATTAGAGCCATTTTCAAGAAAGTCAAAATTTTCCATGTAAAGGGTAGTTAAGGGTGAGGCTATTTTCTTCAAAATCTTCGTGTCGTACCCTTGAAAGACATTAAACTAAAATATCAACTTTGGTTTTTAAACTACTTTTCGTTTTTGAGTTATGCTGTCCACAGACTGACAGACACACAGACACACACACACACACACATACACACACACACGCACACACACGCGCGCGCGCGGACCTTTTTCTAAAAATGCTTTTTGTTTTTGGACTCAGGGGGTCTTAAAACATATATTTCCGATGAAATATCGACATCGAAGTTTTGGGTAGAATACAATGCTTCCCCTACTTACCAAGAGAGAAAGTAATAAACGTTGATAATATATGCCCAGGATAAGTCGCGTGAGGCCCGCATTTTTGTGCTTATATGCTTATGTTTATTTCTTCTTTAATTTCATTTTCCCTTATTCACATATTTAGCTTTATTTAGCTTAAATATGCATGATTTTATTAGCATTATCTTACTAGATAGATCAAAGAGAGATACCTACAGTGTAGTATGAAGACAGTATACATTATAGATAATTTGTACTACACAAGGAAACAAAATACATAAATTATTGCTATGTTCAGAAGTTATTTAACTTAATAATAATAATAATAATAATAATAATAATAATAATAATAATAATAATAATAATAATAATAATAATAATAATAATAATAATAATAATAATAATAATAATAATAATAATAATAATAATAATAATAATAATAATAATAATAATAATAATAATAATAATAATAATAATAATAATAATAATAATAATAATAATAATAATAATAATAATAATAATAATAATAATAATAATAATAATAATAATAATAATAATAATAATAATAATAATAATAATAATAATAATAATAATAATAATAATAATAATAATAATAATAATAATAATAATAATAATAATAATAATAATAATAATAATAATAATAATAATAATAATAATAATAATAATAATAATAATAATAATAATAATAATAATAATAATAATAATAATAATAATAATAATAATAATAATAATAATAATAATAATAATAATAATAATAATAATAATAATAATAATAATAATAATAATAATAATAATAATAATAATAATAATAATAATAATAATAATAATAATAATAATAATAATAATAATAATAATAATAATAATAATAATAATAATAATAATAATAATAATAATAATAATAATAATAATAATAATAATAATAATAATAATAATAATAATAATAATAATAATAATAATAATAATAATAATAATAATAATAATAATAATAATAATAATAATAATAATAATAATAATAATAATAATAATAATAATAATAATAATAATAATAATAATAATAATAATAATAATAATAATAATAATAATAATAATAATAATAATAATAATAATAATAATAATAATAATAATAATAATAATAATAATAATAATAATAATAATAATAATAATAATAATAATAATAATAATAATAATAATAATAATAATAATAATAATAATAATAATAATAATAATAATAATAATAATAATAATAATAATAATAATAATAATAATAATAATAATAATAATAATAATAATAATAATAATAATAATAATAATAATAATAATAATAATAATAATAATAATAATAATAATAATAATAATAATAATAATAATAATAATAATAATAATAATAATAATAATAATAATAATAATAATAATAATAATAATAATAATAATAATAATAATAATAATAATAATAATAATAATAATAATAATAATAATAATAATAATAATAATAATAATAATAATAATAATAATAATAATAATAATAATAATAATAATAATAATAATAATAATAATAATAATAATAATAATAATAATAATAATAATAATAATAATAATAATAATAATAATAATAATAATAATAATAATAATAATAATAATAATAATAATAATAATAATAATAATAATAATAATAATAATAATAATAATAATAATAATAATAATAATAATAATAATAATAATAATAATAATAATAATAATAATAATAATAATAATAATAATAATAATAATAATAATAATAATAATAATAATAATAATAATAATAATAATAATAATAATAATAATAATAATAATAATAATAATAATAATAATAATAATAATAATAATAATAATAATAATAATAATAATAATAATAATAATAATAATAATAATAATAATAATAATAATAATAATAATAATAATAATAATAATAATAATAATAATAATAATAATAATAATAATAATAATAATAATAATAATAATAATAATAATAATAATAATAATAATAATAATAATAATAATAATAATAATAATAATAATAATAATAATAATAATAATAATAATAATAATAATAATAATAATAATAATAATAATAATAATAATAATAATAATAATAATAATAATAATAATAATAATAATAATAATAATAATAATAATAATAATAATAATAATAATAATAATTAGGCATTCTTGCAACTAAAATAAACAGATGAGGTTGTTGCTGCAGTAAACAATCGAGTAAGATGTATAAGTAGGTAAAGTTAAATGACCTAGTCAGGCAATAATATAGCTGTGTTCGTTCCCAAACTATAACGTTTAAATAAACCTAAGGGTGTCTCAGTCCTCTAACGGCCAACGTAGGGTTAAAAGGCACTAAAACGGCACACCATAACCAACAAGTAAAGTAACAACTTGATACCTCTCCCACCATATAAAGAATTTTGACAAGTGAATAACCTACATAAAAAATGTATGAAGGTGAAAACAATTAAAATGGGCCTTGAAGTAATGTTACAATGTTATCACATTATATGGCAAACCTGGTGAGAGAGCTCCCCGGTAACATGCGAGGATCGCATTTGGGAGGTTTTAGGTTCGATTCCTGGTGTCAACCTTCCTCACCCCATATTTTCTCGGGGTTTCCATAGAATGTTGGACTAATGCTGTGAAGGATAATTACATCCCTGTCACTTCTCATTTCACTTCGCGTTACATTTGCTTGGTTGTTTCAGGGTTCTAACTCTGTACCGACCGCACATGTTTTAAGTCTGGGACCTTTCGTTTCCGTTAATTCGCGGGTTGTCCGCTGGGTTGTGTTCTCGGCAGGACCCTGTGCGGGGTGCGGACATCGGACTCGGTGAGTTATGTTTGGGCCGTAGATTCATTTTCTTCTTGTTTGCTGTATCTGACTGTAAGTTACCTGGGGTGCACCTTTCAATGCAGGGATTTTGGGTATAGCTTCTTTTAGGGTACAGTGTAGCCGCACAGCAATTTCATAGGGGAATACAGGACATGTTGAGGTCCATTCAATGTTAGTGTTCAAAGAGTTGATGGCTTGTTGTATGTTAAGAGCATTTTATTATTGTTCATATTTGTTTATTAAATAACTGTTACAGAAAAGTATTGTCCAATGCTTTGAGGGGGGGCACTCCTTTCACAGAATTGGTCCTGCCGATACCCCAGTGTTAGGGTCCACACTTCCTTCGTTTCCTTTCTTTAGATATATAAAACAATTACACCACAGTAGCAGTGCAACCCTCAGCGGGAGTTTGATGTGCACGGCAGGTGCTTGTGCTTGTATATTCTCTCCTCCGGATCGGGGAAAGTCTCCGAGTCCTGGACCTCCAGGGGACTCTGGAACCTGCTGGGAAAGGAACCGAAGTACGGGCTGCCACTGGGAAGTTCAAATCTGTAGGTGTTAGGGATTCTGCATCTGCTGTCTTCTCTCCTCATATTCAACCATCCTTCATATCTTCTCAATCCTCCCTCCCAGGGATGTAGCGCTCCCTTAGGGGCATAGGCACAAAAGTTCTACATGTCAAGACGCTAAGTTCCCTGCCTGCCCCTCCGAATCTTGCCCATTCTGTTTTGTCTATTATGAATATGTTGTTGTTGTTGTTGTTTTCTAGTGCCTTGCATCTGGCAATGAAGCCATTAGCATTCGTGCTTTCCAATACTTTTGAACTGTAGTTTCTTCTGATCTTAATGCTTCACAGGTCTTCAAGTGTTCTTCATTCATTTCTGCTGGATCGTTACACAGGACACATATTGGTGAGGCTGAGATACCTATTCTGTAGAGATGACTTGCCAAGCAGTCATGATTTGTCAATAGTCGGAAGGCTGCAACAGCTGTTTTCCTTGGTCTCTGGGGGATTATATCTGGATTGGAAAGCAGTGTAATCCATTTTTTATCTTTGGCATTTGTTTCTATTTCTTGTAGGTATGAATATAACCTCATAGAATTCTGTAAGTTACTATATCGTAAGTACCTACTCACTTTAAAAGTCATCCTCTTCATCAAAATGTGCCACATTGTCCTTCGACGATGATGATTCTTGGGAACTGTAGATCTACAGCATAGATGGGAGAACCGGCGCAATGTGTCACTTCCCCTACAACGTACTTTTAAACCCTCCCACTGCGTCACAGCGGTTAACTACCAAGCCACATCTCCCATTATTGTCTGTCTGCCTCAGAGAACTGGTGAGTCTTTCAAATTGTGTCAGTATGTAGAGAGGGTGAATACTTGATTTCACTGCTGTCACACCTCTTCCCCATGCTTGTCTACAGCATTGAATTTTCTCAACTATTTACATGTGTCCTTGGGTAAAGCAGTTGCAGCTACATTTCCCTGCATTTATAAGTCCATATCTTACTGCCAAATCGGAATGCAAGGTTCACACTTTGTCTATTTCACTATTTTGTTTTTATTACACTTACTTGGTTGAAGATTCTTTCGCCATCTGCATTTGAATGTAGAAGTGAAAGGATGGAAATTGCAGTTTTCACTCTTTCAGCAAATGAACTTTGTCCACTAGCAGCTCTACAACTTCACTTCAACAGTTTACCATGTTTGTTATTTCAGTACATTTGATGTGGTATAACATTTTCTGCTGATTATTAATGTAATGATACTGGGTTCATTTACAAAAAGCATTGAGAATTCAATAAAAGGGTGTTTTACTGGTTTTAAACACCCTCCTGAAGAAAAGTGACATACGTATCTTTGTTTACAGGAAGTCATTGCCACAGTTGTTTTATAAGTTCCAGAACAAATTGAACATATCTACGACGCAACTGTTCAATTTCATTAATAGAAAGTTTGCGTAAAGGTAACGTATTCAAATCCAGTTATGGTGCAACTGATTCTCTACTTTGGAATTAAAAATATCCTGGATTTCAGAAATCGTAATTTTTGAACACGACTTAATGACCCGAGCTGATCTAAGCCGACCTCTATAGGTTGCAGTGCTCGAGGTGTCTCTCTTTATTGTATAACCTATACCTCATAGCTAGAGACAGGTAGATCTTATTAAAATATAATATATGCTGGTGGAGGGAGCCATTTCCAAGGTACTCCTTGATATATGCTTGAAGATTACAAACAATGCTTATACTTTTCTCAAAGGGGAAGTTGTTATTTGTGTTTTTGTTCTGGACATGCAAAGAGAATGGAACATCTGAGCTGTCAAACATATAATGATCAACTCTTAAAAGATTTGACTGTCACTAAAGCTTGCTATATTCTAAGCATTTCCTTTGTACTGACAGGAAAATTAGCAATAAGATAAGCTTTACAAATGTTTATCTCAATTATTATTAAAGTAGATAGAGGCATAAGAATTTGTAAGAACAGTTTGTACAAGAGAATGTTATTTTCAGTTCCTACATATTTACTTTAATACTTTTGTAAAGGGGTCTGGGATTTTAACAGTATAGTAAAACTATAAATGTAATAATAACTTAGAAACTATAAGCCTCACTTCTCTTAAGGGGACCCAGTGAGGCATATAATGGCAATGTTAAAATTCAAGCTTTCAAGGAACATTTTCTCAGAAACTATTTATTATGTTTATTTCAAATTTTTACAGCACATTATATGGACTTTAACATGGAGGCCTTTTGGCAGAATAATTATTTGAAGAGTTAATAATTTTTTTTGCAGTAGTCATTTTTTTCATAAAAAATATTATACTAATTACTTCAAAATTTCAAAACTATAGATAATTTTAAAAAATGGCCCTGTTAAAATGTATGTCATTTATATAAACATAATGTCCAAATTATGTGCTTTCTATGTCTAACATGGTGCGGGATTTTTGGATGGGTGTATGTTTCTGGTCTACTTGGGAAGGGGTAGGTCGGGAAAGCGTGGGTGCTCTTGATTGCTCCGGCTTTTTACAGTGTGGTTTTTTGAGCACGAGATCTTTATCTCAGGGTTGTCCAGCTGAGGAATGTCCAGGTAATAAATTGAAGTCTTCTATTTCTTTCAGTGTTTACTTCACTTTACTCATGCCCCCTTCCGACACACAAGACCATGAAGTATTGCGATCCGCGTAACGCACACGTCTGTTTATCCCCCTGAAGATCTGCCAAGCAAGTGTCTTTCTCTCCCGAAGAACTGTATTTCTCAACTCGGCCCTTCCGCTTGGCCAGCTTCACCTTGCAATTAGGCACGTACGTATTCACGCGTTGGGTTTTTCAACCCTATTGTTCCCTTTCTTTCAGGGGTTGTTGCCTTCTCGAGGCACCGTTACTTTCCCTGCCTGTACCCTCGGCCCACCAGTCGAGTTGTCAGGTAAAGCCTATATTCCATTTTCAATGATATACACATTATTACATGGGTACGCGGGTTTTAATCGGCGGGCGCGGGTTTCCGCCTCAAACAGTATCTGAGAAAATGTCCTGGGACGCTGGGAGTGAAATTTTGGTCAAAATTGTTGTTGTTGTTTTCTAGTGCCTTGCATCTGCCAATGAAGCCATTAGCATTCGTGCTTTCCAATACTTTTGAGCTGTAGTTTCTTCTGATCTTAATGCTTCACAGGTCTTCAAGTGGTCTTCGTTCATTTCTGCTGGATCGTTACACAGGACACATATCGGTGAGGATGAGATACCTATTCTGTAGAGATGACTTGCTAAGCAGTCGTGATTTGTCAATAGTCGGAAGGCTGCAACCGCTGTTTTCCTTGGTCTCTGGGGGATTATATCTGGGTTGGAAAGTAGTGTAATCCATTTTTTATCTTTGGCATTTGTTTCTATTTCTTGTAGGTATGAATGAGAAAATTTTTTAATGATCAAGCGTTTTATTGAGGAATATGAGAAATTGAATTTAGATTTTTGTTTTATTGTTGTGCCTTTCTTTGCAAGTGAGTCTAAAGCTTCGTTCCCCATGACTCCACAGTGTGCTGGAATCCATTGGAGATGAACAGTCTTATTAACTTTTAGGAGTTGTGTTAACATTTTGTAGCATTCTCTAATTTTTGTTGACTTCTTTGTAGTATTTGAACATATTCCTTGAATTGCAGCTTTAGAATCTGAAAGAATTACTGCCTTGTTAAATTTATTTAAGGGAAGATTTAATAATTGTCGGAGAGCAATGTGTATAGCCTCTATTTCTCCATCATAATTTGTTGTGTCTCTGCCAACAGAATGATAAAAGGAAAAATGTGAACATGTAACTCCAGCTCCAGTAAGGTTTTCCTTGGAGGACCCATCAGTATATATGTGCAGCCATTCTTCTGTGGGATACCTAGTACTGATTGTTTCCAGAGCTAGAAGTTTTTGTATTTCTTTTGGTGTGTCTGATTTACTTATTTCCTCTATTAATTCCAAATTGAAGGTAGGTTGCAATAATTCCAATGGATTTTCTCTTATAAGTAGATTTTCTCTGGTGTTAGGAATGTTCAATTTGGATTTAATCTGTGTTACCTTTTCTAGGAAACTACTATGAGTTTTAAGGATTGAAGGGGGGAGGTTCTCTTCTGTCCATTTAGAGTTTGGCAGTCGTAACATTTTCTCGTGTTGGAGCAATGCCTGTTCTTCTATTTTTGTTGTTATTGATGGGGTCCGTGTTAAGGCAAGCATGGCATCAATAGGTGTGGATTTAACTGCTCCAGTGATTAGGCGAAGAGCCTGATTTTGTATTTGTTCAAGTTTATTGATGTTAGCATTTGCTGCTGTTATTAAAGCTTCAGAACAGTACAAGAGGTTTGGTTTAACATACATTTTGTATGTTGTGTTAAGGACTCTTCTTGAGCAGCCCCATTTAGCACCAGCTAACCTTTTCAAGATTTGTAGTTTCTTTTCAACCTTTTCTGAGATGTTTGTTATATGTTTTTTCCAAGTTAGCTTTCTGTCGAAAGTGATGCCTAAGTATTTGGCATCATCAACTGCTTTGAGTGGTTTACTATTATAATTTATGTTAATATTAACTGGTTTGTATTTTAGTGTAAATAATTCATAATTTGTTTTTTCCAGATTGATAGTTTTAGGAGCTCCATTCATGTACTTTGTTTAGGGCTGTTTCTATTCTGTCTTTAATTAATTCAGGTTTTTCTGGAGAGCCTGAAGTCCAGATGACTACATCGTCAGCAAATAAAGCAATTTTGGTTTCTAAAGTTTTTATTATTGATGGAAGGTCATTTATATATATGTTAAAGAGTGTTGTGCTCAGGACAGCACCTTGTGGAAGTCCTCGGTGTGTTTGTTTATATTTGGAAATGTATGTATTATATTTTGTGGCACAAAATCTTTGTGAAATAAACTGAGTTATCCATTTAAGCATGTTACTTTTCACACCTATTGATTGCAACTTCTCAATTAATTTGTTTCTCCAGACTGAGTCATATGCTGATTTAAAATCAATGAATACTGCTAAGGTATCCTCCTTTCTATTGAAAGCTTCCTTGATGTCTTGGCTTAGTAGGAGTACATAATAACAAAAGCTTAACTACAGATAGGGAAATAGCAGAATCCCTTAACAAGTTTTATGCTCAGTCACAAAGAATACCCCAAGCGTATAAAAAACAAGATAAGGCTATCCAAAAAACTATCAGAGAAACTAATAAGCCAAAAGGTATACAAAATGATATTTTTATTCAGGATTTTAACGAAACAGAACTGGATTTAGCAATAGAACAATTACAGAACAAAAAATCTCCAGGACCTGACAAGATCCACCCAGAGTTTATTAAACATCTTGGCAGGAAAGGAAAGGAAATCCTACTTAAACTGTATAACACGTGTTGGAAAATGACTGTACCTTCCGACTGGAAAAAAGCCATTATCATCCCGATTTTAAAGAAAAACAAACCTTCAAACAATATTAATAGTTTCAGACCAATATCTTTGACCAGTGTTATTGCAAAAGTGATGGAAAGAATGGCGGCATCTAGACTTAACTGGTTCCTAGAATATTACAACTTAATTAATAGTTCACAGACCGGCTTCAGACAGGATCATAGTACAAGTGGTCAAAATTGTCAAAAAGTCAAAAATTGCTTTTTACCTTAAAATGTTCCTGGAACTCCTGTGCATTTGGATCAGCTAACATTTTTCATATCCCCCACTCCATGTGGTCATTACGGCCTTCAAATAGTGCTCTTCCCTTAACATACACAGCATGTTCCTATATAAAAGCCTGTTTTTCTCAAAACTGCATTTCTGCATACTCCAAAAGTAGATTGCACCTGAGTTTTGCTTGAAATTCAATGAAAATTTCCAAAAAGTATTCATAAATAGCAGCTAAACAATTCTATGATTCAATATTGATGTTATCATTAACATGAATTCAAAAAACATTTTTTGTATGAAAAAATCAATAATTTTTAAGATTAAATTTTCTTTGTTATTAAAAAAAGATATGTACAGCATAATCAGCAATCGTATTTGAATGTTTATGCTTGAAAAAATAGTCAATTCAAAAGTTTTCAAAGAATATGATATAATAATGCTTTGTCAAAATAAATGCAGAATAAAGGATACCAATTAAGAATTTCTAAAAGCATAACATTTCAGCAAATAAATGCAGCATTTATCAAATAAATTACATGCATTCCATTGCAAAAAACTAAAGGTAATGTGACAAATGATGAGTCCAGTTACTTTTTTATGTCAGTTTATTTCTTCCAAATTGTTATTACACAAGTTACCATTGCACATACAGAATCACACTTCACAATTTGTGACCTTGTGACTCACAGCTGTTCTATTTAAATATTCTTGACACTGCTATGGTAACACAACTCTCAAAAACAATTTCTCCACTATCTTCTTTTTTGGAAGTGTTGAAAACAATGTTGTTGCAATCAATTAAATTCAATGCTAAGTCAATTAATAACACTAAACAACACTTTACTTTAGAATTTCCCGGAACATGTTTTGGAGGCCCATTTTCCTCCATTATCAACTGGATATTGACTGGTTCTCTGTGGTGTCGGTGGCGATGTTTTTTCTAAGGTCTCCTCTGGTGATGATTCAAGGAACTTGCTGAACATATCTTCCTGGGTATGTTGAAATTGAATACTCTGTTTTTATTGTTTGAAATGAAGATTTGTTCTGCTTTTAAAACTTCAAAGGAAAGAAAATCTAATCATTAATTTCCAGAACTAATATTGTTTTTAAACTCCATGTGAACACCAGAGAAGACCTCAGAAAAAACATTGCGAGCCACCTCACAGAGGACCTCCAGTTGATAATGGAGGAAAATGGGTTTCTGAAACATGTTCCAGGAAATTCTAAAGTAAGTGTTGCTTAGTGTTATTAATCAATTTACCTTTGAATTTAACTTCTCCATTGTTTGCAACTCTGACAATTAACTATCGTTGGTCCTTGCCGGCTCACTTATATGGTAGAGAATTACCTACTGACAAATTCTCTGAAAATTAAAATTTCATGGCTCTTGCTGCAAACAAAGCCCTGCACTTCAAAATCTTATAGAAATGCATGCAGCAGCATTCGTCCTTTAGCCGACATTGATGTTTGGTTTCTGGCCGGTACTTACAAAGGCAGTGGTGTTAGCATCTTCCTTTGGTGTGGCCTTTGGATGCACTAGACTGCATTGCCGATCCTCTTCTCCATGTGGTACAATTCCTGCCATAGTTGGCCAACCTCCTCAGTCTGGATAAGGCGATGGGTGCCATCCTGTTTGAAACCTCTGCTAAAGGCTTGCAGGTCGTGACGGGTGTTCGTCGTTTGCCCTCTATCTGGGTGTGTTTGATGGATAATCCTACTGTTGGAGCCTCAACTTGAGCTGACTGGGATAAGTTGTGGCCAGGCAGTGGTTTACAAACAGGTGTACACCTGGCTCCCAGGGTCTGTGTATGTCAGAATTGCATTCAGTATTTCTGCCAGGTTAACTATCAGCTATGTGGCTTCCTCTCCTGTTGACCATTGGCCGTGGCTGGTGACAGTGCGAATTATCAATGGAAGACTTTAAAGGTTGATGTTCCATTGCACTTGGGTGCCTTAACCCACGGGAACTTGTGTCGCATCCTGGCATCTAAATTTTCAAATTCCTAAGTTTTTTGCCAAGCATTTGTTCCACCTTTGCACTCAGTTCTTTGGTGTTGCCATTGAATTTGCCTTTCAGGATGCTAAGGCATTCCGTGTCATCCTCCTTAAGTCATTCCCCAAAGCCCTCCAGGGTCCGTGTTGGCCAAGGTCTTTCATGTCTTTCTCCATGCCAGCTAGTCATTCGTCGGGTCTTGCCAATACCTCCAACTTCATGACAGACATTTCAGCCTTTATGTCTTTCACTGCCATGTTCATTTCTTCCATCAGAATGTGCTGTTGTTACTTTGCTTCCCATCTTGTCTATTCCAGATTTCATTTCTTTCAATCTGGAGTTCACTGTCTTTATTTCATTTGAGTTGCTGACGAAAAGCAATAGAGAGCAGACGTACAAAGTGAGGACTCCATGATGGGTATAGCAGTTGAGAATTAGTGAAATGGAGAAAAAAATAGGGGAAAAGGGAAGGAATATTATTGGCTTAGATATGGAAGGCTTTAATTTTGATGTTTCTGTTGGTTATTAGTGGAATTGAATTGAATCCCAGGCCAGAGATGAAATATGTAATGGAAATGTTTAGAGGTATAGCGAAAGATGTGGTCCAGGTGAAGCAAATGGAAGAAAGAATAGAAGAGAGATTGGTTAAAAATATGCAAGAAATTAAGGAGGAAATGGGTAACATTGGTAGACAGGTGAATGAGAAGGTGGTGAAATTAGATCAAAGATTGATATATTTAGGAAATATAGAAGAGAAGAATAGAAAGAGGAATATAATATAAATTACATTCCTAAATAGTAATGGGCAGAGTGTTGTGGATTATTTAGTTTATCCTCTGGATATTGAGGATGCACTAATGGATTTTGAAGTGATTCAGGGTGCATTTACTAGTTATCACTTCCCATTGAAGACTACTTTTAGAATTAAGGGAGGGATGAAGGACAATCAGCCTGTGGGAGGGGGCAAAATAATAAATGTATTTAAGTGGAGAAGAGAAGGAGTCACATCTGGGAAGATTAAATGTACTGCTAGATAGGTGTGTAAAGGAGGATATAAGTGAATTGTTACAAATGAGGAAATCTGATGATGCAATTGAGAAAATTGAGATGATAGTTAAACAGGCAGGGTATAGAATGAAACAAAGGAATGTGTATCAAGGTAAGAGAGAGGGATGGTTTGATGATGAATGTAAAGGGGCTAAGAGGAGGGTGGAACAGGAACTAAGGAGGTGGAAGCTGCAAAAGAACCAAGAGACAGGGGAAAATTTTATAACAATGAAATGGAATTATAAATACTTAATTGAAATAAAAAGGAGGGAGTGGGGGCAGAGAATAAGTAAAAATTTACTCAAAGCAGCTACTAAAAAGGACACTGATAGAGTATGGCAAATATTTAGAGGAATCCATAAAAATGTTAAAAGGCAAAATTTTATAAAGCCGGAAATATGGCGTAATTATTTTAAAAATCTTCTGGGTACAGAAAATAAAGTAAAGAACCTGAATTTGGTGACGTTAAATACAGACTATATAGTTGGTTTAGATAAAGATAACTGTAAATGAAGTGTGGGAAGGAACAAAAAGATTAAAAAATAAGAAAGCAGTAGGAATTGATGGTATCCCAGGGGAATTCTGGAAAGAATGGATAGAGGATAGAGAAAGAAAGGAGATGTTAGTTAAGATGATGAATAGTATATTTGAAGGAAGGAGGGTACCATGTAGTTGGAGGACAAGTATAATTGTACCAATTTATAAAGGAAAAGGGAGGATTAATGACCCAGTTAATTACAGGGGGATTAGTTTGTCAGTATTAGGAAAGATCTATGTAGGGATTTTAGTAAGAAGATTACATTGCTGGGTGGAGGAAGAAAATAAATTAAATATCGGAATTTCAGGCAAGATTTAGGAAAGGAAACAGAACAGTGAATAACATTTTTGTAATTAAATCAATTGTGGACAAATATATGGGTATTAAAAGAGGGAAAGTATATACCGCATTTATTGATTTAGAGAAAGCTTTTAATACTATAGATAGGGAAGCACTATGGGTGAAATTGAGATAAAAAGAGTAAGTACAAAATTTATTAAAGTAATACAATATATATATAGAAATAATAAGTTTTGTATTAGGTTGAAGGGAAATGAAGTAACAGAGAAAGTCACAAATAATAAGGGGTTAAGTCAGGGATGTATTACTAATTCTATCACCATATTATGACAACTGTTAAACCTAAATTCCAACGTTTGTCTAATGGCTTACTAATATTGTTATTTGTCTTTTTCTTACTGTCAATTTGGCAACCCACAAATGTGGGAAGTTGTTGATTTATTTCAATAAAATATTTATTTATAGATGATATGCTGGATGAATTGGATAAAGATAATTTATATTTGTCTACTGTGAGCAACACAGAAATACAAGGTTTACTTTTTGCAGATAATTTAGTGGTAGGCTCGATTTCAATTGGAGGACTATCAAGGGTTATACAAATTGTACATGAATATTGCAAGACATGAAAATGAATTATAAAAAGCAAAGGTAATGGTTTTTAAAAGAGGAAACAAATTGAACAGGGAGGAAAAGTGGAAGGGAGGAGCTGCAAGTGGAATTCAAATTCAACTATCTAGGGGTGAGATTGAGTAGTAATGGGAGATGGAATGATCAAAACATGAATGTTTTAGCTAAGGGAAAAATAGCGATGAATACTATAAGACTATGTTTACAAAAGATACCAGAAATACAAGCCAAGTGATGGAAAGAATATATGCGATGGTGGTGGAAGCAAAAATTGCCTGTGGAATAGAGATTTGGGAAAGTGAGGAGGGATGGGATGAGCTAGATAGAATAAATAGATTATTTTGCAAACAGGTACTGGAATTATTACCTACACCAGCGCCAGATGGTGCAGTAATGATGAAAGTGGGAAGGCTGGGTAGTAAGAGAATGATTGTGGAAAGTATATTAAAATATAGGTATAGAATAAGATTAATGCAAGAGCAAAATATTTTGAGGTAGTGCTTAATAATACAGGAAAGAGCCCCTAGTGGGATGAATTGGGTTCAGAGATTGAAGGGAACTTTACATGAAATTGGAATGGGAGGGATTAGCTAGAGGTTTTTGGAAAGAGGTAAAGAATACGGTGGAGGATATAGGGAGACAGGAATTATTTCAGTCTTAGAGAAAAGAAAACTTTAGCATTATATAGTCAACTAAAGGAGGAGTAGGGTAGAGAGAAGTATGTGGATGTATATAACAGGGCGGGAAGAGATGGTTAGGCATGGACTGGATTATGTATACATAGATTAAGAGGAGTGAAAAAGGGAGTAAGCTTGGATATATGCCCTTTGTGTGGGGAGTGGGATAATGATCTTCACTATATAATAGAATGTGAAGAAACAAGGTTGTGGAGGGAACAGTTTTTGCCAAAGAAATGGAGAAATAATAAAGAGGTTGATAAAATTAAGATAATGAAGTTAAAAAATCTGATGTGTTGCACTCACATGACTTTCTCTACACTTGTACTAACCATTCTTACAAACTCTTATTCCTATAGCTTCTTCGTGTTAGTTAAGATAAACATTCGTACAAATTATCTCATTGCTTATTTCCTTGTAGGTGCAAGGGGAAGGTTAGAATACAGTAGGCTTTGTGCGATAGTCAAATGTTTTAAAGCTTTGAGATTCTGTTCTCTTTGCATGATTAACATATAAAAAAATGAACAATGTTGTTGCATTTTGCTAAATCTAAGTTTTCTGAAACTCACACACATAACAAGGAATATCTCCGAAATGGTTCACCCTACAAGAAAATTTATTGAGACATAAATTGTGTATTTTAGCAAGATATACATTTTTTGTACAGCAAGATTTTATCTATCTCTAACGGTTTACCAATTATGCAAAATTCGTCCAGAGTAAATACGACTACATGGGCTATAGCCAGAAAATTCAAGATATACATTACATTTGTCATAAAAATATCTCAAACATATGACATTTTAATCAAAGTCGTTAGAGCCATTTTCAAGAAAATCAAAATTTTCCATGTAAAAGGTAGTTTAGGGTGCGGCTATTTTCTTCAAAATCTTCGTATCGCATCCTTGAATGACATTGAACTTAAATAACAACTTTGGTTTTTAACCGACTTTTCGTTTTTGAGTTATGTTGTCCACAGACTGACACACAGACTTTTTCTAAAAATGCTTTTTGTGGATTCAGGGGGTCTCAGAACATATATTTCCGGTGAAATCTCGATATGGAATTTTTGGGTGGAATACAATACTTCCCCTAGTTACCAGTAGAGAAAGTAAAAAGGGAGAGAATATAAAGCTATTAGGTGAATGTATGCAAAGAATAAAGGAAAAATTATATAGGAAACTAAATAGAAATAACGTGGACTAGGGTGGGCCCAACCATACACAAATAACCACAGAGTTAAAATGTATGGTGGGCCAAAGAATAAAATAGCAACTCAAGCAATGTAGGAAAAATATTGTAAAATTAATGTAAGGGTATTGTAGTTCTATTTGTATTTATTTTGTTGTTAGTAGGTTAAATTTTATTGTTTTTGAGCATAAATAAATTTATTCATTCATTTATTTCATTTTCAGTTTTGTCAATTTTAGATTTGTTGTTGTTGTTGTGTTGTTGTTGTTTTCTAGTGCCTTGCATCTGGCAATGAAGCCATTAGCATTCGTGCAAAAAAATTCAATGCCACAATTTTAGATTTTATTTCTTCCATCTTGGCTAATAATTGTTCCAGCATTGCCTCCATTGTGACATTTATGTCTCACTCCTGACACTGATGTGACAAAATGAGAAGTTCAGCAGTTTTATGTCACTTTATTTCTTTTAAATTGTTAGTGAGGCACTAAAACTATTACACAAGCCTCCATTGCATATACAGAATCACACTTCATAATTTGCAACCTTGCAACTCACTGTTCTGTTTAGCTGTTCTTGACACTGCTACAGTAACACAACTCTCTAACAAACAACTTCACCACTGTTTGCAACTCTGATAATTAACTAACTTGTTGGTCCATGTTGGCTCACTTATATAGTTGAGGATTATCTACTGGTGAATTCACTGGAAATCAAAGTTTCTCGGCTCTTACCACAAATAAAGGCGTGCACTTCAAAATCTTCTAGAAATGCATACTGCATCATTTGTTCTTCAGCTGACATCGTCTGGCTGCCAGCTAGTGCTTACAAAGGTAGTGGCATGGGGTAGTTAACACTTAACATTGGCTGCCAAGACAATAATTTTCTGACCGAAGTTAAAAACATTTAATAAACATTAAATACAAACACATCATATATGGAAAGAATAAGTATCCTGTAATGAATTTTAAATACTGCCACGTGATTGTATAAATAAATTTGTTTTGCTTTTAGTAGATGGTAATAATGTTCCAAATAAGTAAACAAACACCTTGTGGCAGTAGCCTAGTGTGAAAGCAACAGAAAGTAAATAAGCTGTAGGATTTGAAGCTCTCATGGCGATGATTATTAATAAATGCTTCTTGGTATACCAGCCATGCGATGTTAGTAAAGTTTCTGGAGCTTTTGGCCATCTTCACTCTGTGGCCTTCTTCAGGAAAGTGAGGAATCTCCCATGTGTATATTCTCTGGGTGGAGGGGCAGGGCTACTTGATGCCATCCAATAGGGAATCGTCCAATGGGACAGTGTCAAGTAGCCCCACCCCTCCACCCAGAGAACATATACACTGCCTAGGCAGGGGAGATGCATTACTTTCCCGAAGAAGTTTACAGAGTGAAGATGGCTGAAAGCTCGAGCAACTTTTTCGATATTGCATGGCTAGTAACCCGAGAAGGACTTATTAGTAAATAAACTATTGTTAAATAACTTGTGAAACAGCCTTATTTGAAAATTATTAAAATAATAAAGTAAAGCCATATACAGTGGAACCCTGCTAATCCGAACACTGCAAATCTTGAAATCTATAATTTAAAAAAGACAATAAATTATTTGTAGGATAGAGAAAGCATTTTTATCATAGAATTGACAAGGTCATTATTGAAACTACACAGCGTTGCTCCAATGCTTTTTTTACTAGTTGTGCTGCAGAAGCTCTCAATTTCCCCCCGAGTTTTTTCCAGTCACTGATTGTGGCTTTCTCAACACCAAATTCAATAGCCAATTTTGTAGCACTTTCCTCACTGTCAAGTCACTTAAGCACTTCCCGTTTTTCTTCTAATGTGTAGAAACTATGTTTTCATTTGGTTGACATCATAGTGCATGGCATAATACAAACAAGCACCTGTCCTGTGTGAGCCAAAAGCATAAATTACTGTGGAATGACTGCTAACAATAGCAAAGCAAACTGAACCATCTACATACCTCTCTATCACATGCAATTGGCTATGTGAATAGGTCAGAAGAATATATTGTCATTATGTTGAATACATTGTTCAATACACTGTGCATGGTAATCACAATGTTGTTACTTCCTCGCACCACTATGCTATGTTACCCTGTAGCTGCTAATCCTATTGCTGAATTTATATACATTATTTTTTGTTTTTCAGATAATCCAAACATTTTCGAATCCAAACAGACCACACCCCCAATTATTTTGGATTAGCAGGGTTCTACTGTAGTTACTAACTCAATACAGATATGTATTTCTAGAATTTGCTTCAATGTTTTTGACATAATTTCCTACTTATTGCTTAAATGGAGTGGATATTCCACAATGTCAAAGTTAATGAAATGTTCAGCACAGTAACTCACATAACTTTTTAAGTTCAACATATTTTCTGTTATAAAGCATAAAATGCACTAAGAATACTTCAGAATTCCTTAAATAGCAAGTAATTCAGTTTTGAACATTGTACCATGCAGCCATGTTTAGCAGACATGAGAATTTCTGCAGTGCTATGCACTGTGGCTGGCCGACTGTTCTCATGACAAAATGTGATACACTGAAATGGTTGGGAAAAATATTGATGTGTATTTAGAAAGTAATATAATTTAGAAATAATGGAAAGAAAATGCACATTATGAAATGTGTATTTATTTAATATATTATTAAACTAGATCATTGTTATATTGTTATGTAAGATTATGTGAAATCTTCGAACATTTTCACAAAATATTTTTACCTGTGGTTTTTGAAAAAGGAAGAATTATCTGGTGAAAACAATTTAAGACGCAGTGGTTTATTGTTTGGTGTAACATTCACCATTCATTTTTTTCATAGCTTTGTTACACATTTATTACATTAAAAAATTGTTCCAAACATCCATTTTCCTCCATTTCTTTCATCTTATGCCCAGAAAAGCTTGTTTTCATGGTCACAATCACATGAAAATGAATTAATTCATTTGAATCTATTTTAATCCTATAAGCATTATGATTCTGTTGTTAAAGTGAAAGACAATTTCATATATTCTTTCTGTTAAAACAAGACCTGCCTTATGTGAATCGTGACGATAATTTTGCTGGTCATAAATGAAGGCACAGCTGCTGCTCCACAGATTCTTTCCTTTCCTTTCCTCCTATGCAGTGTTTCAAGAACTGATCTGAGCTCCTTGGTGTACACCATGTAGCAAGAAATTGTCGCCTCTCATGTAGGCCATGTAGTCTTTCAAGAATACATATAGATGTGACTCATCAAAGCAGTTAGCTTATACTACTGCATGCTTTATCTGAGCTCTCAGATGGTATTGTTGTTGAAAATGGAAACCATACTTTTCATGTTTTTTATGCAGTCATATTTAAATTATATCATAGAAGTGAATTGTAGTTTCTACAGTTGTATTTTAAAAGTTAGACAATGGCAAAACTAAAAGGCTGAACACATGGGTCCTTCTTTTACTCTTTACAGCAGCTTTGGGTGTCAACACTGGATCTGTTTCAGGTGTTCATTACTTAAAATCGCTTTTTCAAATTGGTTAAACACAACTGTACACTGGAATGATAATGCAAGAGAACAGCAGCAAAGACAGTGCAATACAGTGAAATGCACAAGTGGTTATGCAGTATTGACAACAATGCTCAGCTGTTACAATGAGTGTGTTTTTATATTCAGCGCACACTCATGCGCATCCATCAGAAATTCATCACATTGTTCTTTAACTCATTGCTGAGATCCACCAACTTCAGTGCTGAATGCAGTGCTTGACCATCGGTTCCATCGTCCCTGAGAGACTGATGGATAGTTCCATAACCTAACTAACAGCAAACAACTAGTTGGTTGATGGAAAATGGAAACTGCAGCTTGCATGATATGAATGGCTAAATGAACCCAAGAATCACATGGAAACAAGAGACAAACAGCATGCAATGTCACCATAATAAATAAAGATTTCATTCGTAGACTGCTGGCGACATTACATGCATCATCGAACCGTTCTTCAATTCAGCAGAAAATACATCCGTCACAATTCCATTGGTGGAATCCATCACTCAATGTTCCGTTGAATTAAAAAACTTATCCAACAGCAAAGCACAGGCCTTCTTGACTCAGATCATTTGTAGCATTAGATTTCAGGCCTCAGGATAAAGTGTACAAGTAATAAAATGGACTTTTGGAACAGAAAGACAAACATAATGTATAAATTAACTGTTATGCAATTACAAGTCCTGAGATTTATGCACCAATGTAGTTATAAATAAACTGTATAACTGACACATGTGGCTGACTGCCAGCAGTAGCCCAGAAGATCTGTCACAAATAATATTTCTAACAACAGTGTGCAGTATGTGAGGTGATAAGTCCTGTAGTAGATCTTGATGTATAGCACCATGGAACATGTCACCTCCTTCCATACTGGCTCTCTTCAAGGTACTGAGCTTCCATTACTGTTTTAAAATAGGTCCACTACCAAGGCTCTGAGTTTAAGTGACAAGTCTCCTTCTAAGAGCATAGTAACACAATGCGCGGAAGATGACCATTAACACGATAAGTGCTGCTATCTCTTGCCATACAGATACCTTGTCAATGTCAAGCATTCTCAGCACTACTTTTGGTTTCATAAAGTGACAATAAATATCATCACAATCGAGATCTTGGCGGTCCATTCCATATACTGTGAGTACCAATCCAACTATGCCACAGCGCATGAAGCTGGTTTTCATGACACAGTACATCAACCATGGGATTTGATCTGCAAAATCAAATCCATAAATGGCCAGTCCTAGGAATGGTGCTACTACCATGGGTCCCACTGCACAACCATTCTGTAAACATTAAATGTTAAATTTAACAGGTTGTAAATGTTTTGTTACATATAATATTTATACATATAACTGCTACACTCCTATGGAATTGTTTCTTTTCGGAACCCAAAACCATTATACTTGAAAATCTATGGTTCTTAAGTGCTACAACTTAACTTTTACAAAATACATGTTTGATTAGCAAGGTCATTTATTTTTGCCAACAAGCTTACTGCTGGTGTTTTTAAACACACAAGCCGTGTGTGGGCAATGTTTAAGAGGCTGAGTCAGAAACTGAAAAATTCAATGCCATAGCCGGGATTTAAACCACAGATCTTCCGCTTATCAAGCGGCTCAGCTGCTCTAACCATTAACATCCAGCAGTTCTTTAAAAACACCAGCAGTAAGCTTGTTGGCATAAATAAATAATAATAGCCATCTAAAGGTTACTTAAACCCAGGACATAAAGTACTTACATTTGTAAGTCGCCCTTGGGGTATTTATCTCTGATGTGAGATTCCCTTTTGGTTAACCGGGAAAAAGTATGAATCAGCTGGAGAATGTAATGTCGTACTGGCAAGTTGGCCATGGTAGCTTAATGGTTAGAGCAGCCACTCGATAAGCGGAAGATCCGTGGTTCAAATCCCGGCTATGGTATTGAATTTTTCAGTTTCTGATTCAACCTCTTTAGCAAAGTCATTTTCATTGAAATCACCACTAATGCATTCATCACCATATACCAGGAGAGCAAGAAACCTTAGAATGGACTGTATGGTATTTGGCCTCTCAGCATCTTTGGTACTCATTGCTGTCTGCTGCTATCATAAAAAGGTACCATACAACATTTTTAAAACTATTTTTAAAGGCTTTACTGACCAACTTGAAGAAAGAAGAGGCTGAAACTGGTCACTGTCATCCATACATACATTTTTGACAGTTCTTTAGGAAACTTACCATCACTCAATGTAGTTCACATTGAGAAATGCTAGCAATTGCCTGGTGGATATTTTGTTTTAATTCTTCCAGGGTGAGTGCGTTTGTCTTGTACATTTTGTGTTTTAAGTTACCCCAGAGAAAGAAATTGCTTATTGGAGCTCTGAGGAACCTTTCTCTGGTAATAGTATGTCATTTGGGACTCTCTTACAAATTATACTAAAAATTGCAAGGAAACCCAGAAAATATATACGTTTTATGTAACATCATTAAAATATGTAGAAACATGCAAAATATGTAAAAAAATGTAAAATAAAAATTTAAAACATCATAATGTGTTGTCAAGCTATACTTAACTGCTCTAAAACAGCTATTCTACATATAAGTGTGTGTACTCTTTCAATATTGTGTAATTCTTTATGAATTCTAGCTCAGCTATACTTGCTCTAAGACAGTTTTATTAAATCCAAGAATCTGCATCTGAATGCTTAAAAATTGAATAAAAACATAATTTTACAATGGATTTGGGTTCATTGTTATTTGGAAGGTACCCAAAAAAGGATTTTCAATAAAACAACTAAACATAAATCATCTATTTTTTAAATCAGCAAAGCTTTTAATCTAACTAAAAATAAAAAAATCAATTTGAAGAACTCATACATCAATTAAATAGAGTGGGCCATACTTTATGTTTTAGAAAAAAATTTGAAAATTATTTTGTTGTTTAACGATGCTGTCAATTTCCAGGATCACATCAGCATCACCAGTGTGCCGAAATTTTGTTGCGTAGGAGTTCTTTTACATGCCAGTAAATTGACTAACGCGGAGCTGTCATTTTTAAGCACACTTAAAAACCATTGGTCTGGCCTGGATTTGAGCCCACAATCTTAGAGTCAGTAGGCCAGTGTCTGACCAATTGAGCCACCCAGACTGACAACATGTTGTGGAACATACTGTTTCTTAGTAGCTTAATTTGTGAAATAGAAAATTATAAGGCTTAAGTGTTACTTAAGAATATTGAAATCGGTGAGCATAGTTAATTTTCTTTTTCGCTGACAAAAAGCTTGGTGTGCAGTGTAGTGCATGCATATTAGTGTGAGTTTCTGCTCCAATTATATTTACTTATTGCATGAGCCATCATGGGAATTTTAGCTATCTGAAGAAATGAAGCTTGCTGGTAATGCTGAAAAAAATTTATTTGCTCCTCAGGAAAACCTATAAACTGATTATCAGGATAATGGAACCACCAGTGCATCTCAGGGAATGCCAAAATCACCTCCAATTTGCATGAGTAGCATAAGCAGTATCAGTACAATTTGAATAATCTCACTGCACTTCATACTGTTTCCCTCAGGCTTACCACCATTGACAACCAGAAAGTTAAATTTCTAGTTCATACTACTGATAACATAATTATTGTAAAGCATGGCTCATTTAGATGAGAACAAAGGATAGCATTACACTTTCCAATCCCCAAATGAACACAACTTTAGAGTTGTTATTAGAGGCTTACATCCTTCATGTGATACCTCTGCTATCATGGAGGAACTATTCACACTTGGTTATGACCCTATACAAATACTTTTTGTGTACTATCCTATCAATGGTGTATACTGTGGGGTATCAAAGCTATCACCAAAGCCCATATCTAAAGTAAACTAGAAATTAGTAAATAATATTAATAATAATTGCAATACCAGCTAGTTTCCCTTATGAAGAATTAGTGCATATGATGGAATATGTCTCATTTGCTACCATTGAACAAAGGGGACAACAGGGCTTCTGATGATTGCTGCAGCAGGCTTCACTATGATCTGGGCAAAGACAGGTAAGGTGGAGAAATGCAGGAATAAGCTTCAGAATCCTGTGTGGCTATCCTCTCTCTAGCGTCTCCGAAATGCGTCATGTGAACACAACTGGCTTGGAGATAGTAAGAAGAGAGTGTTTTTAATTTTGTGTGGTTGCTACTGTCCTCAACATCTGTATTAGTATTATTTCATAGTGTACAGCATACCAAGTTGCTAGTGCTAATTCTTTGAAATGGATGAACAATGTGTAATAAAATAATTAGTGAAAAGACCATTCTTGCAGATAAATTAGTGACAAATACTAATAAACACGAGGATAAATTAGTGATAGTAGAACAGGGAAAAGGTTAGACTAGTGCACTTCAATATATAAATATCAGGAGTATTTATTATTATTAGCTAATGCTGGATTTCTGACAATGAAGTCATTAATCCTCTTGCTCTCCAATTTGAAGAGAGCAATAGCAGTAATAGTAACCGCTTTTTAGAGAGCACCATATTTTTATGTTTTGGCGATCACATCGCTCTCTCACAACCCCCAGAATGTCTGGAGGACCACACCTGTCGTTGGTTTACAGGTCTCACCGACCTGACCGGGAGAGTTATCAAAATAAATTCACCGACCATCTCCTCTGATTACCAATCAGAGGACGTATTACATGTCATGACAGGTCAGCATGTTAGGGGTTAAGAGTTTATAGAGAAATTAGAGAAATGGAGAGGTTGGAAAAATAAAGACTCCCTAGCCCTCGGGAACCCTAATAGCATCGGGGTCGGAAGAGAACAAGAGATGACCAAGGTAAGGTCAGATAGAAAAGTTACAGTGAGGAGCAAAACACCAGTAAGTGGAAGTAATGTTCTGCTCAGCTTGGGTACCTTGTGGTCGCTATTCACATATCCCCTAGACGGAGACCCCTGAGTAATTAATTTCTATAATAAACATCCCACAAAATCCTGATGTGATATAGTTTCTTTCAAAACATGGTGACCCTGTCCCAATCCTCTGGTAAAGGTGACGTTACTTTGAAGTATGGGTTTATGTAATCAGGAGTATGGTCATAGCAGAAATTACACCATAACCATATTCTGTTAAATGCAATGAGCAACATCCTTCAAACAAGTGGCATAAAGTATGCAAATTACTAAATGATAGAACTGCTGCTATAATACACCAACAAGCAACAACTATCAATCTCCTTCACATGTTACATAAAGCAAACAATACACTAAGAACTTCTATGCTGAAGTCCTTCATTCTACCAGAGAATGAGCCAATTTTTCACAACGATTCTCTTCTGATTCTCTTCCAAACCTTAGCACAATTGTTGTCTCAAGTTATGCTGTTAATCACAAAAAATAATGGGTGTTTCTAAATCATTAACTGAAGCAAAGTATTTAGGAGTTACATTTGATACTAAACTTACATGGACCAAACAAATAGAAAATGTAATACAAAGAGCAGAGAGGCGCCTTTCTCTGTTAAAACGTCTAACAGGAATGAAGTGGGGATGTTCCAGAGCAACTCTTAACACAACATACAATGTATATATAAAGCCATTATTTACTTACTGCAGCGAAATTCGCGCTCGCCTACCACCTAGGCGGCCCGGGTTCGATCCCAGGGACCCGCATGTGGTATTCGTGGTGGACGAAGCGGCGTCAGGGCGGGTTTTCTCCGGGTACTCCGGTTTCCCCCGCCATCTCATTCCACCGGTGCTCCATCTTCATTCCATGTATCATCAGTGTCACCGCCTGCGGTGCCGTAGTAGTAAAAGCGGGCGTTAAAAACTACAAACAAGCAGCGAAATTCTTGTAACAGCAAACACAAAAAGAAATTCAAATCTTTCAAAACCAAAGTCTGAGACTAATTACAGGTGCTATCAAAACCACACCAATAGCAGCTATGGAAATACTAACCAACCAATGTCCCATTGAATATGAAATAGAAAAAGTGGCTCTTATTCAACACGAAAAGTTGATCAGAGTCCCATTCAATACATGGCACAAGAGAAATTTTACACATACACTAAAGACACAGGAGAGCTTTCTTTCCAAAATTCAAGACATCAAGAAGAATGTATACCTTCCTAATTCAAAGGAAAACTTCATATCTAAAGTCAATCCGACACAAACATTAGACATCACATATTATTTACACCTGACAGAAGAAGTTAAGAAAAGTGATACTCCAACTAGTGTTCTAAAATTATTGGCATTAGAGACAATCCATACTAGATTTCCAGAACACGAATGGCTCCATATTTATACTGATGGATCATTGATATCAAACCAAGATGGAGCAGGGGCTGGAGTCACGTGTCACCTCTTTTCCTATTACAAATCTTTAAGTTATGGAACTACATACTTTGATGGAGAAATTGAAGCAATTCAAATGGCCCTACAAAATCTTTTGTATAGAATTTCATATTTTCATCAAGCAGTTATTCTCTCAGATTCCAGGGCGGCAATTATAGCAATTACTTCCAAGTTGTCACCAAAAAACCAAACAATTATAGAATGTTGGAAAATCCTTACCCATCTAACAGCACTTCAAAAACACCTGTCTTCCAATGGATACCAGCTCACTGTGGACTGAGTGGTAATGAGAAAGCTGATTTTCTTGCTAAAAAGGGTACCGGCAATGTGCAGAAATCTATAGTTAATCTACCATTTTATGCAGCTAAAAGATTAGTCAACTCTAAATTCAAAAACATTATTGCAAAATATTACTATGAAAAATCAAAAAATCAAAGATGGGAACTACCAAACATTCAAACAGTAATTCCTGAGTATCCTCGAAAAACGGCAGTTGCAACCTTCAGGTTGATTACAGGACATGATTGTCTGGCAAAACATTTAAACAGAATTGGGATATACTCTTCACCACTCTGTCCTCTATGTGATGTGCAAGAGGAAATGGACCGAGACCACCTTAAAATATGCCCGGCCACTTCTTGCACCCCATCCATCAGTGAAAAATATTGGAGAGCAAGAGGATTAATGACTTCATTATCAGAAATCCTGCATTAGCTAATAACAACAAATCATTAACTGATGCTTCATTACATTCATAATAACTCTCTGCACATTAATCTAGGCATCTCTGAAGTGATTTCTGTTCTTTGCATTAGGCTCTACTGATACTACTTTAACATATGAGTCCCTCTATTGCAGATAATACCTCATAAAAGGCCATTGACCAGCATCTAAGAAGACTGAATAGGAAAAGGCACACAGACCTATGCATTGACACCTAGTCATTTAAGCACTACACTCACAGGCTTATCAATGGATAATGTCCTGAATAATGTACCATGTAAACTAAATACAGTTGCTATTACCAGAAATAGAATTACTACTCCAACTATTCATGTATAATACAATTTATATAAACCATAATATGTACCTCGTCCAACATGAAGATAAATACAAATAAAAAATATAGAGACAGCATTGACAGGAAGGGTTCATGCTAAGAGAGAGTACCTTTGTACAATTAAAGTTCCAATAAATTAAAAAAAAGGAGAAGAAAAAGAAATTAAAAAATGGAAAAAGAAAGCTAAAACCTAATATCATACTGTTGCCTTATTTTGCCTAGAAGCAGAACATCTTCACTGAATGAATTTGCTCTACTCCAGTATTCTGGTTTATGTAAAGATATTAACGCCATCATGAACAAAATTCTCCAGGAAATATTTAAAACAGAATAATTCAAAATAAGCAAATGCCATTGGGAAGCCCCAAACAAATTTTGTTAAATTAAAAGCTCAAGAACATCTGATTACTTCTACTTATTTTATAACTACGTTTTTTTAACCAAGAAACAGATAATGAAAATTAAGTATAAACTTAGAGATACTTCTTAAATAATGCACAAATAATTATTGAAGTTACAAAAAATGTATTAAAGCTATTGGACCGGCTATAGTAGAAGCAACAGCAGGTTAAATTATTGCAAAATTGCACCTTAATACACATCTATGTAGTCGGTAAAGCTTGTCTGGTAACATACATTATACATGTTAAAATGTTGTCATTAGAAATGCGTACTTCTTGATGAAATTGCATATGTATAAGTCTGTTTCCTATAGTTCTATAAGAAGTACACGTATCAATATATAGATCTATTTTATTTAATTTTTTGAGGAGCAAATGGAATGGAAAGAGCAATGGTTATGTGCTAGTATACTAGAAACTCACCGTGATGTTAAAAGTAGCACCTATGGCCATGCCTAAAGCCTCTGCAACAAGTGAAGTCAACATACCAATAAGAAAAAAGCAAAAAAACCTGTAGGGTTCTGCTGGCAGACCATTCATGAAGTATACTATTGATGCAAATATCAATGTCAGTATTACCTGAAAAGGTCATAAAGGAGTATTAGTATTTAAAATCTTCTCTAGATTAAGCACATATGTTTACTATTAGAAATTATAAGTAATGTGATAATTAATTGTTCTTTCATGCAACAAATGTAAGTTAAGGTCTTGGAAAGGTAGAGTCAGAGTAAAAAATTCAGTATCATAACCAGGATTTGAATCTTTCAGTTTGATTCTCTTTTGATAAATAATATTTTATTTTTACTCTTGAATACAAATGATAAAATAAATACTTTAACTAAAAGAAATTAATTCTTCCTCTACACTAGCTGTGTATAGGACAAGATTGGAAAGGGGTAGAATGAGACTGAAAAATTGAAATCCTGGCTATGGCATTGAATTTTTACTTTCGCTACTACTTATAGTAAGTAGGGGAAGTATTGTGTTTGATCCAAAATTTCGATGTCCAGATTTCACTGGAAATATATGTTTTGAGGCACCCAGAATCTAAAAAGAGCATGTTTAGAAAACTTCCTAGTGTGTTTATGTGTGTGTTTGTCTGAACAGTATAGCTCAAAAATGAAAAGTCAACTAAAATGCAAAATTAGTATTTAGGTTAATATCTTTCAAGGATGTGAGACAAAGATTTTGAAGAAACTTTTTCTATCCTAAATTACCCTTTAATGGAAAATTTTTCAAAAATTTTGTTTTTCTCAAAAATGACTCCAATGATCTTGATTAAAATGCCATATGTTTAAGGTATTTTTATGGAAAATGAAATCTATATTTTGAATTTTGTGGCTATAGTGCATGTAGTCCTGATTATGTTTGATGACTTTTGCATAACTGGTGAAGTATAAGAGATTGACAAAGTCTTACTGTACAAAAAATTATAGATCTTGTTAAAACACACAATTTATATCTAAATGCAATTTTGTTATGGAGTGAACCATTTTGGAGATATTTCTTGTTATTTATGAGTTTTGCAATACTTATAATTCTCTCAAATGGAAGCTTCTTATTCACTTTTTTGTCTGCTGTCCATACAATGATGACAGAATTTCAAAGCTTTCATATAGCAATGAGCTTTAACAGATTTGATTATTGCTCAAACCTTACTGTATTCCCATATTTCCCTTGCACCTACAAAAAAATAAGCAATAAGATAATTTCTGCAAATGTTTTTTTGTTTTTTTGTAGTGTTTAATGCCCACTTTTACTACATTCGGCAATGCAGGCAGTGACACTGATGATATATGAAGATGGGGCACCGGTGAAATGACATGGGAGGGGAAACTGGAGAACCTGGAGGAAACCCGCCCCAGCACCGCTTCATCCACCACAAATTGCACATGCAGTTGCCTGGGATTGAACCCAGGCCGCTTTGGTGAGAAGCGAATGGTCTAACCACTTGGCTATGGCACGGCCATGCAAATGTTTATTTTGTCTAACATGAACAAGATAGAGGAATAATAGTTCATAAGAATAGTAGTACAAGAGTAGAGAAAGTCATGTGAGTTTTTAACATCAGGTTTTTCAGTCACATCCTACCCCTTTGCAACTTCAATTAAAGCTATACTCATTAAGTATTAATGTACTAATCTTGATAGTAAAATACATAATATGTTCAATGAAAAAGCTGAAGCTGTAACAGTGAAGCAACAAAATATAAAATAAAAACAAATTTAGAAACTAAAAGCTTCACTTATCTTAGTAATTGCTGTAAGTTCTAGAATTAATATGTAGCTGACATATTAGATTTTTAAGTATTTGTTTAAAACGGAAAGTAACCCTGGGTTTGTTAGAGGAGCAATTAAATTTGATAATAATAATATTCACCAGAAGGCAGTAGAAAGGAGAGTTATTGAAGTGGAAGGAAGTTTACACTTTAAAAAGTTAAATAATATTGAACTTAAGTTATATGAATTACATTTAAAATTTATACATATTTTATATAATCTAATTTGGGTTAATTTGGAATCTAAATTATTTGAGTATCTAAATTTGAGCATGGAAAGTAAAGTTCTTAAAGAACAAGCTAAATAGATTATGCTTAAAACAAAAGAAATTGAATTCAAATAAACCGAACAATCCAAAAAATAGTGTAATTAATGTCACTTTAATGAGAAAGAACTCAATTTCCTAAATAAAGGTATAAAAACTTGTGTAAATTAAAAAAAAAAAAAAAAACACGGACGATTTTGTTGCAGATGTCAAAATTGACAGTCAAGATTTAAATGAGATTGATAAATCTTTGATTTAAACAAAATGCACTAAAATGTTGCAGGATTTGAGCAAAAACCACCCTAAAGCTAATCATAATAATCAGATCATTAAATCATCAAAGGAAAAAGATGTAATTTAAACGGAATAAAATCGTAATTTTAGACGAATCTGATTATACTAACAGAGTAGAACTTTTAGTTCAAAGTGATGATCACATAAGAATTAATAATGACCATTAAAATAATGCATTTTAACTTTCAATAAAGTTCTTAATGAAATGAAAATGATGCACAATAAAGAAAATCGAATATTAAAAGTCAATAATCCAGTTTTACCAGATTGTATGCAGTTCCTAAAATTCACAAACCAGGAAGTAAATTATAAACTGTATAAATTCTCCTACTTACAATTTAAAGAAATGGTTGAATAAAGATTTCAGCACTTTTGATAAATTTGATAAATTTGAAAGTTTAAGTATTAAAATTCTTTTGAAGGGGTAGAAAAGATTAGCAATATAGAATTGTCTGATACTGATAAAATTATTTCCTTTGCTGTAACTGCTTTATTTTCTAGCATTCCTAGAGAAAAGCTTTTGATGTTTTTAAAAAAATGGTTAATCTTTAGAATCACATGAAGAATTAGTAGATGATTTTGTGAAACTTACAAATCTTTGTTTCGTTCAAAGTTTTTTCAGTTTTAATGGTAATTTCTTTCAATAAACTTTTGACTTGGCAATGGGTAGTCTACTTTTGCCATTTCTTGCTATCTTTTCATGAACGTTTTTGAGATGCAGATTACTAAAGCGTTCCCTGTAATTTTTAAAGTATGGTACAGATATGTGGATGACATTTTTGCTGTTGTCCCTGATGGTTCAGAACTTAGATTTTTTTTTCTTCAAGAAAAGCTATAAAATTCACTTTGGAAATAAAAAATAATGGCTGCCTTCCATTCTTAGACTTAAAAATTAAAAACATAACATTAAATTGAATTATGAAATTTTCAGAAAATCTACTTATACTGATAATTAAATAAAAAATAAGAGTTTTAGCATTTTTTCACGCAAATTTGCTATTTTCAATAGTTTAATTTATAGCTTAATAAATATGCCCTTTCATTAGGAAGAATTTAACACAGAATATAAACCCATTATCAACACTGCGGTAATTAATGGTTTTAATGCAGACTATACATAAAAAGATAAAAAAATTTAAATATAAAAAAGCCGTTAAAGAAGTTTCTACCCTCAAGAAAATGAAAGATGATTGTAAGTTTACTTACCATCCTTGGACTAATAAAAAATTACAAACATTTTTAAGGAACTTGGAATAACTTTGGTCCCTCAAAATAAATTTAATATACAGAATTTATTAAATTTTTCTAAAAAGGATAAAATTCCAAATGATAAAATATCTGGTATTTATCGTATTTATGACTTTAGCTGTTTGGATTTTGATAGGGTTTACAGTGGTAAAACTAAATGTCATTTGGAAACCAGAATGAGGGAGATTTCAGAAATATTAAATATAAAGAAATTGATAAATCAGATGTGACAAATCATTTTTGGTCATTTAATCATGAAATATACCTAGAGGTTTAATTATTAAAACAATTAAATGGACTAATAGATTTAATGGTTTGGGAAAAGAAATTCATTTTAAAAAATAGGAACTGCAATAAGAATTTTGAAATACCACCAATAGATAGTATTTATAGCTTTGTTTTGTTTACAGAGGTTGGTGACACATAGATGTATTAGGTAGTTGAGTATCTGTAACATTGGTAACTGTTTTAAAAACAGCTTTGAAAATGTGATAGAAGACATCATGAAACATGTTAGCTGCATATTAATTCAAAAACTTATAGCAATTACTAAGATAATTTGTTTTTATTTTAATAATATGTATTTAGCATTTATGAAAATAAAGTATATTAAAGACTGTTAATTGTTCTACTGTACTTACCATTAAAGGAATCTTTGAGATCATGCTTGCAAAATAGAAGGATGTGAGGTTATACCAACGATTAAAATACTCTTTCTTCATTAATTTAACTTCCTTTGGATCTGTAATGAAAATTTAATGTTAGAAAATATTAGGGATATTTAGGGATAATTACCTGTGCTGTAATTAAAGATAGATTTCTGTCAAATTAATTTTTTGCCCATGAAAGATCACTAAGTAGGTATGTTTTAAGTTCATTATTCATTAATAAAATCAATAAGACAAATGGAAAAAAATGTTGGAAACTATTTATTCTTTGGTATACAAAATAATTTGTTCTTAAAATTTTAGTATTTCACTAGATTCAAAGGATAGTTTTCAAAGTTATGGACAAAATATGTTTTGAGACAGAAAATTAAAGACAGGGATATAAGAAGCACTGTTTAAAGTAATTTTATATCTATTATTATTCCACAGGTATTAAAGAAATACCTATTTTTTACCAAGCTTTGTTCATAAATTTTAAAATATGTTATAGAAAATTAAGCATACCTTATCTCATTAATTATAGAATCAAATAAAGGTATTCATCACACAAAACCTGATATTAATTTTATTGGCAATTTTCGTTGTAAGCCTTTTTGTATAAAAAGGTAATATCAAATTACCAGAGATTTCATAACTGATTTGTTCCATTAGTAACTTTCAGTCTTACCATGATATTATATAAAAACTATGAGAGAGAGAGCTTTGAAACAAACAAACTCTATCGCAATGCCATATTACAACAATTTGAATCTCACTCATACATTATTCACATCTACCATTCGCACAGAAATAAGCTAAATGTTTTAGGTACCCAATACTTTTCATTAATAGGTATTTAGCTAAATTTTTTGTACACATTTTCTCATTAATATGTCATATTTTCCTGGTCTCCAAGATTTATTAATTTACTTAGAACTTTATACATTATGTTTATGCTCTGTTAAGGTGTTTTGTATAGTTTGTGTATACTGCAGATTTCCATTCCTTGCTGTCACAGCATTAGAGAGAAGGTATTTGGGTGAGGCATCAATATTTTTGGAACATATTATTGTTGTAAATATGTTAACAGTTTAAAAAAAATGATTTTTTAAAACAAAATGCTATTGATTGATTGCAAAAATATGTCTTTTTACTTGAATGTACATTTAAAACAGTTAAAATATAGAAATTATAGAGGTACCTTTATTTGAGCCATTGTTTAACTATTTTGATGACAAAGAGGAATTAGTGCCACACATTAGAACAAAATTAGATATGCTAGTGAGTAGTTCATTGTTATTTGGACCTTGCATAGTTATATATTTCTCTGGACAACCAAAAGGGAAAGTATTTCCCAACATACAAATCCCCCACATAACCTTCTTTGCAAGTGAGTACTTCCTGTTTGCATGTGTGATTCTGGGTGTTGTCAAGTCTGGTGGCTCATTGATTCAAAGAGCATTTACTTGCAAAGTACCACAAAATGCTCATGTTGCACTTTTACTTTCTTTACCATGTACTTAGTAAATAGAGAAGGTAGGTATTGTATTCTGCTCAAATGTTTGTCATTCTGATTTCACTAGAAATACACGTTTTTAGGCTCCATGAATAAAAAAAGGCATTTTTATAGAAATGTCTTGTGTCCTTGAACACCATAACTAAAAAATGAACGGTTGGTGAAACATCAAAGTTGCCATAAGTTCATTATCTTCCAAGAATGCAATACAGAAATTTTGGGGAAATCCCGCCAGCCTGGACAACTCTTTACATGGAAACATTTTTAAAAAATCTTGATTTTATCGAAAATGCCTCTTGCAATTTGGATTAGAATATTACATGTTTAACAATGAAATGTGTGCGTGTTGAGTTTTCTGGGAATGTCCTCAGAAGTACTCTTCATTCTGGATAATAGATCTATTGTGCCTATGCTCCTAATGGGTGCCCCCGGGAAGGAGGAGTGAGGTGAGAAGAAACAGAGGGGGACCGAATCAGAAGTCACGACAGGGCAGAGGACAGAGTCTTTATAATTTTCAGTTTGAGGCTCCCCGGTGCCGTCTAGTAGAACTGGATCCCTTCCCACCTCCCTTCCTTTCCTTGGAAGTATTCCTAATTCCAAAGTTCAACCAAAACCAGCTCCTAGGTCATCATTCAAGAAATCCTATTAGTTACTATGTTCCGCAAGTGGTTACTAGATGCCCCATCGGCTGCCTCTCTAGGGAGGGAATTCTCACCAATTAAAGGGTATTGAGGAAATAAAACACTTGAGACTAACCAAAACTAGTGGAAGGGACCAGGTTCTTAGCATAGTCCAGACAGCTGGTCTAAAGGAGGCAAAACCCTGAAGAGAACAAATAAAGAAAGAAATAAGGAAAAAAATATAAAAACCGCCAATTGCGCCCTGCAGGCCACTCAAGATGTATTTATCAAGCTCATAGTATCACAGACAAAAGAGAGTCAAACTGCTTTGAGAATAGCAACCAAGGCGAATGAAAGGAAATAACGATTTTGGAGATCTAATGCAGTGAAGGTGGAGTGCTGGTATACTACATCATTGAACAATAAAGTAAATTTCAAGAAATAATAATGGAGGTTAAAAAATAAAACATATTGCATCCATGTGCTCCTTCAAACACAGTATGCTAAAGAACATCCTATAATAAAGCAAGGAGAGATAAAATTGACAAAATGTGAAAATAAGGGAACATTTGAGCATGCAAGCAATAAATACCTCAATAAGGAGAATTAATGAATGGAATCTGCACATATTCATAATGGCACCAAACACAAACATGATTCACATATCCAGAGATACCTTTCAGTTTCAGCTTTAGTTCACTCTTTCAACTTTGGTTACTTTCGATTTGGCCTTTCCAGATTGCAAGGATGGAATGTCACTAGAAGGTCAAAGAAACAGACTGTAAGCCTAACATATAAACATGTAGAGAAGAAGGAGTAGAAGGAAGGGGAAGAGGAGGAAGGGGAGGAAGAAAAGGAAGAGGAAGAAGAAGAGAAAGGGAGGAAGAGGAAGAAGAGCATTTCTTAGCATTAATATCAGAAAATGTTTTAGACCCTTTAACTCCAATGCATGGTTTACATTCATCATTCAGTATTATCTAAACAGAGTAGGTCGTTCAACTTGAAAACAAAGCAAAGCAAAATGTAATCCTATTATACAATCCCAAATCATTCTCTCTTCCATCATTGAGGACAATACCCTAAACGTTACTAGAATTATAATAAGGAATAAAAATGTATTTATATGCAATACATTGTTGTTAATATACTAATGAGAAAATATAATGGCACAATTAAGCTTCCTTATTGTTAATTATCCTGTTTCTCCATAGATACCTGATCTGTTAAGTTCAAAGAGTTTGAATTTCTTGAGACATTCTAAGATACTTAAGAAACTGTTTCCTAATATGAAGATTTTTGGAAAAAAGACGTTGGTATTACCTCCAAACAGGTCTTTTGTTAGCTATATGCTTAACCCACACCTTCTAGTTGCATACTCTCATTTCTGTTTGTTTGCATCTACTACTACAGATGCTTCCATACTGAGATTATTCATGACAGTTGCATAAATATTGCACAAGATTAAAAAATACCCAAATTATAGAGGATATAATCAACAATTTAATTCAACATTTACTGTTGAATTAGCGTTGAGAAATCTACTTTGCATTTCACCATGCCGCCTCTCCATCTGATGTTATTGAGGTACATTTTGCAGTTATATACTCATTGTCTATGTTTAACAGTTTAGTTCAAAAGTAGCAGATTCTCATTGGAACTACTTATCATGCATTCAAGAATAACTGCAAGCAATTTAAAGCCAGAATAATGCAGAGGGTAAAATTCATTCCGTGCTACATTTGGTAGTTTCTAGGCCTTGGAACATCTGCTCTACACTTTGCCAGGCTGCTCCAAACTCTATGCAATCTATTTACTCTAAACATAAAGCAGAAATAAGCAGAAGCACGTGGTGGGGAAGCACCTGATTGGCTGGTGCATTTTAATACTCCGGTATTCTTCCACAATATAGTTGCACAGCTTATTTAGTTTTTTGCTTTACCTGCATTTAATAAACCGCTAAGTTGTTATACTGTAGAATATAATGTTGTAATGTAATATACTGCAATAACAGGCTTTATATCTTATCACCAATCACAGAACATTGAGTTCTCTTGTTTTGAATACCATGGCTCATCATGAGGTCCATGCGAACTACCTGAATGACTCTTTTAATGCTCTGATTTCCGTGCCTCTGGTACCGGAGTGGAAAACAGGTTCTCTAATTAGCTCGACACACTGATTTAGAACACCATCTGTTATTGCACAACTGACAAGAGACATCAGGTCTATGGAAATGATTTACGGTGAAAAAAAATACTTTGTGAGATAGACAACCATAAATTATATTTCCAAAAGAAGTTGAAGGATGAAATACAATGGTGGGCTTGCATTAAGATGTGTAAATCCTACATCAAATTGTCACCTACAATGGACATAATTGGATGAGTGTTTATGCACATTATGAAAAAATTGCTGAGAATGTTTTAAACAGGCAGAAGATATCAAATTCTTTGAAATGATGAGCAACTCAGGATTTGTCCCTAAGACCAATAAAACTTATACATCAGGAGCTGAGGACTAGTGACGTGAGTACACTAACATCTTCAGAAATAAACTTGGTTAGAAATAACATTTCTGCAGAGAGACAACCAATATCCTAAGCAACCCAAGACTACCGACAAAACTCAAACAGCAGTTGAAGAGTGCAAATAATATCAAAAGCAGGTGGGACATTCTTGTTATTTATTTACACTGAGAGCAAAATGTTGGGATTTTCAACTGAAACAAATATTAAAGAACTTTGTGCTGCCGCACAAATTTATGGAGTTGGAACATTTAAATGCTTTCTACCACATCTCTACCAGCTGTTCACTCTGCACGCAGTTATAAATTATTTAGCAGTGTTGGTGTTATGCTTATTGCCAAACAAAAGCAAGGAAACCTAGATGAAAATGTGGCAAAACATAACTTATGAATGTACCTCTTTTGGATTAAGCTTCAAACTGAAGGGAGCGATCATAGACTTCGAAATTCCTATTCATAATACTGTGCAAGAAATGTTGCCTGAGTCTGAAATTTGTAGTTGCTGCTTTCATCTTGGTCAGAGTTGGTGGCGAAAAATACAAGTAATGGGTCCCACTAGAAAATACAAAGAAGACAAGGAGGTCAGCACATTCTTGAAATATTTTGGTGTACCATTTTTAAGTCCAGAAGAAGTCAATGAGTGCTTCGTTAAGAATCTTATGACAATATTAACACAAGAAGAAAATGTTTGGTGTTTCAATCTACTAGAAACTTTCATCAACAAAGAAAGTCTTTTTCTGCCCAAGATTTGATGCCTATATCAGCAAAATAACAAATGAATGCAAAGCGTTCCATTCTAAACATGATGTTTTCCACAGCACTTCCAAATGTATTTATATTTATTGATGTTTTGAAGGACATCTAGTCTATATATATATATATATATATACGATCAACAGATCATCACAGGAACAAAGGAGCCATTATAAAGGAAAGCTTCCTGAGAGAACAGATACTGCTATACCAAAATGATCAAAAAACGAGGATGGAACTCATAAAATCAGTGTTGTTCAAGTTTCTCCCAAAAATGTAAATAAGCATGCCTAGATGATAAAACACAAAATACGGATGCTAAAATAATTGTGGGAAAAGGTTAAAGTTGAGTGAAAATTTATAAACTTTGAAATATGAAGTATTAAAAGGCAAAAAGCAAAAGTAAATAAGTAAAAAATATATGGGAGGCTAAGCAGTCAACCTCCACATGGTGCCTCCTGGGTAACGCTAATAGGCTGCAAAGAAAGACAATGGGGTTATTGATAAACTTCCAGGTAGCCCACATCCATCTCTACTCCTCAGGTAGACCGACCGGAATACATAGGGTTTTACGGATGTTGCATGGACCTCAGGGTCACCGAATAACACATGGCGTTTGCCTCTTGTTTCAGTGCCATCTTGGCGTGCAAAATGGAAACTAGATCGGGTACAAGTGATTTTCTTAAACACATGTGAAAGCCTTTAAGGACCAGTGAAAAGGTTATTATATTGCATGTATTCAATAAGTTTTCGGAAAAATATCCTACCGTGGCTATAAACGATCTGGTAAAGCGTGATAATAAAGGAAAATGACTCTTACCATTCCAAACAATGCATGGAAAAAGGCTGAAGTGTTATCTTGACTGAGACCTAAAAATTCTTTCTTGCAATGTGATAGGTATATGTTTTTATTGCAAAAACAATGGCTCTCAGAAGTTCAATAATGCAATGGTTGATGTAACAATAAAGAGAGCAGTTAAATTCAGTTAGCTAAATGATGTGAAATTGCGCGGTGACGCTATCAATATTGTTGTTTACATGTGTACGTGCAGATATTATGTTAACCAATAGCGTACTAGAGGTGAAGCTCAGTGTGAGGTGTGGAGGAATACTTTACTTTATTTTAACAGCAACTAGATTATAGACACCGAACTTAAAGTCACCGCCATTTATTGACTTGGTACACTTCACACTTACTGTTACAAGGTTTGGGCATATTTATTGTTACTTCGGCTAATGATTGAATATTTAATTGTTTTGTTGTACCTTTATTTGACACTGGTTAGAACTGCAGCGATAGTTATGGTTTTATTTGCTGTTCTTTTCTGACATTTAGTATTTATTTGAGATAGTTATTGTTTGTTTATAAGATAGTTCATATCTTCTGCATTCACAGCTCCCTAGCTTTGGTTTTGTGCAACCTTCGTGTTCTAGTTACAGACTGGATTTAAATGTTTGCATTTAATGTTTTTAGTTTGTATTTTTATGCTAGTACATTTTAGTTTCTTTTAATGGAATGAGTTAAGATGTTATGGCGCTAATTGTGTTGTTTTCTACTGCTGTAAGCTGAAGTTCTGAAAATGGCCTAACATCAAAAGGAATCTATGGATAATAGATTAAACAACGGCAGTTTCTTAGAGAAACAGATTTTTATTCATATGTCATTCAATGTAGGTGAACATAATCAGTGATGCCTTTTTTTTTTCTAAATTATGAATTCATTTTCATTTACTTTGTAATACGACTGACACCAGCACCTTATTTAATTGTGGATGCATCTCTGCTTTTACTTACACAATAACACTGGGGCCATGCACCAAGTGTAGGCATGGAACAAGATGACTCCGGTACAGAACTTGACATGCTTGAACATCTCATGGCCATCGTTGGCACTCTGGTAAGTCACAATTCCAAAAAAGAGAGCGCAGAGCACATGGTGGACGGTCTGCAGCTGGATAGCAAGCTGTGAATATTTTAGTTAGTATTATTTGTAAATTCAGAAAACATTGTACCAACAAATAAATTCTAAAGCTGTGGAAGAGGTTAGCATTCCTTACCTACAATTTGGGTTAGTAGTCGGTAAATGCTGTAAATAAGTCAACACAGTGCATCTGTGTGCACCTGGCTAAATAATATTGGTGCATTTTTTCTAAAGGCATATAGCCATTATGGGGTAAGTACGTACCTGCACATTTAGTCATTCTGATCATTTCACTTTTTTACTTTATTTACTACGCGTAGTATGCAGGGGAAGTATTGTATTCCACCCATAAATTCAATGACGAGATTTCACTGGAAATATATTTTGAAGCCACCTGAATTAAAAAAAAGCATTTTTAGAAAAAGGTCTGTGTGTGTGTGTGTGTGTGTGTGTGTGTGTGTGTGTGTGTGTGTGTGTGTGTGTGTGTGTGTGTGTGTGTGTCTGTGTCTGTGTGTGTCTGTGTCTGTGAACAGCATAACTCCAAAACGAAAAGTCGGTTAAAACCAAAGTTGGTATTTACATTTAATATGCTTCAAGGATGCAACACGAAGATTTTGAGGAAAATTTCTCCACCCTAAACTACCCTTTACATGGAAAATTTTTCGACAATTTTGATTTTTTGGATAATGGCTCTAACGATTTTAATTGAAATGCCATATGTTTGAGATATTTTTATGGCAAATTAAATGTATACTTTGGGTTTTCTGGCTATAGCCCATGTAGTCCTGTTTACTCTGGATGACTTTTGTATACCTGGTAAACCGTAAGAGATAGACCAAATTTTACTGTACAAAAATGTAGATCTCGCTAAAGCACACAATTTATGTCCAAACGAACTCTTTGTAGAGTGAACTATTTCGGAGATGTTCCTTGTTATTTGTGTGAATATTGGAATACTTAAACTTTCGCCAAATAGAAGTCGTTTTCATTTTTTTATATCTTGGCCGTGCATAGAGAACGGAATCTCAAAGCTTTAAGAGATTTGACTCGCTCAAAGTATTCACATATTCCCCTTGCACCTGCAAGGAAATAAGCAATAAGGTAATTTGTGCAAATTTGTATCTCAACCAACACGAAGAAGATATAGGAATAAGCGTTTGTAAGAATCGTAGTAAAAGAGTAGAGAAGGTCATGTAAGTCTTGATGTTCGCCACTTTAAATTGTTTCAATATCTTATGGAACATAAGTGGAGCACTAAACTTCGTGTATATTTATGTACTTTGGAAGGTATATTTTAAGAGGAATGTTCTGGTCTTTTAAAGTCTTATACATGGGTGTCAGCAGACTTTTGTTCCAGGGGGACCGCATGTTGGAAGTTTGCAATCAAACAATATTAACTCATTATTTTGCTGTCAAAAGTTATTGTATCTGTGTGGATAACCGTATTAATTTATGCTAAATAAAAATTGTTCTTTACATCAAAATTAAAATAATAGTCTAATAGTCAACAATTGATTGCACGTTACGTTCATTAACTTCCAAGGGAGGCCGCGGCAGAATAATACCGACCCAGATCGCCGAGTCTCAATGGTGGAAGATTCTTGATAATGTCATCGGGCCTGCTTCTTCCGCATCATTTATCTTTAAGAGATTTCGAAGATTCCTACTGAGACAAATGTTACCTGTAGGTCTATTGGAGTCGACTATAGCCGCCCGTGACTATAGAGGGGTGGGACAACAACTTGATCATATCTATACAGGGCGACTGGAGCGAGTTTAATGGTTCTATGTTTTGGTCTATTCGATTACCTGATTTAGCAACATTAGACTTACTTCTATGGACCACAAACCCATCCCCATCTGCGATGTGGGATACGAGCCATGAAACCAATTAGTAGTGTGTGTCCAGTTCAGCATGAAGTTACATACATTTTTCCTAAGGTGTGAAGATTCAGTTACTATATTTTTTTATTAGTCGCTAAAGTTTTGGCGCACTATTTATATTAAAACGCATTACTGTTTAAAGAATAGCAAACTGTTTACAAGCGAACAAAACGGCACAGCGTTTGAAACTGACGACATATAGGATAATGCAAAGAAACGGGACTATAATGGCGTAAACTGGATGTATGATTGAGGTCTCAGGGTCAAAATTGTTAGATCGGTTCGGACCTCATTGTCTAATTTTGTTTCAAATAAAATGGTAAGCGGAGGGTCTGTAGTTGAAATCCCAGTTATAACATTGAGTTTTCAGTTCTGATTCTGCCTCTGCATTGTCCACACAGGCTTGTATATTTAAAAACACCAACAGTAAGTTTGTTGGCATACATAAATAATAATTACCATCTAAAGGTTATTTAATCCCGCGACATAAAGTACTTGCGATAGTAAGTGACCATTAAGGTAATTGTCTCTGATTGTGGTTTACCGGGGAAATACGAATTGGTTGGAGAATTCAGTGTCATTCTGGGAGGTTGTCACAGGAGCTTGATGGTTAGAGCACCCGTCTGGTAAACGGAGAGACTGTGGTTCAAATTCCATTTGTGGGATTGAGTTTTTCAGTTCTGATTCTACCTGTCAAACATTGTACACACAGGCTTGTGTATTTAAAAACACCAACAGTAATTTTGTGGCATAAATCAATACAAATTTTCATTATTTTTGATTTTCTAAAAAATTATGTAATACTTTTGATTAAAATACCACGCGTTTAAAATATTTACATGGAAATAAAATGCCATGTTAGATGTGATAGTTACGCTTTTCTTCGTCTTTATTTTCAAGTCCGAGCCGGACAAATATTTTTAAAATCAAAACTATCCCGAGGGCTTGGCCATAGCTGGTTGACGACCATGATCTATGATCGCCCTTAAGGCAAAGATTCTGGTAAGTATTAAACATTGTTTGGTTCTCCTTCTGAAAGCAAATTCCTTGCTGAAATATCTGCTGAAATCGTGAACATACCATTCATCAATAACAGTTCTATGGTTAGAGCAACTACTCGTGACAATATGCTTACTGTGTAAACACGAAAATATTTGTTTGATATAACTGACCTTATTACGACTGTGTTGTAAGAGCATTCTCCTCATTAGTGCACAAAACTGGAACCATGTAGAAGTGGGATACTCTAGATTCTTCAATTGGTTCATCCGGTGATAGGTAGCACCTAAGTCCACTGAACTTCCTTCACTGGAAGTATCACCAGATATTGCAGGTGAAGAGGTGCCTGTCCCATTCACTCGCACTGCTAAACATACACATACAATTAATCATATTAATTATATTTAATAATTTATAATTAATTCATAATTAATAACGTTTACAACAATTGTTATGCGCATTTTGTTATAGTATAGTAGGTATATCAAACTTACGATTATTAATCAATACTCTTAGTCATTTTTACTTTCTCTACTGGTAAGTAGGGGAAGTATTGTACTCCACCCAAAAATTCGATGTCGAGATTTCACCGAAAATATATGTTTTGAGACCCCCTAAATCCAAAAAAAAAAAAAAAAAGCATTTTTAGAAAAAGGTCCGTATGTGTGTCTGTCAGTCTGTGTGTCTGTGAATAGTATAACTAAAAAACAAAACGTAGGTTAAAAACCAAAGTTGGTATTTAAGTTTAATGTCTTTTAAAGTTGCGACACGAAGATTTTGAAGAAAATAGCCCCACCCTAAACTACCTTTTAGATGGAAAATTTTTCGAAAATTTTTATTTTCTTAAACATGGCTCTATTTGATTAAAATGCCATATGCTTGAGATATTTTTATGACAACTGAAATGTATATTTTGAATTTTCTGGCTATAGCTCCTGTAGTCGCACTTACTCTGGATGACTTTTGCATAACTGGTAAACCGTTAGAGATAGACCAAATCATAATATACGAAAATGTAGATCTTGTTAAAATACACAATTTATGTCCAAATAAATTTTCTTGTAGGGTGAACCATTTCGGAGATATTCCTTGTTATGTGCGTAAGTTTCGGAAAACAAAAACTTTCAAGAAATAGAACATCATTGTTAATTTTTTATATGTTAAGTGTGCAAAGAACGGAATCTCAAAGTTTTAATAGATTTGACTATCGCACAAAGCCTACTGTATTCTAATATTCCCCTTGCACCTACAAGGAAATAAGCAATACGATAATTATGTGCAAATGTTTATCGTAACACGAAAAACATATAGGAATAAGAGTTTGTAAGAATGATTAGTACAAGAGTAGAGAAAGTCATGTGAGTGCAACACATCAGATTTTTGAAAATAGTAAAACATACTAATATTATTTCGCGTAAGGGACTGTTTGGATTGAAGGGAATTCCATTAGAATCTTCGCATTCTATCCTTAAAATATGTTGGACTTCAATACGAAGTTTATTATTCATTCAACTTAGGTTTTAAGTTACGTATGCTGTGCAGAGAGAGAGAGAGAGTAGAGCAAGATCAGGGGCGGACGCAGGATTTGGTTTCGGGGGGCGATCTGATGAGATGCTACAATTAGAACATCTGGAAACGTCATCGGATGCATATAAGCCCCTTCATTGTTTCTACCGAAGCTATCTAGGAGTTTCCTGAAGCTGTAAAGCGATTTGTGTTATCGTAATGCCGTAGACGTTCATACGGTTTGAAATGAAATTATGGGAAGCATATTTTATGTTAACCGCTCTAAATCTCTCTGTTCTGAATTAAAATGACAGGACATTATTGTAATATATTTAGATATTTCACTAAATGCACAATTATCATTTAATGAGAATAATTAACATAGAAAACGCTCAGATTCTTTGAGTATATTTGTAAATTAATATGAATACTTTTTCTTTACTTACATCCTTAACAGTTTCTAAATTTTCCGGGGGGGGGGGGGTGGTGATATAGCCCCTATGCCCCCTTGGAATCGCCCCTAAGCAAGATACATTTTGGGGATGATTCGGAAGATTCCAAAGTATATATTTCCGCGGTAAATTCTTGGTCGAATTTTGGGAGCCAAGAGCCATCCGAATCTCCTTCCGAGTTAGCTAAGTGATAGTAAAGAAGATAAAAACGAGGCATTCATTATGGAGTTAGTTTAAAATATTCATCCTTAACATGCTTTTCACGATTTTTGGTGTACATGTCTGAGATTAGCGTCCGGAAATGTCTACTACAGAGATTTTTTATCACCCTTAAGCACATCTATAGGAAAATAGATATATGTGAAAACATTACGTATATGTATTTAATATCAAAACAGCTGAAGTGAACAGACCTAAAATACCCACCTAGCTTAGCATTTTCTGCTAGAGAAGCCCCATCCGTTATCTGCAAAGAAGAGAGAGATGGTTCCTTCTGTTTAACAGGAGTGCCCGCCCAACTCAGTTTTCCATTCTCGATTGCTGAAGATAGCGCCAGGATGTTCTTCTCGTTCGCATCTGTCACTTCGATTACTGTAACATAAACACAGAAGTGGAAAATTAGGTATAGGCTTGCAACAAGAGCTTCCTTCCAATTTTTAGACACATACAAACATATCTATAAGCTTACACTGAAAATATGTGGAGTTTTTAGGAGAAAAAATAAACTTCCTGTTTGTTTTTTGAAAATATTTCAACTTTTGTTTAACAGAACAATTTCGCTATTTCAAATACATCAATTTTAACATTCCTAGCGCTAAATTTGGTGCATAGCCTTGGCTTTACACAGACAGTAAGTTATTAAATACATTGTAATTAAAGTTTACGGTGGGATTTCCTAGCGTTTTATTTCCATGACTGAAAAAGGAAGCGACACCTTTATAGTTGTTAACACTTAGTTGTAAACAATAATAATGGGTATGTAAATACGGGGTATCTGTAAATGATTGTTCTGATTATAGCAATTGATATGTTTATTGCTAATATATCGTTTAAACCATTATTATTTATTTAGTTCAAAACTTTAAGTGTTATACACTGATGCATAATTTCAATTTTATGAGAAATATTCATTGAAGAGCTAGAGCATATTATATTAACAGGATAATCGTTTATGGACTCCTATCCTACATCAATAAGAGGGAAGTTTATTCTAGAGATAGCCCTCAAAAGACACGTCAGAACAGGTTGACATTGAATATGCAATTTTATTGTATTCGAAGGATATAAAGAAGAGTGAACATGATCTATCTGAGCGCCGGTGTAACTCAGTGCTTTCGTTTGCAGCTTTCGTGGTTCGATTCCCTGATCTGGATGGCGATTTCAAGATCACTATCTATGCATTTGCCTCTGAGTAGCTCATGCGAAGTATCCCCAAGACAAGGTTGGAGTCCACGGTAAAAGCTGTAGGTCCTCTCATTCCACCGCCATCTTCTTATTACCCTATTATTACCCTAACATCGGAGGTAACTGACTGTGTCCTCTGGATGCGGCGAATTCAGAAATGGGTCCAATCATCGCTTGGTGGAATAAAGATACTCCCAAAGATAGTCATAAATAATTATGGGGATCGACGATGTCATCTATCTTTTATACAATCAAACACTGCAAGTGCGTAGCTCAGACTTTGAGGTAGTGAAGAAATACAGCGTTTCTACGAAAACACTCGCCTACTCGTGTAGCAAATCGTATTCGTAACAATTTATATATGTAGCTGCCAAATTCGTCTCGACACAATTCTATGCATGAGCATTTTAAAAAATGTCAGCGTTCACTGAGCATTGAAACCCAAATTATAATGTGAATATAAGTAACTAATAATAGAAAGAATTAAAAGGAGATTGTATTTAATAGTTAAGGGGATAACATTGTTAAGAAAGCTGAATATATCAAAGTCTCAAGAATGGAAGCCTGGGCAGATTAGATGAGTGATAAGATTACAATTGTTTTGTGAGCAAAGCCTGGCGAGTTCAGCGGGTTGATTCTTATCTTGCCATGACGTGCTCAAAAGTTGACCAATGAAAATCGCTTCCTTTGCGTCGCCCACGTGATCACGTGTCTTAACTCACATTCGTCTTGAATCGCACAGCCAGTGCACAGGCAATTTTGTGTGATCTCCTGTACGTAAGCTGGCGCGTATACATAATTCGGCGGTAGCTAAAGGGTGACAAAGTTCAAGTATTACAGCGTAGCAGTTGAAGTTAGAAAGTTATATTCTATTTAGATATCGTCGGCAGTCCTCTACAAATCTGGAAATTTGCAAATAAAGTCAAATGTTTGTTAATTCTCCGTTTGGTTCCATTCCTGCCACAACTCACGCATACCTTGATCATTAGGACCTCTTGCTAGAGCTAGTTAGATAGTGGGACACCAAACACAGGATAGGACATATCCTGGCGACAAGATCTTCTATAATAGATGGAGGCTTGGCCTGATAGCTAATCGGTGTGTATTTGGTAGACGAGATTAAAATTACGATATAGGGGACAGAACACATTGGGACATTGAGGGTTTCCCCAAACTAGCATGGCGGGAATGTTAACCAAAATCGAAGGATAAAGAACAAGACCTGTCACACGTAGTGGTATTCTATTGTTTAATAACTTAAATTTCAAATGCAAACAGAGTGAGAGACGAGAGATCCAACAACAAACGCATTATTAATAATTGACTAAGAATCATGTATCAGCTGTACTAAGGAAATAAAGTGGGAGATTTCCTTTTTCAAAAATCATGCTGTTTCAGTTTAATGTAAAACCCGCCTCGAATTTTCATTGCGTAACAAACCATATGCGCAGTGTTCAATACCACATTAACTGAAATCGTTGAAAGTATTTTCATTACTCTTTTTAGGCATCATCTCCACTATTTTCACAAAGACATACCAGTATACTTAAAGAGTTATAACTCTGAGTACAGTAGGTATACTTTGTGTACCCCTTGGTTTACCCTGTAACATGTAACCAACCGTATAGGCACGTCTTGTACGTTTATTATTTATAACTTCAAGAAATAGATGGCGATTTGAGACCACCTATGTATTTGTATGTTGATTAATAAACCAATCCAAGGATCTCACCCTAATGCTAAGATCCCACATAGGGCAAGGACTACTTACTAAGGTCGAAAAGAAGGGAAAATGGAAGGCAGAATAGCTGACGGAGTTAACTAAGATTATGTCTAAGAGGTTCATTCTGTATACCATTGTCTATTAGAGGCCTGCACGGGCCGACATTCTTAGGTTCGGCCCGGCCCGGCCCGAACTCAGCCGAGCCCGGGAAGAGGTTATAGTGCCAGGGCCCGAGCCCGGCCCGGCCCAATTATTTAAATTTATTATGACGACATTATTATTGTTGTTATTGTTATTATTACTATCATTTGAAACCTTTCAGCAGACTAATCATAGAAAATTCCTAGTAAAGGAATGCTGTGATAATTGTGCTATTCTCGGAAAAATATATAATACGCTATTTTGTATCTCTTAATTTTCAAGCCCGGGCCCGGCCCGAGCCCGACAATTATTTTTCAAATTAGACCCGAACCCGACCCGCGGGCCGGGCCGGGCCTAGGCCCGAGGGCTTGGCCCGAGCCCGTGCAGACCTCTATTGTCTATGAAGGAATATTCTAATCACTTCAACAATTACATTCATATACCTGTCGTAGTTCGGACTGGTCTTGAATTACGGTTTGGGAGGTTCACTTGGTTAGGCGCTGGCCTTCTGAGGTCGTGGGTTCAAACCCGTCCCAGACTTACTTTTAAGTGTTGGCTTTCAACTTCTTTGAAATACTTATAGTTTTATGAAGAGGAGAATTGCTATATCCTAACCCCCTATGGTCATGCAAAGAGAACGGAATTTCAAAGCCCTTTGTCAATAGATTTATTGGCATGTAAAAGAACTACGGGGCTTTTGCACACCGGCACACCGGCGGTGCTAATATGATCCTGGCAATCGGCAACGTCGTTAACATTAACAAGCAAAATAATATTAATATTTTTTATTGGTCTTGAAGTTCACAACTAAAAATATTACACGACTCCGGCGAGTGGGTGGCACCTACAGGGTGACTGAGAGTCAGGGAGTACTTCACAGAGTGGATCCATTTGAGGAGGCTTACATTTCTTTTTGGTCAGCATTCTATTGTAGTCGATTCCCTGCGTACTGTGATTTCAACACTTTCTGTCGTGGCAATGCTTCATTGTGGCTGGATCGGATCTCACAGTAGGATCGCTACAATGTGTGTGTGCATTTCCTATAATGCACTTATAAAAAATCTGAGTGTTGCACACAAATTACTTTCTCTACTCTTGTACTCCCTAATGACCTAGTTGTCGACGGGCCCTTAAACACCATCTACTCTTGTACTAACCATTCTTACAAACTCTTATTCCTATATCTTCATGTTAGTTGAGATAAACATTTGCAGAAATTATCTTATTGCATATTTCCTTGTAGGTGCAAGGGGAATATGGGAATACATAGACTTAGAGCGATAGTCAAATCCTTTAAAGCTTTCAAATTCCGTTCTCTTTGCACGGCTGATATAAAGAATGAATAACGATGTTCCTTTTGACGAAAGTTTATTTTCCAAAACTCACACAAATAAAAGGAATATCTCCGAAATGGTTCACTCTAAAAAAAAAAAAAAAAAAAAAAAAAAAAAAAAAAAAAAAAAAAAAATAATAATAATAATAATAATTTGAACATAAAATGTGTGTTTTAGCAAGATTTACATTTTTTGTACAGTAAGATTTGGTCTGTCTTTTACGGTTTACCAGTTATGCAAATATCATCCAGAGTAAACAGGACTACAGGGGCTATAGTCAGAAAATTCAAAATATACATTTCATTTGTCATAAAAATATCTTAAACACATGTCATTTTAATCAAAACTGTTTGAGCCATTCTCTAGAAAATAAAAATTTTCGAAAAATGTTTCACGTAAAGCGTAGTTTAGGATGGAGCAATTTTTTTTCTTCAAAATCTTCGTGTCCTATCCTTGAAAGACATTAAACTTGAATACCAACTTTGGTTTTTAACAGGCTTTTCGTTTTTGAGTTATGCTGTCCACAGATTGACACACACACACACACACACACACACACACACACACGGACCTTTTTCTAAAAACGTTTTTTTTTTTTTTTATTCAGGGGGCCTCAAAAGATACATTTTCGATGAAATCTCGACATCGAATTTTTGGGTGGAACACAATACCTACTTTCTCTACTTAGTAGTAGAGAAAGTAATAAAAAGGAGAAATAAAACTAAAGGAATGTAACACAAACATGTAAAACATGACAATTTTAGAAGAAATACTTGGTAAAAGAAAGGCTCGGTGGAAAGCATAAGACGCTACAGATCACGAAATCTACATAAATGAAACCATGATTCATAGAAAAGACTTTTATATATTAAAATTTACAGTGTTGACTTCAAAGACGAAATGAAGGACCCAGTATCCTTCACAACACCTTTAAGCACACTTTATTCCAAATTATTTGCTTTATAGGGCTACCGTACCGGGTAAGATAATCCTGTTAATCCTGCTTAATATGTAGGAAATTAGCATCATACTATGAGTAGTTACTTCCCTTGAGGGATGATACTGGTTTTCTACAAGGAATAACAAATTGAAATCCTGAATCGCAGAAAGTCTCTGCAGTCAAGAAAGAATAAAGATTTCTGTAAGTGGTATAGTGGAACTGTAGATATGGTGCCTGGCAAAACTTGTACTCCAAGTTTACCTAACATACTGAGTGGGTCATTAGTTTCTGTAAATCATGGAATGTTAAACTTTAAGAGATCAAATAGCCAAAGAAGGAACTGGGTTTTTGCATGTAATGTAATTACATCAAATAGGTATCAGATTCAATATTTCTCTTGCTATATATATAACCAAATTAATATCATAATGTGCTTTTTGGTTTCTTCTGTAAGTGCAAAATAATTCAGGCATTAAGGCGTCCAAAGATTTCAAGAAAACAGTATATAACAGTAAAAGAATAAGGGCATCGCTTTCATCAAGTCCGAGAGGTGCATACGGAAGTACCGTGTGCACACAAGAATGTCCATCCTAAAATGCACTGGTCCACCGAATGAGAAGCGTAGTCAAGGAAAGAGATTTTAGGAAAAGAAGGGAGAGTATTCAGAGGATGCAGTCACAATGTTCAAAGGACTGGTAACAGCACAATAATCTTTCAATGCATTCCTGATTAAACTGGACAAGTGCCAAGCAGTATATAAAGCATGCATAGAATGAATCCATTTACTCAAACTGACACTAAGAAATGTTTCCGCAAAACCACTCAGGCATGTTAGTAAACAAATCCAATAAGAATTCCGAATGCAAAATTGTCATGGGGTACCTTCTGTACTATAAAGCAGCAAAGGAACAAGGAAAAGAGCACAAATAAGTTTGTGGCAAAGAAAGGTAATTTAGGTAATGAGGTTCGTTTGTCTCCCAACAATAATTCGGGTTACTTAATATCAGAGTGCAACATTTGTTATCGCAGGCGAATTATAAAGTCATTCAAACATGAACAGTAACTTGTTAAAGTCTATATCTTTTTGTCAGACCAAGGTTTGTATGCTATCCCATATACAAACTGTGGAAGTCAACGCTGCAGATAACATTATCTGGTCATTAATGGTTTCATTCATTGACTGAATTGCTTATTCAAGTACGAGTAATAACATAGTCAACTCAACCCTTCTCAAGCACCTAACGTGAATTCAGCAAGGCTAGAGGAATACCTAACCAAAATTTGGGTACCTAAAGGAATTTTCCGGATGACTTGAAATCGGAGTAATGAACACAGCATTATCATGTTACTGATTGCATTTCAGCTAGGTAGGTGATAGACCCCTTAATTAATTCCTGTGTCTGCCTACGGCGCTGGTATGTTGTGCCACGTTTATGCCACGTCAACTAGTAGCACCTGCTCTACCGAGAGACACTGTGTTACACAAAACACCATTTTACTGAGCTCCGTTGTAAAAGTTTCATACATGTTTCTTCTGCGTCAATTTGCAAAACTGTTCTATTTCTCTTTAGACTGTACAATTTCTCAGGAAACTAGGCAGTTTTGGATAAACTTCAAATTTCAGACCATGCAGCTGAATTATTTCATAAATATAATCACCCTCACATTGTTTAAATATATTTTTACTCCATCTGCTACGTGTAGTTAGTAGGGGAAGTATTGTATTCTACCAAAGATTTCGAAATTTGTCGAACTGTGTTACCAGCTTGCCATAGACCAATAATCCGGCTATGTGTAGCTTCTGATGTATACGGCAACTGTGAATCAGCAATAGTATAGTTTAATGTGTAGTAACATTAGTGTAGTAACGATTTAGCGAGCCATCAGAAGTAATCAATATTTTCCTTTCACACCGACGTTCATTGCTTATAACTAGGCTTCGAACCTTTATACAGCTATCGCGAAATGAGGTGGTCGCAAGTCACCTACCACAAGAGCAGAGCGTGACGTCATTGCACGAGTACAGTGACAGCACAAAGCATACTGCCTACAGTGCATAGTTTCTCTCGAATATGATCACTAGTTTCATATAGTAAAATGTCTGCAGCATAAAAATTGAAATATTCAGTATTGCTGAACTTGGTGCTGATCGCATTTCAATTGTTCAGTAACACCGTTCAGTTGTCTCGCTGTTTACCGATTCCACCGCTAGGGCGCGCTTACACCAGTTTCACCGCTGGCGAAGACAGGCCTATTCTCCCGCTGGCAGTCAGAGACAGAAAAGGTTCTCCCTTGGCACGATGCGGACGCGGGAAACTGGGTGAGTGACTGATTGGCTATTAAGTTCGAGATTACACTTGGTTATGGGACCGTTCTGATCGTAATGTACCGGGCTGCGCTTTCAGTACAGAAGGTTGGTTAACTGATTAGGGGAATAGTTCCCGTGGATTTAATGAATTAGGTACGTGATTCATGAAGCTTTGAACTAGGCTGGGTTAAGTGGTCAAACTCACACTCTTGCTTTGGGTCAAATGGGGTAAAGGAACATTTGACTTAAATTAACCTGTGGGACGAACGGGCACCTAATTTCAAATTGTTTGTGCCATGTATTTGTTCACGTAGATGCGCTGGACCCGAGGTTTAATAACAAAAGAGGTGCATTTACTGTTAAATTAATGTGTGCTAGTATGTTATATTTAAGCAGATTAAAGCCCTGGTACGTCGTCACACTTTGATACTTGTTCTGATTAGGATATACTAAATCTGGCTGCAAACTTGGGAATGACAGGAAAATTATTGAATTGTATAACCTATGTGATTTATTGTGTGTGTGATTTTTGGTGCCTAAAGAGCGAACTATTTGATTGAAACTCATGTGTCTATTTTGTAACCAAGAACACCTTAGTCAAATTCTTTAAGGTTATTTGTTATCTTTCAAAGAGTGGTAACTTTATAAGAATTAGCTAATTAAACTCAGTTATCTAGACGTCTTATTGTATACTTAGAGAAAAGGAGGGGGGCAATCCTGTCTCAGAATTGGTCCTGCCGATTCCCGCGGTTTTAGGGTTCTCGTCATTTGTCCTTTTGACAATTGCACCACCCTCACGGTGCAAATTGTATAAGAATTTGGGAGTGAACATTTTACTGTAAATGGTGAGAGCATTGAATGTAAGTTATGCAACAACGTTATATACAAATTCATGCGTCGACTGTACCTGCCTCCTCTATGTTATAATCATGTGAAATAGTGAAATACTGACTCCTCCCTCTTGCTATAGTTCAAACTCCGTAACTTTTCGTCCTCTGTATGAAGGTTCGTTCCCTAGTTATGACTCGGGGACCTGATTTGCGCCACAAAGACTGGCGGAAAATCAAATACCTAATGCCTCGTACTTTTATTTTATTTCCATAGGTTGGTACCTACAAACCATATCTTTCGTTCCACTTTATCCAGACTTCGGACCGGCAGGCACACACCTGGTGTGGTTAAAAATGCGATAAAAGCTTTTAATCGTTAAAATATTAGCTTCTATTCAGATTTTTAAACAGATCATTACAACTAAGGTTAGTTTAAATAAGAAAGTTTTCTAATGTAATCTTTGCATGTTATCATTCCAGAACGGTGTTTTCGGACAAATGAATCAATTGTCGAGTACCTTTTTCTTTTTCTTTGGTGGTTCTTCTATACCATTGATTTTCATGTAAGTTTCAGTCTGTAGTGAGTTTAATACATTTTAAATTTTAACATGTCTGGGTGCGGAGAATAAAAGAGGGCATTGAACTTTCTGTGAAATGATTCGCAGGCGTTGGTTGTGTTTGTGGTAGCTGATGACTATGCCACCCAAATTACTCGGGGAAAACGTGCTTCATTCGATATATTCTTGTTGTCAACAAGATAATCACAAAATTCCGTTAGGTAAATTAGAGTTTTCTGGTTTCTCGCCATATAGATCAAACACAAAACAGTCACTTACTTCTTCAGGAGCTAGATAAGGAAGGCAAAAAGTGTGAGTAAGCCATTGAACTTCTACAGATGTTTTGTCTTTGTGTGTGTTTGTTAAGCCAATACTTTGTAGTTTACGCCACCTGGCTCGAGAAAGGTGGAATCTGCATCCACTTATTGCCACTGTTTCACCCCACACAGCCCTGATAGCGTTATGAATTGCTACCTCATAATCCACTATATTTTTTTTTAAGGTTTGAACGATAAACCCAGATCTGCACATTTCTTAAGTATGCTCCTGAAAACAGAAGTGTATGTTTCCTCTCTTTTGTCTGGCAACACACAAAATATTGCCGGAACATAGTGTTCATTTTCCAGGAAATGAAACGTAAACAACTGTGTGAAATGTTTAGCACAGAAATCAAATGTATCGTCCATGTATACAGAGCCATTTTTACATACATATTTCAGATTTGTTTCACAGTAAACACTATAACGTTATTATTGATATCATTAAGGAGAACAAACTGTTCAGTTTTGAGGTTTTTAATTGAAGCTTACTAACACATTCATGAGCCTCTAATTTGGATGTTGGAAAGCGCGGAAGAAATTTTCGGCGTACATTATTAACTCCTTCTCGTAGTCGTTTTTTGTCCGAGAATTGTAATAAAGTAGCTGCATCACATGCATTCTCACTAATTACTTCGGAAATAACTGCATTTGGTTTCTCGAAAATGTCCGTAACAGCTTTGCGTTTACAAGCAGTCCTAACTTTTTGTCGGAGTAAGGATCTTTCATTTACTTTATGGCGGTGGTTATCTTCTTTTAATGCAATAACTCCTTGGTTTGTTGTAACTTTTGCGCAACATAACTTTGGTGTGCATCGTCATCTTATACGTCCATCTGAATAATCATGGGCATATTTGTATTTAAAGCCGTCCACTATCAGCAAGTCCTTCCCTCGGTTTGTACCAAGGCAACTAGAATAGAGAGGTAGGCCATTCCGGCGAATCGCGCTGCTATTGGCTGTCGCTCATTACGTCATCAGGAATACTGGTTTACCGCGATAGTTAAAGCAGTGCATTGGTTTGTGCTATGGCCCAGTATTAAACGTCGTATAAATGTAAAAATAGAAGAAATGTTTCATTAAGTGTAAAGGAATAACAAGCCCTGAGTGCTATAATAACATTTTCCTCTTGTCATAGGACATATATCAGCACGAGATCGCTGATGTGAAGACAGGCGGTACGAAAGAGAACATTATCTAATTTATCAGCTTTATCTCCAAAGAAATCTAAAGTTGAACAGTCAACAAATATGTTAATATCATGTGTCATATAAATTAAAAAAATATAATCTGGTTATAATAATAATAATAATAATAATAATAATAATAATAATAATAATAATAATAATAATAATAATAATAATAATAATAATAATAATAATAATAATAATAATAATAATAATAATAATAATAATAATAATAATAATAATAATAATAATAATAATAATAATAGTAGTAGTAGTAGTAATAATAATTATTATTACTATTATTATTATTATTATCATCATCATTATTATTATCATTATTATTGAAATATCGTCGTAATTATCTTTATCATTATACTTAGACAATATCTCTAATCCTCAAATGTATAAAACAAATTCGAAATTAATTACATACAGAAATACTGTCTTAAGAATACGCATATTTATTAATTACCAGATCATTGTCCTTGCTGGCACTTGCCAAAGCAGTCTCCCATGTGTCTCCATGCCAATTTGGAATCTTATTGAAGGCACAGAATCGCTTTTTAATTCTCTTCTTTATGCCAATCCTAGAAGCTCGTGTTTTAAATCCCGTTCGTAATCTTCGGGAAGGAAATGAACTGAATAAATTCTTGCATTATTGACATTAACTGGATCAGCCCTTTTCATGGGCGTCGCGAAGGGGTGGCAAGGGGGGCCGCGGCCCCTCCCTGGAAGTTGGTCAACTTAATGTGCAATCAATTACTGACTATTAAACTACTATTTTAAAAGATCAATTTCTGTTTAACACAAATTAACATGGTTATATGCAACAAATATTATAAATTTTGTCAATAAAATAGTGAATTGATATTATCTGATTGCAAATTTGAAACATGTGGCCCCCCCCCCTGGAAAAATGTCTGCCGACGCTCATGGCCCTTTTCCTCCGAGACACCCATTCACGCTGTAATGTTACATCCTTAGGAAATTTATGATAAACTACATCCGCAGTTTTATATGAAGCATATTTACACACAGCAACAGAGAAATGGTTTCTACTTTCACTCATTGTACTACAGAAGGTCCACCATCAGGAATAGATACTGGATAACTGCATTGTGTGGTTTATTTTAACAGATAGGCCTGGGATTGGGACATTAACAATATGCTTCATGTTGTAAAAGTGCCCTTATTTCACTTGGTCCCGTGTATTCCGAGCCTCGCGTGTATTCCCAATGACGTCACGGTGCTCCGGTACTGTTTGCGCGGGAAGGCGATTCTGGCCTGCCCTGGGTTTGTACCCTCACTAACAACTTCCATAGTCAAACTGACACAACCAGCACCAAAGAATGTCTGTTAATATTCGCTTGCTAAAATAAACAGAGGTGTGCTGACAGAGGGCGTGTTCATTGTGGCGTAAAATCATGCTCCTAGATCTGTTACCAACATAACTTTATTTTTCCTTAAAAACATGACATGGCGTAAAATCAACTTGCGCAAAATCATGCACCCCTTATAACTACATATGTCCAGCCAGTACATGAATATCACTCAGCCATTGGGAAGGGGTAAAGGGATAAAAAGAAGGGGAAGCTACGAAAGCCTCGTTAAATAACCATGATACCCTTGCATTTTAATAAATTCGCTTTCAGTACACTTCGCAACCGCCTTAAGTTGGTTAATCCGAACTAAGTGCCAAAAGCATTATAATCGCTCGTCTTTTGATCTTCGAGTTTCGCATTGTAGTCTGTTGATGTAAAACTAGATAATTTTGTGAACACAGAATATGCTTCGTATTTTTCATTCACAAGTCACTCCAAAACACCAACAGCACATTAACCAACAGCAATGCCAAGCCATATTCCAGAATTTATACTACCTAAGGGGGCGGGGGAAGTACTTTGTGACCACTAGTAACAAAATGTCTCAGCAAGTTTTAAAACAAATTTATTTTAAAATTGGATGTTATATCTTGTCACGTTCTTAAAGGCAATGTTTAATACTAATTATTCCTTTTTACTTTCTCTACTGGTAAGTAGGGGAAGTATTGTATTCCACCCAAAATGTCGGTGTCGAGATTTCACCGGAAATATGTTTTGAGACCCCCTGAATCCAAAAAAAAGCATTTTTAGAAAAAGGTCTCTGTGTGTGTGTGTGTATATGTGTGTGTGTGTGTGTGTGTGTGTGTGTGTGTGTGTGTGTGTGTGTGTGTGTGTGGACAGCATAACTCAAAAACGAAAAGTCAGTTAAAAACCAAAGTTGGTATTTAAGTTTAATGTCTTCCAAGGAAGCGACACGAATATTTTGAAGAAAATAGCCCCACCCTAAACTACCCTTTACATGGAACATTTTTCGAAAATTTTTATTTTCTTGAAAATGGCTCTAACGATTTTGATTAAAATGTTATATGCTTGAGGTATTTTTATGACAAATGAAATGTATATCTTGAATTTACTGGCTATAGTCCCTGTAGTCGTATTTACTCTGGACGACTTTTGCATAACTGGTAAACCGTTGGAGATAGACCAAATCATATTCTACAAAAAATGTAGACCTTGCTAAAATACACAATGTATGTTTATATAAATTTTCATGTAGGGTGATCCATTTCGGAGATATTCCTTATTATGTGTGTGAGTTTCGCAAAACTTAGAACTTTCGTGAAATGGATCATCGTTGTTCATTTTTTATATGTTAAGCGTGCAAAGAGAACAGAATCTCGAAGCTTTAAAACATTTGACTATTGCACAAAGCCTACTGTATTCTAACATTCCCCTTGCACTTACAAGGAAATAAGGAATAAGATAATTTGTACAAATGTTTATCTTAACTAACACGAAGAAGATATAGGAATACGAGTTTGTAAGAATGGTTAGTACAAGAGTAGAGAAAGTCATGTGAGTGCAACACATCCGATTTTTTACTTTTTACACTCCCAACTGATCAGCACTGGTAACAAAGTGTCTGACCAATTTTTAAAACAAATTTATTTTAAAATTGGATATTATATCTTGTCATGTTTAAAGATAATATTTAACATTATTTAACTATTCCGTTTTTACTTTTTCACACGAATGAATCACATTATACCGGCGAGGCAGTGCTTTGACTACCTTTGCATTTCATTGTTTCTCAAAAAGGCCAACAATTAAAACTTTGAAACAATTACGCAATTCAGTAGCAGAAATAGTGATTGACAATGACTATTAACTGCACACCTTTAATCAAAAACTTAAAAGTTAGAATTTTAAAAAAAATACAGAAAGTGTGCATAGAGTACGCCCCCCCCCCCCCACCCCCGCCTGGTAATACAAGGGTTAAGTAACCATTTCCTATCGAGAGAAAAATGTGACGGAATACTTAGTGACAACAAAGCTTGTGGCTTTTTTTCCAGTAGAATGGTTTGGCTTTTACTTTTTATTTTCACTAATGCAGTCACGCAGTTTTGCAATACCGCAAACAAGAGGTTGGCTGCATTGTTCTTGTTGAAGGGGAAACGATGTTAGCGCGTACTGCGGACCAGCGGAGCGGCAAAACCGCATCACGCAATAACAACAATGCATGTGTGTAGCGGTACTCGATTCACACTTCCCAGCACAGCAACATTTTCCTGCCACATTTGAAGGAGAAAAGTATAGTGGCATAAAAGTATATTGCACACGTCTACATAGAATCTCACAAATTCGATCCCTTTCGCCTAATTATCTATGATGACTTTTATGTTTGATATACTAACGGGAGAGTAAAACAAATTCCTTTGCCTTTGCGCAACCTCGGGGCTCGTTGTCATCTCTAACGAGAAAAGCGCAGCTGAAACCATGCAACATTTTAAAAATTATTTTTAAAGACTTTACTTACCAACTTCCCAAAATGAGATACTGAAACTGGCCGTCATTGTCCATACATTTGTAGCAGCTCTTTAGGAAACTATCCATCACTCGCCGTAGTTCACGTTGAGAGATGCTGGCAAGTTCCTAACGGATATTTTATGTTAATTCTTCCAGGGTGTATGGGTTTGTCTTGTACATTTTATGTTTTAAGTTATCCTCAGATAGAAATCGCGGGGGGTTAGGTGGGGGGACAAAGGGTCCCACAAATCTCTACTAATAATTCTGTCATCGAAAAATTGGCCATATGAGCTGTTGCAGTCTTATTGAAAAAGTCAAAGCACGCTCCCCGTCTTTTAGTTGTCTAAAAGAAGGAGCAAAATTGTATTCACGTATGCACGGGTGTCGACTGTTGACTCGAAAAAAATTTGCCCTATAACTCAGAACATAATTTTGTTCATGAAGTACCCCTTTAAGATGAAATTGGTGTAAGGTGCGCCTTATCGGAGAAAAGTTTCTCAGAGCTCCAATAAGCGATTTCTATCTCTGGGGTAACATAAAGCATTGTACAAGACAATCGCACACAACCTCGAAGAATTAAAACAAAATATCCGCAGGTAATAGCCAGCACTTCTCAACGCGAACTACGGTGAGTGATGGATAGTGTCTTAAAGAGGCGCCAAAATTGTGTGGACAACAACGGTGGTCGATTTCAGTACCTCCTTTCATAAAGTTGCTAGGTAAAGCCTTTAAAAGTAGATTTTAAAACGTTGTATGGTTTCATCCGCGCCTTTCTATGATAGCGGCAGACGGCAACGAGCACCGAGGATGCCAGCAGGCAAAAGACCACGCAGTCCGTTCGAAGTTTTTGCCCTCCCTGTGTGTTTGATATAATATTTAAAACTGCAAGACTAAAATTATTTGACTAAATTTTATTTTAAAGGGTTATTTTGAAAAAAAAATTATCAGACGTTTAGTATTTAAAACTTTTAAGTGCACAAAGACACAGAAATTCATATGCCTCCCATATGCCCATTAATACTAGTACCTGGGCCACCGAGCTTCGCTCGGCATTTCTTTTCTTTTCCTTATTTTTTTAATCGTATATTTTTGGGAGAAGATGCTTATTTAGATAAACTTGAAAATCAAAATGTTAGCTAAAAAATAAATTTTCATCCTAATTGTTAGAGACGTTTCCGTGACGAGACCTATCCTGGCTTGTTTGTTGAAATTGGCTCATTAACAGAAAAATAATGGCCAAAATAAGGTTTCGAATAATTATGACTGTTACGCATAGACTAAGATAGATAAGTCAACTTTCTTTAGGTTTTCTGAAAGCTCTTGACGAGACCTTTAATATCCTGGCTTGTTTGTTGAAATTGGCCCATTAACAGAGAAATTATGGCCAAAATAATATTTAGAGTAATTGTGACTGTTACGCGTAAAATAGCATCTTTTTTCAGGAAATACACCTTTATAGATAAACTTAATAAGAAAAAATCCTGTCTGAATACAAAATTTTATCGAATAGTTAGAGTCGTTTCCAAGTTGCGCGGAATATATTTATATACAAGAATTGCTTGTTTAAATATATAAGATAGGTAATAGATCATATGCCGAAGAGGGACACCTCGTACACTGCGATCTATATAGATCTATTGTGGCTACCTCACCAAGAAGGAAGGGACAAACTTAAGAGACCACAGGAGGCTGCATTACATTAATACTGATTTAAAAAAAAAAAAAAAAAAAAAAAAAGGAAGGATGAGCAGAACAAAATAAAATCACATTTAATGAGCAAAGATCAAGATTACTGGTGATATCTAGAAGAAAAAAGAAGGGTAATTGAAATATTGACATCTTTGAATAATGAAGGATTGCAGCATCTGAAACCATAAATTATCTCGGGATAGTTGTGGAGAAAAAAGCTCAACTTTCACCAGCACATAGACCTTGTCTATGAAAATGTTTCCAAGTTGATACACATACTAGTAAAATCAACAAAAATAAATTGGTAGTAAACCAAAATCTCATGAATATCATACATAGAGGAGCGATACTATATACCAATCGTATCATCCGGAGCTCCAGTGTAAGTTGAAGCCGTTGAAAAACAGCACGTTGCAATGAAACTCCAAAGATCCAGCAGTTGATCAGTATTCAAAAATATGTGTTAGACTCGTATGACTTTCTCTACTAACTTCCTCCAAACTCTTATTTCTCTGTCTTCATGTTAGTTGGGATAAACATTTATATCAAGGCTTCGAAATTCCGTTATCTTTGCACGGCCAAGAGATAAAAAGTGAACAATGAGAAAGGTATAAGTATTGCAAAAGTCACATAAATAACAAGGAACATCTCCAAAATGGTCCACTCCACAAAAAGTGCATTTGGACATAAATTGTGTGTTTTAGCAAGATCTATATTTTTCGTGTAGTAAGATTTGGTCTGTCTCTTACGGTTTACCAGTTGTACAAAAGTAATAAAGAGTAAACAGGACTACACAGGCTATCGCCAGAAAATTAAAAATATACATTTCATTTGCTATAAATTTTCCAAGAAAATACCTCCACCCTAAACTACCCTTTAGATGGAAATTAAAATTTTGATTTTGGCGAAAATTGCCCTAATGATGTTGATTAAAGTGCCATATATTTAAGGTATTTTTATGTCAAATGAAATATACTTCTTGAATTTTCTGACCATAGCCCATGTAGTCCTATTTACTATGGATGACTTTTACATAAATGGCAAACCGTAAGAGATGTACTAAATCTTACTGTACGAAAAATGTAGATGTTGCTAAAACACACAATTTATGTCCGAATAATTTGTTTTGTAGAGTGAACCATTTCGAAGATATGCCTGGTAATTTGTGTGAGTTTTGGAACACTTAAACTTTCGTCAAATGGAAGATCGTCATTCGTTTTTTTATACGTTAACCGTGCAAAGAGAAAGGGATCTCAAAGCTTTAAAAGATCTGATTATCGCTCAAAGCCTACTGTATTCCCATATTCCTCTTGCACCTACAAGGAAATAAGGAATAAGATAATTTCTGCAAATGTCTATCTCAACTATCACGAGAAGATATAGGAATAAGAGTTTGTAAGAATAGTTGGTAGAGAGTAGAGAAAGTCATGTGAGTGTAACACATCAGAATTTTACATTTCATTTCCTACTTCTAAAGTTCATGCTTACCGGCTCGCAAATCGCATGTAAACAACCGAGAGCTGGCCCTTCCCATTACTGGATTATTCAAATAATAGTAAGGCTATTAGGCTTTTAACGTTAAGCGTATATGGCTGCATCATAAGCCATTAGAAAGCATTAAGTGCATGTCTGGAACCACATTTCAAGCATATGGTAGGTACATTGCTAGTTTCAGTGTGATATTATTTACATTAAAATGACAGAGGCAAAATAAACAAGCATTACAGGACTGTTATTTACGGGTTGTAAATCACAATAACTTCAATTTATTTTCTGAATTCATTTATTCTCAAACTTTCATTAGAAGCTCAGGAGAAACGATATAATTTTTCAGAACACATTGTAGTAGCTGCTGATATTTATCAGTATATTTAAATGAATGGCACGACATGCAAGTATTTTTGCAGAAAATTAAGACAAAAATAGTAATAATGAATGAAAGCTAAAGGAATGGAATATGTTGATAATCAAAATCATCATAGTGAGGGTGTTATTCCTAATAATACAAATGGCTAGTAACGTAATTGTTGCTAGAAATCTCTAACTGGTTACTCCTCTGTACCCATTCCATTCAGTTTATATTCTCTAAGGAAATATCTCTGTAAGACTACACTTCTTAATGTAATTTGTTCATAGAAATCTATGGACTTCATAGAAGCCCATCAGCTCAGCATAGTTTTCCATACTGTGCCTAACAAAGTGTGCAAATATCAGTGGTATCTTTGGGCAAAATTTCTTCCACTCTGGAAGTGAGATGAGGATGCTATTTTAGAAATTTTCAGTGACCTTAAAAATTATGGATAATTAATTATGCCAGTTGTGATAATCAACAACAGCTCAAAGTAAATGAAATGATGATCATTTAAAATTTGAAATGCTTAACATAAAAGTATTTCAGGCGAAGTATACATAATAGTTCGGAAATTGTAAATGAATAACAATGTTACTTGACTTAAATAATTTTATTGTGTACATATGTTTATGAAATCCAGATTTCTCTTGCAGTAAGGTTCGTTTTATTTCACTTTTTCTTATTCTACCATGGACATACTACGAGGTAGAGAAGGTATTGTTATCCGATCAAATATTCGATAGCAAGGTTTCACCAGAAATAAGTAGCTTGAAATCCGCTGAGTAAAGGAAAAAAAAAATCCGTGTGTGTCCATGTATGTGGACTTGTGAACAGCGTAATTCAAAAGCGAAACCCTGGAAGCTGATGACTGTTGTTGTTCCAGGATTATTTATATACCTATATACCTAAAAAAACTCTTTAGAGCGGAATAACGAGAGACATTTTTGCATTTAACCTTCACGTAAAGAAACAGGAAACATGACAGACGAGATATGATTCTTCCAATTTAAAAACATTGAACAATTCACTGGAAGCTTTGTAACACAAGATTGTAACACAAGTGTTGTTTAGTGTTATTAATCGACCCATTTTCTATTTTCCAAGGATACGCTACAAAAATTTCCAAGAAAATTCCTCTACCCTAAACTAACCTTTAAATTTTCGAGGACAGCTGAATCCGAAAAAAAGTATTTTTAGAAAAAGATCCGCGCGCGCGTGTACATATCTATGTCAATCTGTGGACAACATTATTGAAAAACGAAAAGTCGGTTGAAAACCAAAGTTGGTATTTCACTTTAGTCTTTCAAGGATGCGACATGAAGATTTTGAAGAAAATTCCTCCCTCCCAAACCATCCTTTGCATGAAAAAGTTTTCGTATATTTTGATTTTATGAAAAATGGCTCTAACGATTTTGATTAAAATACCACATGTTTTTGAGATATTTTATGGCAAATGAAATGTATATTTTGAGTTTTCTTGCTATAGTCCATTATACTCTTGATAACTTTTACAAAACTAGTAAACCGTAAGTGACAGACCAAATCTTACTGTGCAAAATATGTAGATTTCATCAAAACATACAAGTTATATCCAAATACGTTTTTTGTGGATTGAACCATTTTGGAAATATTCCTTGTTATTTGTATAAGTTTTGCAATACTTATACTTTTCACCAATGGAAGATTGTTATTCACCTTTTTATCTTTTGCCCGTGCAAAGAAAACGTAATTTCAAAGACTTCATATAGCGACCAGCTTTAAAATATTTGACTATAGCTCAAAGCTTACTGCATTCCCATGTTCCGCTTGCACCTACAAAACATTAGCAATAAGATAATTTCTGCAAATGTTTATCTCGACTAACATGAAAAGGATAGAGGAATTAAGAGTTTGCAGGGATAGTTAGTACACGAGCAGAGAAAGTCACATGAGTGCAACATATCAAATGTGTATTTATGCGTTTCCGTTTCATAAAATCACACTTCATTTGATATCTCGATATCGAGTTTTATGGCCAAATACAATACTTCCTATGGCTCAAGTATCTAAGCGATAGAAAACCTAAGAAGGAAAGGAAAAGGAAATACCTACCTATCGCAAATAAAGCATAGGTGGAACAGTTTTCCGGAAGTTTGTGAAAATACCAAACGGAGTTTTCCCCAAAGTTTTCGGAGCATCTTATGGCTAGAGTTCTCTGTAGCTTGTGCTATGCCTCTGCAGAAACGCGACGGGATAGCTGAATTATGAAGTTATATGGTTTCCGGCGCACGATGTGACCGCTGATGTAGCACGGAGTTCGTTAGCTTGAAAGAGCAATCCAACATTTTCCTCTAATGCAGGAGAAAAAGTGCTAGATTAAGGAGGAGAGAGTTCAAGTGAGCAGAAGGAATTTTAGGGATAGCCGCTTCTGTGATTGCAACATCCTTCTTCTCGTCAGCATGTGGTAGAGATGCATTATTTGAAGCGAAAAGAGACTTTTTCCCAAAGCTATGGTTGGAAATGAAAGAATAGGAAAACATAAAATTTACTGTGAAAATATAATTAAATTAGTTTATCATTTACGATATGACCGCCTCCGTAGCGCAGTTGGTAGCGCACTTGCCTCTGGCGCGGAGGACCCGGGTTCGATCCCCGGTACCAGCATGGGGATTTTATCCCCTCTGGGAGGTCTGGCACGAGGTGCACCCAGCCTCGTTAGGTCCCGGGGAGGTGTCGGTCTGTGTGGCTCAGTTGGTTAGACGCTGACCTACTGATCCCAAGGTCGCGGGTTCAAATCCGGCCCATACCGATGGTTTTTAAGTGTGTTTAAAAACGACAGCAGTAGATTTACTGACTGACATGTAAAAGAATTCCAGCACACCGGCTGGCAATTGACTGCGTCTTTAAACAACAACAAAATAATTTAATTTCATTCATCGTTCATACCGTTGGTTCTTTCAGGGTCACAAGTGTCAGCGAAGACGTTAGGTGCAGCTTGGCAGGGATGATATGCACTGAGAAACTCTTGCCGTTTCTCGTTGTCCATGGGGTCCAGGTGGAGGGAGGGCGACACATAAGGGCTTTAGGGTCCGTAAGAGGTGTCGTCACACTTGGTAAATATTAGGTCCTCTGTGAATATCTGTACCGCTAGTCTGTATCTGGCCGCCGGATGTCTCCTCTTACCTCATCCTTCCTTCCGGGGATGCTCCCCTGGTAACATAGGGACAATAAGCCGGCTTCAGTGCCGATTTTGAATGGAATGTCCTATATTTTATTAAAATAATTATTAGTACTCTTCCTCTCGCTCCCTGCTCTTCACTCTCTTTAGCCTTCTCCCAATGCAACTCGTTTTTCTTATGATGCTGATACCTAACCATCATGCTAGTACCTAGTAAAGCCGTTTGGGGGTGGGAGGGTTACTAGTCAAAGTTAACACGAAAGTAAAAGGCTTCAAAATAAACAAATTGAGTCTCTCATCAGAAATGCAATCTACGCTGTTTCTCCTGCTAATGGATTTACTTAGATTAGTTATAATTAATATAACCTCTTAATTACACTCATCCTTATAGGATTCGCAAATAATAAAACTTCTCAGAAACATACGAAATGGTTATAAACTCTTGCTGTATAATTTTTAAAAATGTAATAATAAGTGAAGTATCTTTTACTTTTAAATGTCCGCCTCCTTAACCCCTCTCCCCGCCTCTCTCGCGGGTTAGTCATTAAAAGGAACATTTTCCTGAGACCTAAGATAGATTATATGTCAAGTTTAATGACAATCGATTTGCATTTCTCGAGTGAAAAGGTAATATACACACATCTCTGAGATACTTTCTTTTTTGTTTTTTTCCTACTTTTTAATTTATAAGGACCTTGTAATATCAATATCGAAATTTTCGTTTAGCTTAAGTATCCAGTAGTTTAAAAATTTGCAATACAGAATGAAAAGTATTGTCTTCAAAGCAGCCCATCACAACAATTAGTATCAATTATTCATATGAAAATGGCAGATAACTTCTGGCGATGTATATAATACATATTTGAACATTAAACTACTTAAGATCCTTTCAAAATACAGTTTGTCAATAGTCCAATACCTCTAAATATGCCATCCATTTTGGTTTGAAATCTATTGTAGGATTCTTTAGTTGATATCCATGTCTTCGCCATTTAAAAAAAGCCAGCAATTGTGCGTACTGCGTACTTGCTATTAATATTCCCCCAGAATAAAGCTTCATTCCTTAAGATTCAATGGTGAATCAATAATATATTTTTGCTTTTAAATTGATTCGTTTATTTGAAAAAAAAAACAACAACATATATTTGAGCTGTTATTCTAATTATTTATTTCGAATGAAATGATAAATTAAACCTGCACAGTTTCCCCGAAGATGTGCGTTTTGTAGCGATGAGCGGTAATGCCGCCCAATGACTCAATGTCAACCTGCGGAGTGGGGCCTTGACCGAAAGATGATCTTTTGTGCCTATACCCCTGACAGGGCACCCCCCGGGAGGATGGATGAGGTGAATGGATCCTATGGATGGCCGAAACATTGCCACGGTAGAGCAGGTGGCAGCATCCAGTTAGAAGTACCCCGGCAGAGGTTGGCTTAGCTTTTACCCCTCGAGCTTGTACCATTAGGGCCCGGAAACCAGTGGCTTGCCTTCCAATCCGTGGGACGAGATTTCCAGAGCACATTTGTTACCCCTGCCGTGCTGCTGCCGCGACACTTCCAAACCGAAAGAAACCTAAACGGATGAAGGGTGAAACGAAATGATTTATATAACGGAATGGACGGACAGGAAATTCAGAGAATATGGAAATCCTTCCCGGCATTCGCCTGGCGACCCGGGAAATCTCCGAAAAAAAAACATGGGTCGGGAAGGTTGGCGACGGGGATTGAAACCGCCACTTCCAAAGTTTGGGCCACAGACGCTACCGCCTAACGACCCCTCTCGTAATGCCGCTCAAAGGAAACCAGTGATTCCTGACCAGTGCGATAGAAACCTGTTCCAGTAGGTTTTCCTCAAGAGAAAACACCGAAATCTCTTGCTGGTCACACAATGCCAGAGGAAGTAGGGCCCGATGATGTGATCTTCGAGATTCTCACACTATACACTGAAACTTCCTTGGATCCAGCAAGTCCTTTCACGCAATCCTACAACAGCTATATGGTTGTATGACGGCCATATTTTTACCCAAGTCTGCGGATACAACTGTAATACATATTTAGTTGTTCGTTAGAAATTCTTGGCCAGAAGCGATACTACATATTTGGAGCACGAGGAGACTAGGTGATGGGTTGGAAATCGTTCATTGTAGCATTTTTTCACCTCGTGTGCTACTCTATGCAAGGAACAAGATCATATCAATTTATTTATTTGCCCTTATTGAAACACCACTCTCATTTGTTTGCAATAATTCAAATCATGAAATACCGAGACTATGATTCGAACTTTTATACCTAATGCTGGTGTGTGTTGTTTCGCTTGTTTATAGGTTGTTGGTGTGAAGTGGTATTGTCTAAGTAGTATTTTCCAGAAATATCTGAAATTTGGAATCGGAATAGAAAAATTAAAATATACCTACCGATATGCACGTTTCGACTGCCTGTGAAGCCTTGCAGACAATCCAACACTCATGTTGAAAATTACCGTTTCATTATCAGAGCATTAAACAGCTACTAACTTCACCGGTCTTACTTTAAACTGCAGTGTAAACAAAGTGCAAAATTTTATTCCTGCGTGGGCCCCTACGATTGGCAGACATATGAGGCGCCTTTACATGTGCGTCATACGAATTGTCATCACCACGTGGGTAGCTCCTGGGTTTTGAACTCTGCGTTGCAAGTGAGCACCGATGCCATAGAAGGAAGAAAGTAGCGCATATATTCTCTTTTCAACCTGTCCTACACACGGCTATTGTGTGGAAGAACATTAATTACACATTCTACACTCTTACGTAATATATAAAGAATAACACATAAAATGTATCACATGCAGTGCAGTTTAAATGACTAAACCCCCCTCAAATAAAACGTGCTGTAGTTATGGTTTGAGAATTGTTTAAAGCAAAATAAACTGTTGAATCTCTTTGCTTACATTTCGCGAAGTGTGGAAGTAATCATTATCATGCAAATATGACATTTCACGTTACCTGAAACTGTAAAAATACAAAAATATGAGTATACACATGTGGGGGAAGAAGACGAACGTTTGGAAATCAAGCAACGTACGTATTTAATGATTCCACTTTTTGGTGTTGCAAGCTTTAACGTATCCTGACTGCACCTGGTTTAAGTGTTCTGTTGTTTATGGCAACATAAACTATCACAAAGTTCCACACTGATTCTATTGGATTCAAAACACAGTAATAAAACAGGAGTCTCAACACTTTGTGGCCAGCCTGTTTGTCAATTGAATTAGCAACAAACGTACCGTACTTTTTGTTTATGTTTATTACCTTCACTAGAAATATCAGTTCGTCTTTCACCATGTCTGTTGTGTATCCATCCGTTGGATAACATCCAACACAATCTAACTTCACATTGTGGTAGGATGGATATTTGTCACAACACTTTGCAAATACGCTTAAAATAATTCGTAATAGTTTTCCTTGGCGATACTTTGTATAATCCACGGTAACACCGTTATCAACAAACTATATGCTCCGCTTCTTCACTTCTATGGCTGCATGTAAGTGCATTTCATGTCGCAGTTAATAATAATGAATTTTTATATTAATGTATTACATTTATTCTTACTACATAAAAGAGTTTCAAACTGTTTTTATAAATAATTCTTGCAGGTTATTTTAAATTTAATGCTATTTTGCTTGTTGGATAACGGACTATATTTTCATTCGCGCCTGCTGACATGGAAGTTTTGCGGTTCGATCAACCAATGAAGAGTTACTCAAACGCGTGCTGTTGTTTACATTGCAGTTTAAAGTAAGGCCGGCGAAGGTATACCATAAAAGCTCAGTGACGAACATGTATGTGTAGCCGCCCCTGTGAGGTAAGTTTAAAACAATCTATGAAAACTTAAGACGAACACATACATAAATAAATATTCAGCTTCCTAGAGCTTAAACAAACCTTGCTTTTGGTACAGAAGGAAAAAATCTAATGTGTGCATTTGCATGATTATCTGTACTCTACAAACTATTCTTAAACACTTTTCCTCTATTTACTTCATATTAATCGAGATAAACAGGTTTTATTACCTGTTTCCTTGTAGATACAATGAGAAGAAGCTTTGAAATGCCATTCTTTATGTACGACCAAGAGATAAAAAGTGAATAACTGTTATACTTCTCATATGGGAGAATTTAAACCAATAAAACTAATATTTCGGAAGTGGTTTACTCTACAAAAAATGCATTTGGCATGAACTGTGCTTTAACCAGATCTAAATATACACAGGGTGCTAAGGAACTACACCGAAATAACTCGAGAGATTATAGATGTGACTGATACTGTAATTTGAGATAGGCAATGTATGGACCACTAAACATAACACAGTTATATGGTGTTAAACATATTAATATCAGATGCTCATAAGTCGGTGTTAAAGCAAAGTCTGGTGAAAAATTGGTTTAGAATGTCTTTAAAACTGCTGCCCGAGTATAGAAATATCGATTTTCAGCGATCTCAAGCTTTAATACCAGCGTTCTCAAGAAATAATATCACAAAAATCTCTCAAATCTCGGACTAATCGCCTGACAGTGCGACACTGAACAACAATTAGCTGCCTTCTTGCGTTGTGAAGTCACTCCAGAGGAAGTTAGCTGATTGCTCTTGTAGTTCAATTTGTAACGTCAAAGGCTGTCATCACGACGATCGCGGGTTTATTTCCTATCATGCTGTTATTAATTTTTTATTTTTTTATATTCCATATGAAGAAGAGCATTAATACTACTATTATTTCCTTATTCGGCTCACACCAGAAATTTTGAATAGGATACGACAATCGTCCCTTTGCTCCTGTCAATTTTACCATGAAAATTCACGTCACAACTTCGAGCACTTCCTATAAAATTAACGTAGATGTTTCGTGCCTTTACTCTTTCTTTGACCCTTTAAACTACTTTCCATTCTAAAGTGCAGCATATGAACGTATTAAGCAGGTTTCGACTTTTTAAAATAATAATTGTAATTAATTGTACTGACATGCTGAAATAAAACTGCATACATTGAAACATATTTAAAATATAGGTCAGAACAGCATTAATGTGCTCTACTCAAAATAAAGAAAAGAAGAACAAAAAAAAAAAAAAAAAAAAAAAAAAAAAAAAAAAGTGAACGAGACTCGAAAACGACTACCACCTTATGCTCGAACGCTAATGTCATAATTATTACGCCAGAGAGGTACGCTCGTTCGATTTGGACGCTGCGGTGCACTGAAGTGTGAGTTGGGTGTATGTTCGCATTTCGTTAATAAACTCAACATCGAGCTGTCTGCGTTACAAACAGGCTTCGAACTGTGTACCACTACTGTCATTGCAGAGTCTGTATCGGCGAAGGTGAGCCTCATGCGCATGACCCAATACGTACGGTTGTCTTGAAAGATTTTCAATCGCTCCGTGAACTCGAGCCATAAGGTCCTCCGCTGACATTACAGGAGTGTCATACAGCATACTCTTCATACAACTCCACAGACAATAGATCTGGTGACCGTTTTGGCCATGGAGCTGGTTCACCTCTACCAATCCATGAATTTGAATGTGCGACGTTGAGGTGATTCTGCCCATTTACATCAGTGTGCTGGAGCTCATGTCGGAAATTTCAGCAGCTGTGTACTGATACTGTTAAAAAACTTACTGTACCGGTAACTACATAAGTAACACAGTAGGATGTGCACCAAGGACTCTATGGAGGGATTTTGTGCATGCACAGGAATGTGTTTTGCTCAGTTCGTTCATCCGAGTACACAGATGTCTAAAGCGTTGCATACCTTGCGTATTAAGATACTAAAATGAATGTTAACAAACTGTCACAACAAACTTTTACGCTCTCCAGCGTCCAAACCGTACATTTCTGGACAGGAGTTTCTATTTCAAAACCAGTCAGTTTGTCATTCCACACAGCATACGAAGCGTTGTCGATGTTTTTTGGGACACCCAGCATATATACCATTTATAAGTGCTGAGGCTTTCACGGCCGGCATTATCAATTATGTTAAGTAGATTTTCCGGGCTTGCGGGCCGTGGTCGAGTTGGATTACCTTCCTCCGACGTTTCGCTGAAAACTGCGTCCAGCATCTTCAGGGTCAACCTCTGTTATTTTGGTCTAAATTAGCGGCTGCACATAAACTAAAGTTCACTGCAAACTTTCATATTCATCTTTGTTTGTTAGTGTCCTTGGTAACATAAATTTTTCACGATCGCCCGTTCTCATGAATACCAACATGAGATCGATAATCTCATGTTGGTATTCATGAGAACGAGCGATCGTGAAAAATTTGTGTTACCAAGGACACTAATAACAAACAAAGATGAATATGAAAGTTTGCAGTGAACTTTAGTTTATGTGCAGCCGCTAATTTAGACCAAAATAACAGAGGTTGACCCTGAAGATGCTGGACGCAGTTTTCAGCGAAACGTCGGAGGAAGGTAATCCAACTCGACCACGGCCCACAAGCCCGGAAAATCTACTTAACATATACACCATTTGCTACAAAAATATCTTAAACATAAGGTATTTAATCAAAATAAATTTTTGAGAAAATCAAAATGTTCGAAAATGTTCCATGTAAAGGGTAATCTGAGATGGGGATCTTCTCGAAAATCTTCCTGTCACATCCTTGAAAGATGCTGAACTTAAATGTCATTTTTGGTATTTAACCAACTTTCTGTTTTGAGTTATGTTGTTCACTTAAACACACACGCACACCTTTTCTTTAATGCTTTTCTTTCTTTTTTGATTCAGGCTACCTCAAAACGTGTGCTTCCACTAAAATCTCGGTATCAAATTTTTGCATGTAATGCAATATCTTTTTACGTACCACGTACGTGGCAGAGAAACTATATGAGAAATGTTATGACAAATAAGTAAATTACTGCATACATGTCTCAATAATTAAGAACACCTTGTATAAAGACACGTGATTTCAACTGAAGGTTATTCCAAGGTTACCAGAAAAGGGTACATTCGTGTGTTCAGTGTTTTTGTTTTGTTTCTTATCTTTTTATTTCTTTTCCTCGCCAAAATAGTTGGTTGATTGCCCCCGGTTTGAACAAGGAAATCCAGTTCTATTCGCCAAACCTGATTTCAGGTATGTGAGTCCGCAAAATATGTAATTTCGCTTTGTATATGCCGGTTTGCTAATTCTAGAACACTAAAGTTAGGAATGAAGTCTTCCCAAGTCCCTCAGTTTTTCTGAAGTAAGTTTGCTCAGCATAGGGAAGTTTGTTTTCCTTAATACATAGTGTGACTTTGGGCAGCTGCTTGTATATATGCTCTAATTGGCTACAACAATTATTTTTATTTTGGAATTACGCTTAAGGAGATACAAAGCTTGCCGCCAGGCCGCTGCGTCCCGGACCTTTGGAGGGTGGCACATGGTCATCGTCCCGAACCCTCCCGACCAGTCGTACGGCCTTCTCGACCTGGGGTCGCTACTTCTATATCAAGTAGCTCCTCAATTGGTCCAATTATACAGCTACTCGTATGAATTGTGGAATGAAATTCTCCCAATTTATTCGGATCAGAAAAGCTTTTATTAAGTAAAATAGGTATATATATATATAACACTATAGATACCAGGGGAACTGCTCTCCCGCTCGCTTCTCTTACGAGCAGAACAAAGTGCACTCACACCACTGACTGGATTTACACCGGTGCGTTCTGCAACTCTTTTAACGCACGAGGGATTATCTACTTACTCCAGTGTCGGATGAAGTGGTCCAGCTGGTACATATATGTATAAATGGATGTGTATATATGTATGTAACGGCTAATCTCCGAAACCACTTAACCGATCACCTCGAAATTTGGCACATATGTATATTTTTTCCATGCAGAAGATTCGTCTGCTATCCATTTTGCTATGGAACATATTACATACACACGGTTTTCTCTGCTTGCTTTTAATCCTGTAATATTTGCGATTGTTTAACAGTGCGTTGCATTGTGCCTTACACAAGTTTTTATTTATTTTGTTTATTATTTGTTCTTTATAGTATCCTAAGAGTTTAACAATTTGTTTAAGCGTATTAAGTAATATTTTCTAAAACGTCTCCAAAGAAACAGAGCTATTGGGTAAGTGGAGCCGAAGTCTACAAGTTGTGTATATTCAGAAATGCTATATTACACAAATTTTGTTACAAATGCAAAGGGGATAACAGTCAACTCTTTAAGAACTGGACGCTATAATGGTCTTAAAGGTTCAAATTGTTTCCATGCAATCACGAGAAATATTTGAATATCCAAGGTAATTTAAAAGAATGACATGGTATTGAATAATTCGAACCATTAATAACGATATTTCGGAAATGGTTTATGGTACAAAAAAGTCTCTTTTTCCATCTCTCGGTCGATAGTTCAAACTTTTAGAGTCCACTCTTTAGACATGCAGAAAATCCAATATATATTTTATTTGCCACGTAATAGTCTTTAATATTTGGTATTTGAATCAAAATATGAGTAGTTAAATAATTTTTGAGAAAATGCGAAGTTATGAAAACTTTTCCATGTGAAGCATACTAGCTGCCGGTACAAATCTGTAATTCTTATATCTCTGGGAGCAGTATCGGATCCAGTTGATTCTTGGCTACATTATACTCCTTAAATTGTTTGTAATGAATTTTATTTCCTTTCAATAAAGCTTAACACTCGAATAACACATGGTATCACAACTTCTTATATAATTTTCCTTAACCGTGGCTCTTTTTATAATTAAGTTATCTAACTACCATATTTTCGACGAAACTATCTTCAGTAATCGTTGCTATTCATGACAGCATTGCAGATTGCAATATTTTCGGCGGAATTTAGTCCAATAATTCACAAAATTGTTGTTATATGTATGTATTACTCGTGGAGAAAAATCATGCTGTTTATGACAAGTGAAGCACGATTTCTCAATATGTTTTGTGTGTAATTTTGAAGTCTTAGAAAATAGGCTGCTTCACATCTATAGGACAGTTTGGAGTGGAAGATTTTATTGAAAATCTTCGTGTCACACCTTTGGAAGATCTGAGTTTCGTATTCAACCAACTTTCGTTTTTGATTTAGGGTGTACACACACACACACACACACACACACACACACACACACACACACACACACACACACACACACACACACACACACACACGCGGTATAACAGGCTGGAACAAATCTGAATGATTGCTGCCAATGTATACATTAATAAAATAGATCACCTCTAAATATTTAAACTTATTTTAAATTTTATATACAGGGAAAACACAATCAAGTTATTTTTATTTCTACATTTTTGAGTTGTGATTACTCTAACTTCGCTTTCTGCACCAGGACTTACTGAAACATGTTTTGGAGACTGTCTCCATTAGCAGCCTTGACTCACCAAGTTCACAACGAATTACTGGAATTCCATCAAAGAGAGCTATGTTGCTAAGCCTCAGCCATACGATTCATAATTTGCTTTTGGTATTCCCTACCTTTAAGCCTTTAGACTTCTGGCGAGTCTTCTCACAAAACGAAATTTAACTATTACTTATTTAAACCAACAAACCTATGGCTGGTGTTTTTAAACACACAGGCTGTGTGTGGCTTGAATTTTCACTACAAATTCTACTTTTCGAAATTTAATTCTTTATTTATTTCTCAAGATCTTACAAATTGTTTTCTTAATGCCCTCCGAGATGTATTTGTAGCTGTATTCTTTGTCGTAGAAATGGAGCGCCTTTTCTCTTAATTTCCTAAAAGTACAATGCATTCATCGAATAGACATTGCTAAATACTTTTAGACCTAGAAATATCTGCCAAAGTTTGATACAAGTTCCTAGTTGTCGTGTTTGGTTTTTGAAATAGAGTTTCGATGGTCAGATTTTCAAAGAACTTCAATGAAAATGGTTTCCCGAATTCAATCTGATCCGATAAAGAATTGATGATTTATAACGAGCAAGTTAACTCCGTGATAATGTGTGAGGTTCGTATTTGGGAGGTCATGGGTTCGATTTCCGTGGCCGACCTTACTGATTATCTAGATTTTTCGGGATTTCCTGGGTATAGGCGAATGCCGAGAAGGATAATTGCATCCCCCGAATTTTCTGTCTTTCCATTTCACTTCATTTCATTCGTCGTTCATCCCAATGGTTCTTTCAGGTTCGCAAGTATTAGCGAAGGCATTTAGGTGCAGTTTGGCAGGGATGATATGCGCACAGGAATTCTTTCCGTCTTTCGTTGTCCTAGGATCCGGATAGGGTGCGACATATGGGGGCGTTGGAACCCGCTGAGGCCCCCAAAGAGGGTTCTGGAAGACCTAAAGACTTCGAGGAGTTGTCAAACTTGGAAAATCCTAGGGACCTCTGTCAATGTCATACCGTTAGTGTGGATCTGGCCGCCGTGTGTCTCCGCTCACTTCATCCTTCCTCCCGGGGCGAACCCATGTCGGCACAGATACAGGTTTCAGTGCCGAAACCTCTCCGTATCTTTCCTATTCCTCGTATTCACGATTTGTACCTTTTATTACAATACACGCAACTCTGTTTCCTACTACACCTTCCGCGGTAAATCGTTTGTGTCGGAGGTCAGATTAAGTTTGAGCTGCTGCTCTATGATACAGTAAAACCTGACTAAACCGGACTCCCTAAGTACCGGAAATTTGGACAACCGGAAAATAAATCTCGAAACGGAGCTATTTCCTATGTTAAATAACACTCTAAACCGGAAAACTGCCTAACGCGGAAACGGAATAGTTTTTACGGAACCGTTTGCATAAATAATCTAAGACGTTTTTTCATTATGCTTAACAAATAGTTACGTGCTTTGATAACGAACCTGCCACGACTGAAGACATTCAAAGTGCAGCAGGTATTGCTGCTGGAAACAGCAGCTGTGAACTCATGGACGGAATGGACGACGACAATGACCATGAAGCCAACGAAAGCGAGCCAAAATACGCACTTTTAGAGAAGCATTATCTGTTGTGAGTGACTTTCAGGAATTTGCAGCTTCTAAGGATGTTCCAGATCTCCTGGAGCTAACGTAGGATGCAAAAAAATATCAAAGAACGTTCTCTTGTGAAGAAGGCGCGACAATGCACTTTGACGGATATGTGGAGGAAAAGAAACTAGTGGAGAAACTGCAATTATGCATGACATATAAGTTGAAAATGCAGCAAAACATACAATTGAACCTATGTTTTATTTAAAGAAATTTATTTTAAATTATTCCTTCAGTTTAATTCTATACTTTGTTTTACTAAAATATGCACAACCTTTGCAAGACAGAAACCCGTGAAAATGGAAAAATATTACTGGAAAGACCGCGTTCAGTTTTAAGCAGGTTTTATTGTACCAGTAACCTGCTGTTAGCGATAAAGAATGGAAGCAAGTTGCATATGTATTGTATATATAATTAGATAGGCTTAATCTAATAAATAATACATTGTGGTTATGTGCAGTTACACCATTAGAATTTAAAACAAAATTGTAACTAATTTGGAGGTGCAACTTACCGAAGTCTGCAGGGTTATAGTGCATCGGACAGGAGAGTCCTGCAGAGGAAAGGAAGGGTACCAAATCCGTGGAAGATCCTTGGTACACACAGCATCCTTGGGCCACTACATATACATTATCAAACATTTGAAAAAGCGAAGCACTGGGCTGGTGGATGGTACATACGATGGTGCGTCCTTGGCTTGCTAAGGTTCTCAACAATTGCAGACATTGGCGCGTGGTTACATTGTCCAAACCACTGCAATGAAAAAGAAATGGCGTTGATAAATATTTCAATGAGTTTCTTCCATGAAGCATGCTAAAATGCTTTACTGAAAATAATTTGTTTTCTATTTCTCTGACAAAATATAAAATCACTTGGACACATAAAGAAAGAACAATACTGATAATTGTATACAGAATGTCCCAAAATAAGACCGAAAAACTTTGGGAGCTGATAGATAACATTATTTTAAACACTTTTTGATAAGGAAAGGTTCTTGCTGCGGGGCTTCGTTTAAGCGTTAGACGAGTTAATGTCATTATTGCCTCCACCCAGTTAAAGTATTTACGGCAAAATCAACAGTGCAAATTAGTATTGCATTTATCTTAGTAAGGCACACAATCTTAATCCAAGAAACAAACACAGAACACATAAACAAAACATAAACATCTCATTGTTTAGAGTAAATGTAGTACATCTATACTGTTCAAAGCAAATGTTGGAACACACGCCCATTGTGATTAGCACAAAGAGTGCATCGGCGTGCCCTATTCTGCCGTACTCTCGCAGACACCAGCCATTTCCCTGGTTTAAAAGTTTGTTGATCTAATTTTGAATGGTAAAGCTGTGATTAATTGTAAACAATGAGATGTTTGTATTTTGTTGATGTGTTCTGTGTTTGTTTCTTGAATTAAGATTGTGTGTATACTAACATAAATGCAACACTAATTTGAATCGGTAATTTTACCGTAAATACTTAATCTGTGTGGGAGGCAGTGATGACATTAACTAATCTAGCACTTAAACGAAGCACCGCAGCAAAAAAAACTTTCCTTAACAAAAAGTGTTTAAAATGTCATCTATCAGCTCCCAAAGTTTGTCGGACTAATTTTGGGGCATTCTGTATAATGTAAGTGTTAAATAAGTGAAGGACCATTTTATGAACTATAGTAACTATTTACCTAATTTAAATAAAGCTACGAAAATGGAGATTTATAAGATAATTCTGGAGATCACTGAGATGAACATGTTTTTAGCTTTCATAAACTAGTTCCCACACAGCATTTAATGACAGTGGGCAAATATAAAACAGCCAAAGAACACTATTGGCAATTAACAGCTTAACTGCAGGTGAGAAAACAGGCAGATTTAAAGACTTCCCACTTTCTACGCCGTGGATGTCTAAATGTTGATGGCAGATCTGTAGGGTAAACTGTAGCATTATCATGAATTATTATAACAAATCCACTTTGGAACAGTACGGAATGATTATGTGCCAAAGTAGTATCACCTGGTTGTTCTCTTCACGTACTTCTGCAATATTCTCGCATTAATACAATTCAAATATAGAAAAATATATTCGCAAATGTATTCTAAGTTACAGATGTAAAATTCTCCCGGATATCGTATGAGGAAATCGACTTCTCTTATCAAAAGGTTCTTTACCCCTTCGTTTTACATTTTAATTATTTTCTTCTTTCCCTGATTACCCTCCCCCGAGGACTTACAAGCCAGTCTAGGGTCAGACGCCAGTCGGAAAGCATAGGGATCTCTGAACCAGAGTGAAGACCTGGAAGCAGGTGGTCAGCCAAGCACCAGGTATGATAGCGAGGAAGAGGATGATGTGAAATGCAGGCGAAATGGATGATTGGAAGGGTGATAGGGAGCAATTGGTGGAATGAATGGCGGTGGAAACCGGAGAAAACCCGCCCCGACGCCGCTTCGTCCACCACGAATGCCACGTGCGGGTCCCGCCTAGGTGGTAGGCGAGCGGTCTAACCACTCAGCCACGGCGCCGCCATTATACTTCCAGTCTCAGGGAAGGATGAGGAATAATCCTGGCTGGAGAAAAATTCCTACCTCTGCCGGAAAACGAACCCGGGACCCTTTGCACAGCAGGCAGGTGCTCTACCAACTGCGCTACGGGGCCAGCCACATTTTAATTATGTACTTGTAACTTTATTCTTCCCCAAGTTATTCCCATTTCGTTCTACAGAAAATATGATGCAGTATGGTTCATCAATTGAATTTCACTGTGGAAAATATATAACAAATATTACAATATTTGAAAATTGTTTTGTATGATATTTAATACTGGATTCTTTTTTCGTAATTGCTTGGCTTCCTCTTCTACGCGCGTAATAAGTCCGAGAAAAGCGGAAACCAGCTTCGTTTGAATCAAATAGACTGTATTTATGAACTCTCTTTAAAGCCATATTTATACCACATTCACAATCCTTTAGGATTTCAATTGCGAAATCAAGTTATAACCTATCCAGTACTTTCTTCACCAACTAGACACTTCAAAAATATGTATTGGGACATTCAAACCAAGAACAGTAAATATCTTGGAAATGGCTAATGTTATGTAAAATTCAGTTGATATAAATTCTGTGTTTTAACGAGATTACTACTTCCAAGCAAGTAGTAATTTAGGGTAAGAGAATTTTCTAGAGAAATATTTGTTAGCGCATTTTTGGGAGATGCTGGCTTAAAACCAAGTTTGTTAGTTATCCGGATTTTCAGACTTGAATTCTGCTGTTCACACACACACACACACACACACACACACACACACACACACACACACACACACACACACACACACACACACACACACACACACACACACACACACACAAACACACACAAACATACACACACACAGACACATACACAACGTGCAAACATGAGGGGACTAGGGACTTCAAAACAACTAACATCTCGTAGAAGACAAGGCCTAACTATAGCTATCGACACTGCAGGCGATATGGCTGCTGGAAAAGATAATAGGTTGGTTCACGTTGCATTTACACACGATGATTGTTCTTATTTACAGTGTACAAGTGCTCCTTTTAATGGAGAATTTTAATATACTTGTACTTTTAATATACTCGCAACATGAGAATACCACAAAGGATAGTGCAAGTGTTGTGCTTCTAACTGCCAGGAAAATTACATCGGCAAACCAAAGCCTGTATTCAAATTTCCAGCTGATAAACAAGAGAAAAAGGAAATGGAACGGGGCCCAAAAGAACTCCAATCCATCAAGAATTCTTAAGCAAGAATTAATATCTATGTGAATAATGTTTGCACACTGTTAGTGTTTTTGTAACTTGGCAGCCACAATACACAAGTTTTGATAAAGCCGTGCATATCCTATTTAATCTCTGTGTAAACTATCGTAAATAGACTGTTTAGATTTAATGCACTCTTACTACCTCACATTACTTTCGATCAATAAAACCAATATTGTTTCAACCAATATTGAATGTTTATCGCCACAATTTTATCACGTTTCTGGGATTTGTTTGTTTTATAGCATTTGTTTCTGTTCACGCGTGTGATCGTCATTTGTTTCCCGCATATATGTATTGTGAACAGCAATCTCATTAGTGATTTTTATTTATCTATAGAAAATTGGAGTTCTAGTGGTATTTAATTGACTATCTCAGGATTAAAACAAATTATATAAATATTGCAGGAAATAAATAAACTTGAATTAAGAGGTAGAACTGGAACTTAAAAATTCAATGCCACAGCTGGGATTTGAGCCACAGAACCTTCGCTTATTAGGTGGGTGCTCTAACCTTTAAGCTACTGTGATAACCTGCCAGAATGACATTGAATTCTCAAACCAGTTAGTATTTCTCCCAGTAAACCACAAAGGCAGTCTCACATCAGAGACAATTACCCCAATGGTGACTTACTATTGCAAGTTCCAGTTCTACTTCTCAAACATTGCCCACACAAGGCTTGTGTGTTTACAAACACCAACAGTAAGTTTGTTGGCATAGATAAAATAATAAACATGAATTAACTTATTAAATTAATTGATCCAACTGCTTCTATACACAGCTTCTGTTTCTCTTGGGGTTGTTTGATGTATATTATTTTGGTGAAGCAATATCTATGCGGAAATCGCGATCGCAAAGAAATTAAGATATTCTAGTGAGATGACAAGACAAGGTGATGAAAATGTTGGATAAGCAGATACGTAGCCATGATTAGTTAAAACATGTTTTGTGTAAGCATAGGCTTTTACGACGGAATTGATACCTATGGAATAAACTTCCGGGCTGATTTTCCGTGGTCTGCTGGAGTAACTATGTTCAGACGTTTCATCCACAACTGTGGTGGACATCATCGGTGGCGCGTTTTGTTGCCTTGTTTGCCAAAAGTAGTATGACGTAATAAGTGTACTTACATATTCTAATATTCGTTATTTTCTTTTATTCGTTTAATAGTCGATTAAATCCCACACGAGTTTTGACTTTCTCTAGACAAATAAGAATCTCTAGACAGATTGCTGTTGATAAATTGATTAATTATTTAAAGAGTATTATCTGAGACACCTCAGTTTATTGGCCTTTATAACCCCAGAAAGGATGAAGGAATGTTTGATATTATCAAACGAATCCAGGACCCAAAGATATCTGCATATAAAAAACACAGTGATGCTAAATACCAGAATAGCTTATGCAAATGTAAAATGTTTCAAAACCAAGGAATGACCCCCTGGTATCAGCATGTAAGCCTGTTAAAGCTTTTCGGAAAACAAATAAAGTGAAGGACATAACTTTGAGGAAGTAATAAAAGAAAATTCGAAAATAAAAGGTTTTAAAGAAATGCACATTAACCTTCTGAGACGAGCTAGCGTATAGCACTAAGATGAACAGGTCTTTTACGATTAATCAAATTAACATATTTATTCTCTCACCGAAATGCCGTTGAATGACCCATGGTTCAAGTATTCGTGTGATACTTTCAGTATTAGACACCAATTAAAATATCTTATCTACGTGTTTTAACCAAAGGTTAGTAAATAAATACACAGTTTATGTAGCTGATTTGGTAACTTTTAATGCTTTACATCTTTTCTTGGAGGTGGCTCATAAAAGTTCACTCCAGGAACTTGCCCTTCACCTTATGTTGTTTTTTTTCTGTGCGATAAAGGACAGCACCATTTCTGTTTGAGTTACTTCTTGCAGTTTATCGCTTTTTACAAATGTATTCGTGTAGGAAGCATTGCGTAACTACCACATATAATGCTATTGATAGAAAAAAGAAAACAAAAACAAATCAAATGTCGTTTGGTTGCCTAAAAACAAGAGTAAATCACAAACCGCATGAACCCGACGTCTTTCCGGGTTCATGCAACTGGCAGAGCAAAAACCGGAAAGCAAATAATACTTCTTTATTTTGCCTGCCCCACCTGATGTCACCAGCTCTCAAGAACAAATCAATTCAAGCATAATTGACGTATGGTAGTCAGAATAGTGTAATTTAAATGTATGTAGACAAACAGGCATTGGAGTCTGCAATTATTAGTCATCCCTGGCATGTTCATCATTGCCAATGACCTTAACTGCTAATGATACAGGTTGATAACACTTCATTATCATCATTATCATCATCGTCGTCGTCATCATCATCATCATCATAAATGACTTTTCAGGATTAAGGCTTCTGGCTTATTCCGCTTCAGACTGGAAGTTGGTCTCTCCAGCGTTTCTTTGTTCGTCCAAGATCTCTGTTTCCTCTTGGTCTGTAGTTGTAAGAGTCTTTGGGGTAGTCTGTCTTCGTGTTGATACCAGTTATTTCTGTAGGAGTTGATGGTTTCTGTTATGGATGTGACATGTAGTTCTTCTCTTATTTCTTATTCCAAAGTATTTCTTGCTAAAGGACCTAATAATTTCATTTCAGCAGCTTCTATTCGTCTAAATTGGTATGTGGTTAAAGCCCATATTTCTGAACCGTAAAGTAAAGTTGCTATTGCCATAATTTTCTAACATTTCAAAACAGTCTCTCGTTCGACTTTGTTGATCAGTCAGATGGCGACGCAGTTATGAGTGTTGAGTGATTGTATCGTCAGAGTTAGTGTTTGAGAAACAGAGAAAGTGGAGAAAGATAGTGAAAGGGCTTAGTCGAGGTTATGAGAAGAAAAAGTTGTGAGTTGTAATGTCACGAAAGACTGTAAACTGTATTAACTTCAGTAAAAGAGAACTGTGTATTTGTGCAAAAGGTTTAAGGAAAATAAAGTGAGAAAAGTATTTGGACTGGAATTTTGTAGTTTTTGTCACAACACATTGAATTACACGCAAATCCTGTGCGGAAAGTAGGCCACTGGTATGAGTACAAGCACGAATTTGTGGATCTAATGGGGGATGTGATAAACACCGCTCCCAGACCGACTTTAACCTTCCACAGAGATTTCACAGAGGTAAGTACAGGTTAGGCCGGCTCTGGTCACCACGGAGTTGATAATTTCCGATAACTTGTGTGCCAATGTCGAGATTGAACTCCAGCCAGTTCCTCATTATCGGTCCGGCTTCTAAACCCACCACAGCTTCCATTCATAGTGACTAACTTTTACTTCTCTGAGAAGTTGCGGGTAGATTAACTTTACCAGATGAGTGGTAACGTGGAAACAACTTGCTTGCTGAACCATTTGGAATTGGATTAAACACTTATTTGTATATTTGGGGAATAGTTTAAATAACTGCTTCTTTTTTCTCTCAGTTTATCTTAGTTATAATACTAATAGTCAAGTGTATCGAGCGAGATGGCTTCACGGTATCGCGTGACGCTCGTATTGGGGAGGTCGTGGGTTCGATTCCCAAGGCCTACTTTCCTAACTCATGGTTTTCCCGGATAACTAGGCGGATGCTGGGAAGGATAATTACGTCTTCCGAATTTCCTGTCCTTCCATTTCACTTGCTTAATAATTTCTTCATCCTTCATCTCGTTGGTTCTTTCAGGGTCGCAAGTGTTCGAAGGCATTAGGTTCAGCTTGTCAGGGATGATATGCGCACAGGAACTCTTTCCATCCCTCGTTGTCAGTAGGAGCGGCATATGGGGGGGCTTGGACTCCGCCGAGGTCCACCTAAGAGAGCCCCGGAAGACCTAAACACTTCGAGGCGTCGTCAAATTTGGGAAACCTTAGGGACCTCTGTCAATGTCTGTACCCCTAGTCTGGATCTGGCCGCCCGATGTCTCATCTCACTTCATCCTTCCTCCCGGGGGCGCCTCCTTCAGGGCATAGGTAGGTATAATAAGCCTGGCTTCAGTGCCGAACTCCCTCCGTGTCTCTCCTATTCCTACTCCCAATAGTGAAGTGTAGGAAAGCGATGCACATCAGTTGCGTCGGAAGCTTTACCTTTATAAATCTGTACCTAAGCCGATCTTTACCTTGTCTCCTATACTGAATACTTAACAAAATCCTCAGCTCTGCTTGCGTTGTTGCGCTTACCCCCTCTCCCTACTTCAATCCCACCGTTGTTTCCTCTTTTTCTCTCTATCTCAAACTTTCCGTCCTTCCTCTCTTTCACAGCATTTTCTTTCTACTCTGTCCCCCTCTTTCGTTCTTTCTGGGCAACTAAATGTTATGATATGAAAACCAGCAAAACTGCCTTTTCTGGCTTGTTAATACAAATAAAAATATAAGTTAAAATGTTTAAGAATATGTTAGCCTGTGCTTTACGCTTTTTGTGTGTTAGAAACTCCATTATTGTTTCCAGTGGCAACCGGAAAAGGACACTAACGCAGAACTTCTAGCTGGATTATATAAATCATTAAATATTTACTGTTTCAATGCATTGAAGAAAAAGCCTGTCAGAAACATTGTGCTTATTAACTTCCCATCTAAACGTCTTTTTGGATGGAATGCAAACTTCCTTTAGTTACTACAGATAAGTATTAGAGAACGTAAAACTGCGTGAATGCAGTTCAAGGTTTCTTTGAAACATTTAGGCTTTCTATAGCAGTCAGCATTCTATAGTTACAGTTTACCACAACAAAGTCCCCGGAGAATGAGGTGGGGGAGGAGGGATGCCGATTAAACCGAGTCCAACACCCTGCTTCACCCTCCGTGTTTATGACACTAAGACAGTTTTCTGAATGGCTTTACTCCTTGTGTAGTACACTTTCTCTGTCACACGCACTCGCTGTACTTGTCGCACTGATACCAAACAGATAAGGGTATCAAATTCCTATCAGGGACTTTCTTTCCGTTGACGAACAGTATTTGGTTTGCCCAAAGTAAAATGTTTATTTATATGGGTAACCCTGAAGAGGGAGTTAATTTAGGCGACTAGAAGAAAACTTAAAGAAGTATATCAAACGGAATATTTGCAAGACTGTCTCTACTTCTTAGCAGATACTAATGGTGAAAAGTTATATAATGTGGGGAAAAAGTTGATTTTATAAGTAGAATGAGCATGAGACAAGATTTCAAGGCTAAAACCTTGAGACTATCTTAACAAAGAAATATCCACAAAATAGGTGGACTTTTTAACTTTAGGTACACTACAATTTAAATTCTTACAATAAGCAATGGTAATGCAGTCCTAATATTACCATCTGTGCCGCTAAGGTAAATAAATAAAGGCTACTGCGTTATTGTAGTACTGCCCAACAGTGAACCTGTTTATTAAGAATGCTAACCAGTTTTCAGAATAACATAGAGATTTTGCACCGAACGAGTTTAACTCTTGCAAAAAGAGAGTCACCTTGAAATAAACAATCGACCAAGTTGATGATGTTTCGATGCCTGTAATTTTTACTTGCTCCGATTTTCCAAGGAAGTCAGATTTTGTGAAACGTTCCAGTGGTCGTTAACGCTTCATTTCTTATCTTCATTCTTGGTATTGCACGATGTATTCAGAATGGTACCAAAAGAGAAGGCACGTGGTAATTGCTTCTCAAAAGCTTTAAAAGAAACATTTCTGTTAATTTATATAACCTTATATTTCGCAGAATATACAAATTTAATATACAAACCGAAAAATAACAAAGAAAAATTCTGATGTGTTGCACTCAAATGACTTTCTCTACTCTTGCACTAACTATTCTTACAAACTCTTATTCTTGTATCTTCTTCGTGTTAGTTGAGAGAAACAGTTGCAGAAATTATCTTATTGCTTGTCTTCTTGCATGTACAACGGGAATATGGAAATACAATAGGCTTTGAGCGATAGTCTTTTAAAGCTTTGAGATCCCGTTCTGTTTGCACGACTAACATATAAAAAATGAACAACAATGCTCCATTTTACGAAAGTCAGTTTTCCGAAACTGACATAAATAACAGGAATATCTCCGAAATGGCTCAATCTACAAAAGAAAAAAAAAATACTTCGACATAAATTGTGTGTTTTAGCGAGGTTTACAGTTTTTGTACAGTAAGATTTTACCTATCTCTTACGGTTTATGAGTTATTCAAACTACATCCAGAGTAAACAGGACTACGTAGGCTATAGCCAGAAAATTCAAAATATACATTTTATTTGTCATAAAAATATCTTAAACATATGATATTTTAATACCAACTTTGGTTTTCAACCGACTTTTTCGTTTTTGAGTTATGCTGTCTACAGACTTGACATCCACCCACCCCCCCCCCCCCCCCACACACACACACACACACGGACCTTTTTCTAAAAATCTGATGTGTTGCACTCACATGATTTTCTCTACTCTTAGTTAAGATAAACATTTGTACAAATTATCTTATTGCGTGTTTTCTTGCAGGTGCAAAGGGAATATTAGAATACAGTAGGCTTCGTGCGTTAGTAAAATCTTATAAAGTTTTGAGATTCCGTTCTCTTTGCACACTTAACATATACAAAAATGAGCAACGATGTTCCATTGCATTTGCACGAAAGTTTTAAGTTTTCCGAAATTCACACACATAACAAGTAATATCTCCGAAGTGGTTCACCCTGCAAGAAAATTTATTTGGACATAAATTGTGTATTTTAGAAAGATCTACATTTTTTGTATAGTATGATTTGGTCTATCTCTAACGGTTTACCATTATGCAAAAGTCGTCCAGAATAAATATGACTACAGGGGCTATTGCCAGAAAATTCAATATATACATTTCATTTGTATAAAAATATCTTAAACATATGACATTTTAATCAAAATCGTTAAGTCATTTTCAAGAAAATAAAAATGTTCGAAAATTTTCCCATGTAAAGGGTAGTTTAGCGTGGGGTTATTTCCTTCAAAATCTTCGTGTCCCATCCTTGAAAGACATTAACTTAAATACCAACTTTGGTTTTTAACTTGCTTTTCGTTTTTGAGTTATGGTGTCCATAGTCAGACAGACAGACAGACAGACAGACAGACAGACAGACAGACAGACAGACAGACACACACACACACACACACACATACACGGACCCTTTTCTAAAAATGCGGTTTTTTTTGGATTCAGGGGGTCTCAAAACACATATTTCCGGTGAAATCTCTTTTGAGTGGAGTACGATACTTTCTCTACTTTACTATACGTAAAGTTTAAAAAGAAAGGGGAAAAAAAAACAAAAAAACAAAAACAAAACAAAACAAGCGCTTTATGGGATTCAATCTATGTGGAGAGCAGCACTGGTAATTTGCAGTAATATGCTTTAGCGAGTTCAGAACAATTGGTTAACGTGACCCAATTGTAAAATAGTTTGCAACTCCGACCTTTTTGTTGATGGTAAAATCGTATTCAATGTAGGACTTAGAGACGTTCAAACCACTGTTATTCTTCTAGAGCTATATTACAAAATTTTGTTTCCCAAAGAGACTACTACTTTTTACTGAAGAATTCAAATGCACGTACGTTTTGACAATCATCTTAGAGAGGTTCTTCCATGTTATATATTTCGTCACTCTATCAGTTAAAATAGACCTAGTAAAGAAATGTGACAACACCTTCAAAAATTAGTTGTAAATGCGTTCCTGGAAGAATTCTTTTACTTGATCCACTATCTTTCTTTTGTTCATACAGAAAATGATGCAGTCGTGCACGAGTACATACGCACATATATAAGACAGACACACATTAACTTTAATAACATAATACCTACCTTGTTGGTTCATCGAGGAAGAATATCGGGGGATTATTAATTAGTTCCAGAGCAATGGACAGTCTCTTCCTTTGGCCGCCGGACAAATGCTCTGTTCTTGTTTTTGTGGTCTCGGACAGTCCTAGTGTTGCTAGAATTTCCTCTACCTGCAAAAGTGTTAATTACAATGGTACAGATTTAGAAGGAAACCAATCTTTTGTAAAAGTATTGAAATAAAAGTCTACAAATAATAATACATATTAATACCAGAATGAACTTTTTCCTTAATTATTTACTGTTTTATGTAGCAATCTCACTTGCCTCCATAGTTATGCATATATTTTTATTACACAGGGTGTTACGGACTTGAATGTGGAGCGAGAGTAGCTCTGGGTTTTTATATCTCTATGTTGTACATAATCTGTTTTCAGCCTTCACATGTTATTTTTGTACTGTTGTAACATGAACGTACGAATAAACAAATTAATTGGAAAGGTTGTTATACTCGAGTTTCCTTAATACTTTATTGACCATGCAACATTTTGGTGTCGAAGCCCGGGATTTCAGAGAATCTACAGAAGACTTTAGATACGAAAGGTGCGAAAGAAGAAGGGAAATAGTGCACATTATTTCGTCAAAGCGTAGTAACTGAAACTGGTAAATACTTGTTTATTTTAAGAACTTCAGCCCTGATATATAACATAGATTGGCTTCTTCGCATATTGCGGTGTGTATGACTATCGCAATTTCAAATTTGAGACTTATATTAGCATACAATTATTGTTGATTGTCGAGAGTTTGTTTCTAGCGACATCTAACAGTAGAACGATAAATCACTTAAAAGACTTAGTCGGTAATAAAGTTCACTGAAATCGCACTGAATTATAATGAAAGCACTCGCGACCACTTCTGTTAGAATTTCAGGACTTGATCGAAAAGAGAAACTGATAATGGGTAGTACCGAAAGCTCAGATACCGGTGCCGCCATACTGCACAAGCTAAAGAGAAAAAGAACTACCGATAGAAGAAATGCCACAACATTTTGTGAAGCTATCGACGGATTTAATTTAGATTCATTTACTGAAGAATTTGAACACTTACAAAACCGGCTTCAAAACACACTGCATAGCCTTGTTGCTATGAACGATGCTTGTCAGACGCTGAATATGAAACCTATACTGAAAGCTGTGATGTGTACAGACAAAATAAAGCGTGCTGTTCAAAAGGCTACAATAATTATAGATAGAAAATTATATAAATTAACGTCACAGCGGCAAATAAGTCAGCAAGCTTAGTCTGCGCATATTCCAGTGTTCCATTCCCTTAAGTTCCCACAAATTTTATTGAAGAAATTAAAACATGGTCTCGTTTTTGGGAGCAGTTTGAGTCGTCTGTCGACAGTGATCGTTCCTCTCTGTAATTAAAAACATGTTTTTTGAGAGGATATTTGCAGGGAGAAACTAAAATGCTAGTAGAAGGAACAATAAAATTGTTGTGCAAGCACTTATGAAGAAAGAAAGAAAATATTACACTCTCGTTATGGCGACCGCAATCGCATCATACAAGCACATCTTGACTTTCTGGAAGAAATGAAGCCTATTAATTCTCTGCCTTCTCAGAATGTAATCGTATTCAAGCATTACGTTCTCTAGGAGAAGATGTCCGTGGATATGGCAGTTATAACGCCCGAGATTTTACGCGCCTTCGCTCCAGAAATGGAGGAAGTGAACCGTTCACCCAAAGAGAAATGATCTTCTAGATATCTAGAAGAAGAAATAAATATAATAATTATTGTGCAAAAGATACGAGGGAAGTCTCAATGTTACGTATCACACATTAACAAACTAAATGAAGTACAATTCTACTTAATTATGGTGAAAACTTATAGTATCTAAACACAAAATAATTATTCTCGGTTTCTAATAACAAAGATTTATTGCAGTGCTTAGCAACAAACAAAAGAACGTCATCTCTCTATTACAAAGGGAATACAATTTAAAGTTAACTTCACACACCACTCTCCCACCTTGCAATTTTGGAACTTCAAAAAATTGCAACACCAGAGGCTCATTCATAAAATCTTGCAGGGCGCTTCACTGATCTCCCACTACGAGTAGACAATATATCTCCGCACTGTGGGGGCTCATTGGGATCTTCTTGTTCTGGAGAATCAGTCCGGTGTAGTCTCCTTAGATAATTGTGTAGAACACTCCAAGGAAGCAAATGTGGAACAGGACGCATTATAATTCCATTCTTTGTTTGAACCTTTACAACACGAGTTCGCCCATTCTTTCCAGGGAGGAGTTCCTCAATACTCCGAGCGACCACTCAAGTCTTCAGGTTGTCTGCTTCCACTAATACAACATATCCTTTCTTCACGTGATCATGTAGGTTCTGCTTGAGCAGTCCAAGGTACTCTCTACAGAATCGCTGACGCAGTGCATTTCTTAACTGCAGACAATATGCTGCCCTTCTTTTAAGTCGATCTTCGTCTATCTGGTCAAGATCTGCTACACCAATTTCTTGAACCTCCTCTAAAACAGGGTAGGTGTGATAGGTCTTAGGTAATGAGGATCTTCAGTTTCTGCAGTCAGGTAGCGGCTGTTAACAAGGGCTTCACACTCACATAACTGAGTCAGTAATTCTTCAACAGTTAGGCACGATTTCCCAAGGAACTTACGCAGGGCATCTTTCACAAGTCCAATCAATCTCTCCCGCCATCCATGCCACCAGGATGCTGTGGGTGGATTTAACTTCCATGTGATACGTTGGATGCTGCTATACGTTTCTATTTTATACCAGTCAAGTTTAATCATCATATTATGGGCACCTCTAACATTCGCTCCATTATCTCAGAAGATTGGTGAAGGCCTTCCTCGGTGTGAAACAAATCTTCGTGAACCTTGAAGAAATGAATCTGTAGATAATGACGTAAGTAGTTCCAAATGTATAGCACAATAAACTGCGCATGTGAACAGGCAAATCCATACCTTCTGTCTATCCTTCACAAATAATGGGCCAGTTAAGTCAACGTCAACAATTTCAAAAACCTTTGCATCTCTCACAAGATCTTTTGTATCACTTCAAAATTTCTTCTTTAATAAGATCTTTATCTTTAATAAATCGAAAACGGATTTTGAGCACACATTTACATGAACCTTCTTGTTTCAGTGTAAGGAATCCGTCCCCAAGCGTGGTAAACGTATTTTAGAATCGTCCTGTTTAGGAAGCTCGAACCTCATAAGATTTAGTGGAGAAAACTGTAACACAGTAAATTATCTTTAGAACTGTGGAGCCTAAATATTATGTCGCAGCTTTGTGCATTGGGCTTCTGACGTCATATTTTGGTATGGAGTGTAATAATTATGACACAGTCACACGAAAACAAGTTCACGTTGAGCAGTTGTCGCTAACAGTGGCTTTTCGTCAAGACTTCTAGGCCATAAGAGAGCAGAGTAAACAGTCTTCTTCTTCTGCTTTACGATTTGGGCATTTTCAACCCGTTCTGCTTCCAAATTGCTCATGTCATCGTTTCTTTGGTCTCCCTGGTTTCCTTTTACCTTGTGACTTATAATTTATAGCTGCTTTGGGTATTCTGTTGTTTGGAATTCTGTCCAAGCGTAACTTCCATTTAATTATGTTATTTAGTTCATCTACTCGTACCTTTAATTCTTCGCGAATACTTACATTAGTCTTTCTATTCCAGTTTTGTATATCCCGCTAAAGATCTCAGGAATGTCATTTCTGTCGATTGTATTTTCTGCAGGTGTTGGTTTGTATTGGTTCACGTTTCAGATCCATATTTGACTGTAGGTGTAGTCACGCATTTATACAATTTAAATATCGATTCTTGTTTTGCCTTATTTTTTTAATGTTCCAGTTATGTAATTAAATTTGTTTAGTTTTCTGTATATATCTAATCCATTGATGTATGATATTTTGCACCCAAGGAAATTGAATGTTGACACTTGTTCCAGAATTCTATTTCCCAGTACTATCTTGGAGCGGACTGGCTATACACCTTTAAATGCCATTTTCTTTGTTTTATTCGTTGATATTTTCTTGTTAATATTTTGTACAACGTTGTTCAATGCCATCTTTTGTAGTTCATCTTCGGTTTTCGCCAGCAAGATCTGATGGTGTGCAAATAAAACAGATAATAAATCCTTTTCTCTAGTCGAATTCCACCTGTAGTCGTATTTTTCCATTAGCATGTTATTCCGTCCATGTATACATTAAAAAGTGCAGTTGATAGCCTGCAACCTTGTCTCATTCCATCTGTAATTAGAACTGGCTCTTGCTGATTTATTTTGATCTGTGTTCCTTTGTACATGTTTAGAATAAACAGTATGTGAATAATTCCAATCCCGAGTGGTTTTTCAGGACCAGCGAATTCAGGGATCTATGTCCTCCCTGGATTGTCTTCATTGAGCCATATAATGAAGCAAGAATGCTCTTCCTTTAAGTATTTATATGTGAAGTTGTTAACCAATGCACTGTGGAGTTCAGCATGCTAAATCACGGTGGGAAATTAATGTGCACGAAGTGCAAGGATACAAATAATTTCTCAGAGACCCTGAATTGGTGAGGGGTACCCTGCCGATAATACTGAGTACTCCAGGTGATTAATGCGTGGAGGGCAACTGTGTCTCAGTAATATTATATTTAAAGCTGGGATAAAGCTTATATTAATAAAATCCTTGACCTATGTGGCCGTATATTCTCTTTGCTACATGAAATTAGCTTCGGTTGGGCACGCATGATGTACAATCTTCCTCCCAAGCATTTTGCTACTATGAACCGCTTCTACTCACGTCAGAGAGCAACCTTCACATCGCTTCCTTATAATCAGCATTACGCTGCACCCCGGTAACGAGTGAGACCAAGTTAGATTTGCATACGTTTGGTAACGTATTCGACCTATTTTACTGTAGTGCACACATATTGGTATCTCTCAATAGGATGTCATCTACTTTACAAACTCTAAATTTAAATATAACATAAGTGATCTGGTAATTCTTACACTTTCTTACTGCTGCTGTGTGAACGGCATTGTTAAATAGGACATTGTGCATATGTAAGTTCAACTTTATTTTTGCTTCTTTGAGCTGAGTTTTTTTTTTTTTTTTTGTGTAAGCCATCTTTGCGATACAGTAGAATCCGATAACTCGGCCTAATATGGACTGAGAGTATGTCGAGTTAGCGACATTCCTAGAATAAGGGGCCTGTTATTCACAACTCATAACATGATATTGCAAATTACATGTATGCATGTCCTAGCACAAGGAAACAGAAAAGTATAAGATATCCTAACATTTATTAAGTATTAATATGTTATCCTTTGTCCGGTCTCTTTTACGTATCCAATTTAATTTCTATTGTCACGTTAGCTTGTCTTTTCTTCTCGTTTGACATTTTTATTGGCAAAAACTCAACTCAACACAACACTAACAATACGGTTGAAATCGGAGAAACGATGCTATAACCAGAAATACACAAATGAAAGTTTAGCTTACCATATACATACTGGATAAAGCAATAAACCTTCAAACGTTCCAAACAAGTGTTTGTACTATATATCCACATTACAGCAGCAAGCTTTTGATTTTGTGACAATGGTCTACAGGCTGCTAATGTACTGACTAGATATCGAAGGTCAATACGGGTCAGTCCTTTTGTTACTGTGGGGGAGAATGCGGTAGGTTGTATACTGCCCTAATTAAAATATAACCATACTGTTTGTCATATAGTGTAGGGCTGAGCGCCTCGTGATATACCTTGAACGACCATCATCTTCTTTACCTGTTAAACATACACTTATCAGTACAAGGCCATGAGAAGTCTGCGCTCAGTGAGCACAAGTTTCCAACCCTAGCATAGTGAATTATAGAAATAACAGTCAGGTTTAACAATAAACAAACAAAATACAAAAGACATTATACGGAATGTCGAGTTATCGGGAGTCTGTTATACCTTGTTCACTGAATAAAACTTTATTGGTTCTTGCAACTAAGTTGTTATTTAAAGTGACATTCTGTATTCGCCTAATATTTCAGAGACCACAACTTCATTTGTATTCGATTATTATTTAACCGTGACTCTAGCTCCTGTGTATGATGACTTGCATTGAATGGGTTATGATTTCAATAACATGCATAATCATTGTGTACCCATTTGTAAATAGCTCACAGTTCATTTTAATATTTTAAGCGTTGTTGGCTACGCAAACCCTATGTCTAAACTAATATATATTCCCATTTTACCGTAACAAAACTGATGTTACTTGTAATTACATGTCTGAAAGCTTATTGTTATTAAGGTTCCCCCTACGATCCCGCTTTTTTATGTATTTGAGTTCGTGGTACTTTACGTCGATATCGTGATAAATTAATATATTGTATAATTTCGTTTTGCTTTGATGTGGCATTCGTCGCTCCTCCATTCCAGTATCCTACGCGCAATGCTGCTTTCTGGTGATTTCTGCTCCGACTGCTCTGGCATGTGATTTTAACCTCAGGGTATGCGTGGGTGTTTGCGAATAAAACCAGAACTCTCGTTTGAATACTTTTATTCTCACCAAAATAGGAATGCGTGAGATTTGCCGATCGTTATTAACAACGTTAAGTCGTTACTGTGTCTTTACTAAGACCGAAGATTGTTACTATTAAATATGTGTCCTCGCACTCGAGGATCCGGAATGCAAGTCCCGTGACTGAAGTGTTCGTTTGGAGATCTGGTCGACAAGTGTCTGACTCGCTGGGTTTTGTAGGACAAGTCTGATCCGCTCTCTCCGGGTTCTCGCAGGCAAGTCCCCGTGCGTCATGACGCTCTCTATACTTTTCACTTCCTAATTAGCAACAGGGTTTCGAAGAAACGACCACCCCTTGTTTTCCTGCTCAACACCGGCACTGAGCGTATTCCAGGAAAACTGGTCTTACCAGGTCTCGCTTGACTACCTGGAAGCTCGCTCCTAATGACTTGTCTGCAACATTACGTGTCCCTTCTGACAATTTTGACCACAACTAATGCTCCAGATTCTGTAGCTTTATACATGCAACGATTTTAACATTTCCTGATTATTTAATTCCGCCATGTGATGCAGTATTATATCCATAATTATAGCGTTCACAATTTCGGCTTCAGCTTTCATCCTGCACGATTCCATGTTAGAACTCCACCATAGAAATTTAGGGGCATTCCAAATAAACTCTTCAAGCGATTCACAAGGAGGCGATGCATCTATGGTGGCTTTAGTACGAAGGTGATACAAATATTGTACTCTTTTTTCAGAAATATATATTTTTTCCATTCTGATTATATAAACATGAAACTGAAAATCTATTTCCATAAATTTCATGGATTTATGAAGTTCTTTTCTGAAGTTTCACTCTCGGTTTGGAGCATTAGAGTTATTTAACACTGAAAATTACCAATTCTGTGGCAGATTTTTAAATTTTGAGAAAAAATCATAATCAAGTAGATGTCTGCATCAGTACAAAGGTTATCCGCAGCAGTAATCGGTGATCCGTTTGCGCCGTACATTAGAAGCAGAAGCCAGACTACAATGGCTATACTCGGTTCTGACGATTTTGGAGCAACTTCTAAGGTAACATTTATATTCAGTAATGAACAGTAGCAGAACCCGGTATTTGACCTTAGAGCCTTGGTGAGTTGTACAGCTACCATCCTATTGTACAGCGTATCCAGGACACGCTTCCTATTTTGTGCGCTTCTGGCGTTAACATGGTGTGTACAGGGATTCCTTGTCACGTAGGTTCGCTGGGGAATAAAATGGCGAATTTGGCAGCAAAGGAACCCATCTGTTGTGCAACTTCTAAAACTTTAGGCTTGAAGTTAATCCAGAGGGTCCTGCTTGAAGTGTGGAGGGCGGTGCTGTCGTGCTGGCACGGAGTATCCGGTTCTCTGCGGTAATAAGCTTAGGGAAGTGAAAGAAATTCCCATAAACTGGGTATCTCCTCTCACTATCTCGTCTCGAGGAGATGATCTTGCTTTGGTAACGCATTGGCCACTGCAATTTTACGATTTGTACCTTTTTAAGGGGGACCCTGTTCCTTTTTGTCCACTGTGCGACAAACTTTTGTCGGTGCTACATGTGCTACTATAATATTTCCCTAACGCACCTTCCAGATTTTCTGCACCTGGCTGTCAGACTTGTAAAGGTCCTGGCAGACGATAAACAAATGATATAGTTTTGCAGTTTTTTAGGAATGGTAAACATGAACCTAAGGTTTAAAACTATATATCTATAACCCGACCAAGGTCAATGCAGTCCTGCTTCGGAGGGCGCCACTTGTACGCGTTACGGCTTGCCCGTCCTCCTGTACAGTCCGGTCCGCAAAAGGTGAACAATAACAGATCTCATGTTGACATTTTCTCTATGTGTATCACTGTATTGTATGTATTGTATGTATATTCATACCATAAAAAATCAAATATATTCACAAATACTTTAAAATATAGTACATTTGTGCACTGAACACTACGCTGCACGTTAGTAAATCAGACTGTACAGCATTTCGTGACGTATTCGTGTCGTCACCGCGTTAGCTCGCCTGCTTGCCGCTTCCCATGCAGGACTGCACTCGTTTTGCAGTATATGTATATTCGATATCGAGGCACTCTGAATCCAAAAAAGGAATTGTTAGGTGTGTGTGTGTGTGTGTGTGTGTGTGTGTGTGTGTGTGTGTGTGTGTGTGTGTCTGTCAGTCTGTGGACAGCGTAACACAACAACGAAGAGTCGGTTAAAAACCAAAGTTGGTATTTAAGTTTAATGTCTTTCAAGGATGCAACACGAAGATTTTGAAGAAAATTGCTCCACCCTAAACTACCCTTTACATGGAAAATTTTTAAAAAATTTTGATTTTCTTGAAAATGGCTCTAACGATTTTGATTAAAATGCCATATGTTTAAGATATCTGTATGACAAATGAAATGTATATTTTGAATTTTCTTGCTATACCCTATGTAGTCCTGTTTACTCTGGATGACTTTTGAATAACTCGTAAACCGTAAGAGAGACAAAATCTTAGTATACAAAAATGTTGTTGTTAGCTAATGCTGGGTTTCTGACAATGAAGTCATTAATCCTCTTGCTCTCCAATATTTTTCACTGATGGATGGGGTATAAAAAAATGTAGATCTTGCTAAAACACATAAGTTAAGTCCAAATTATTTTTTTTGGAGAGTAAACCATTTCGGAGATATTCCTTGTTATTTGTGTCAGTTTCGGAAAACTTAAAATTTTCGTGAAATGGAACATCGTTATTCATTTTTTTATATTATGTTAAGCGTGCAAAGAGGACGGGATCTCAAAGCTTTAAAATATTTGACTATCGCTCAAAGTCTACTGTATTCTAATATTCCCCTTGCACCTACAAGGAAATAAGCATTAAGACAATTTCTGCAAATGTTTATCTCAACTAACACGAAGAAGATATAGGAATAAGAGTTTGTAGGAAGGGTTGGTACAAGAGCAGAGAGAGTCATGTGAGTGCAACATATCAGTTTTTTTTTAATTTTATACTGGAATTTATCTCGGGCTTTTGCCATGGCCAGTTTTATAGGATGATTAAGTAGCTGAGCGCCCTACACACCTTATCATTATCATCACCATCCCGATATTCATACTGATTATTTACTTAAAATTTGATAGTTTTGAGACATGTTTAGGGATGTGATCAAATACGAGTGTTTCTATTTCGCTAAGTGTAGCTTTAGATAGAGATCCAAAAATCCACAGTTCATCCATAGCAAAATCGTTTCTTAGGGATTGCTCTCATGTATCTCCACGGAGACCAAGCATATGCTGAAAGCAATATATCTGAATTGTCGTCGGATAATCAATTGCCTGGAATGAATCCAAACCGTAAGCTACTTGCTTTAACTGTGGTACAAAAACAGGTCAAGTGGTCTCTCAAAATCGACTAAAGATGAAAACAGGAAGATAACGGATATTTAATTGAAGAGACGCACAGGAACTCTCTGAAATGTCAATACAAATACTAACCCAGCCTCTTGCTACGATAATGAGATTCAGTAAACGCTTAAGAGACTGCTGCATGAAAATGGCATATTAGATTAGCCAATTGAAAGTTTCATAAGTTCCTTTGTTCTTATTTATAAGGGCCAGGGAAACAGATACATCAGACAGTGATTGCATGTGTATCAGGTTCAAGTTTGTTGATTTGCTTTGAACACCACAAGATGTCAAATAAAACCATGGACAACAGTTATTTCATTGCAGAAAAATATATTAATTCATTGCTGTGACGATTAGCATCATATTTAAAACTTTTAGGCATAAATGAATGGTGTTACATAAAGAAATTAATTCACCTCTTAAAAATAGGATTTTTGTCGAGTTGGGATGGAGGGTGAAATCCTGTTCATGAATTAACACAAAGAAATTGTGACACCTCTAATTAATGTTCTTAAAAATATTTTGGTTGAATTATTGGACATTTGGGTATAGATAGAGATTATTTTTTATAAATAGTACTTTAACATATATTCACTATGTTGTGTTAGTTGCTTTTTCTGTTCGTCTAACAATTTTCCCACAAACCAGTCACATAGTTTACCCCTGATGTCTTTGCATGGTCGTAACTTCGCCCCAAAATGAACATCTGTCAGTAAGACTATCCGTCTTGCTTTCATATGTTTACACCTCAAGGTGTTGTCTCCCGAGAGATCAAATTCTGGCGCTGAAAATTATTTAAATAAGTAGTTGCAGAAGAAATCTTTTGTGATTTCTGATTAGTTGATATAATCTTTAAGATTTTAAACTTTACAAGCTTGAAATACATTTGAATCCACACTATCAGACTTTCTGCGAGGAACATGCACGGATTCTGCCAAAGAGACATTTCCTATTCCCAGTAAGAAATCGAACCTTGAAACTCTTGACATAAGATCTCACTTCATAGATCTAGTGTAAATACCTAGTCATATTTGATTTTAACTGTTCACAGCTACAACACAAACCACTGTAGGCCTCTGACAGAAATCTACTGCGGACTGTTATGCTCTATGGAAGAGTGAATGGGGGACAGTATTGCTTGGCAGATCACAATGATGTTAAAAATAGATATACTATCTACATAAAACATATCGCGAAAATTGCTAGCACAAGAGTGTATTTTTCCATGGAGGCCTTAGCCTTATTAATATGTTGAAGGTCTAGTCGTCATCTTTCTCATATTGTTGATGTCAACACATTCCTTGCAACCACGTTCTCGTGAGAGAATCACATGGTGCTGTCTTTGTGTACTAGTGGACAGTGTAATAACTTGTCATCTCAGAGGTAGTAGGTTCGTTTCCTGACTGGGTCTAAGAATCAATCCCTATCTCTTACAGAGTCTGCGAGAGCGAATGTACGTTTCTTTAAACCTATAAATTGTAAAACCTAGAACTAAAATTCCGCTGTCAACAAAGCAACACTATACCTCTAAAGCTGTCTGCACACCATAGTAGCTAAATGCTGCTGTAGATATGAAGCGATTAAAAAAATAAGATGAAGGAAAATATGTCCCAACGTGCGAAGTTTGCTATGTAAGTACATAACACTGATAAATAAAACAGATTAAAAGCTTCGAAAAGTAAAGATTATCAGAGCACCGACTTTTACAACCTGATTCATTTTGCAGCTTAGTGCCCACACATGTACAGTGTAAAAGAACAAGCACAGAGTAAACTTTAGATATTTATTTTCCTTCTATACTTTAAGGTATAGGCAAATAAACTGCGTCTCTGGTCTTCAAAAACTATCCAGATATTATTTCTAACTCTGCCTATAGACCTCTCTGTCCAATTGTACTTCATATTTTTTATGGTCTTGTGTCTAGTATTCTGCCTACGTGTTCATTCCACTGTCCGTTTCGATATTTCAATGTATCGCTCGTATTAGAAATCTGCAATTCTCCTCTAAGCATTCAATTTTATGTGGGCTAATTTTGTGAAACTTGTAACAATTTCACTTTTCAAGCGTTAATTTCTTCTATTTTATATCCAACAATGGTCTCACTAATCATGATCATCATTATTACAGTTACTTTAACTCTTTTCACTACATAAATTTTCAAAATAGCATTACAAACTCTCAAAAGTTAAAACTGCATCCTTGACAACGTGACGTCATGAAAGGAGCATCGCATTTATGGGGTGCTTTCCATACGGAAGCTCGACGTATCAATGTCACATTGGGACTTATTTCTGAAACCTGTATTTCGGATTCCTGTTTATTAGCTTATATTCAGAATTCGTTACCATAGATTAGGAACATATAAACATTTAATTTTATCTCTTGTGTAGTTTGTTTCTAAAACTTTTATGAATTGTTCTGCGTGTCGTTTGGAAATTAGTATACTTTATTTTCTAGCTCAAACTACTAACCTGTTCTATTATTTGATAACTACTCGTAATTATTGTTTTCGTTATTACAATTTATTTTCCCACAAACGCAATTGATTTTATTTTTAGTGCATATTTTCATATTGTTTTTTCGCAAATTCAACTAAAGTAATAATCATAATACCTAGGGTGTCTCCCCTACACAGTGGGTACCTATACTATCCTGCCGCTGCCTCCTCACGCCTGCCCGCCTCGGTAGCGTGATGGTTAGCGTGTCTGCCTCACGTTCAAGAGGTCGCGAGTTCGAATCTCGCTTAGGGTAAGTTATCCGGGTAAGGTTTTTTCCGAGGTTTTCCCTACCCTGAGAAGACGAATGTCGGGTAACTTAAAGCTCCGTGAACCTCGGGCTCATTTGAGCATCTTTTCACCCATTTCATTGCATTCATTCGTCCGATATGACACAACGTTGGAGGACGTTAATTTTTATTTTATTATATAATTTATTAAAAAAAAAAAAAAAAAAAAAAAAACCCCTCACTCCAGTACCGGAGATCGAACCCAGATTCCTCATGACAGAAATAGGTGCACTACCACTGCGCTATGGGGGCGGTCTCCAACTAATCTAAAATACTTTTTTTGAGTCTTTTGTATGAACGTTCACTGTCTGAATAACAATAGTAAAAGTACATTTAAATGTTTTTAATATTTTAAAACCAGGATATCGGTATAAATAATCTTCTTTATCTGATTATCCTCCCCGTATGGAGGAATGTCAACCCCTAGGACTTACAAGCCTTTGCCTACGGTCAGATGCCTGTTGGGGAGCAGACAATCCTATGGACCGGACAGGCTGAATACCTGAAAGCGGGTGGACAGCCCAGCATCAGGTATTAGAGGGAGGAAGAGGATGATATGAAATAAAGGCGAAATGGATGATTGGAAAAGTGATGATAGAGCAGTTGGTGGAATGAGTGGTGGGGGAAACCGGAGAACCCAGAGAAAATCCGCCCAGACGGGCTTCGATCGGTATACATCATGCTGAATAAAATAGTATTAAAACTAGTGGGTGATATATCCGTTACACCCTTGAGCAGTAAGTATATTTCCTTAGAAAATTTAAATTTGTTTTTGTGATATACCTACTATTCAAAGTTAGTCACAACATTTTCATAGAAAAACCAATCGTGATTTTACCCCTTTACAAAATTTGTTCCAGCAAGCGCTTCCGAACTTGTTATGGTATTACAACAGCATTACATAATGCCTCCCATATACATAGATCCAAATTAGAGGACCTCATGAATGTGTTCTGTTAGAAAGCTAGCCTGAAATGCCTAGTTATAACAGCGGCCATAAAAATATATTTTTTTTTCAAATTTGATTCGTACTTTTTGAAGGAGGGAGAATGAAAATGAAAATATAAATGTTTGTACCTTGCTACGCCTAATTTTATTGGAGGTGTGAGCTGGTAGTTTGAGAAAGGCTGATGCCATCATGGCCTCCTGTACAGTAAGCAGTGGCTGTAGCAGATCTTCTTGTGTGATGTAGCAGGAGAGCTTGTGAAACAAACGACTATCTCGTGGCTTGCCATTGTGTGTTAGGACACCCGTTACTCCATCAGTCCTGAAACAGGTCAAGAGCGTGATCACTAAAACAACATTCTCTCTTACGGGAAGTAGTTCTCATAATTAACATGCTAAATTTCCTTTGTGTTTAAAAGGCTCTTCATGACGAGCAACTGAATCGTTTATATCTGTAAGTTCTTCTTTCACATTGGAAGACTGAAAGTATTTTAAAAATTAAGCACCACAGCCGGGGATCAATTACAAATATTGGCTTCTGATAAACATTGCCATTCAGGCGCTGTAATTAAAGATTTTCCGGGAGATCCCCTAGTGCACAATTGGATATATCAGTCATGGTAGCTTAATTATAGAACGTCACCTGGTGGACTACCGATCCGTATTCTCCTCCCGACTATGGCAATATATTTTAAAACGTTCACATTTCTCACTGAGTCATTTAATACTAAAATCAAAACTACGGTTTATCAATGTTTCAAGCGTCTTTAAATTGATACACAGTTGGGTACTACAACCTTAAAATATCTTCCGCAGTTTTATTGGTGTAGAAAAAGTGGATAAGATATACGCCTAAACCTATATAACAAGTAGAACGGTTCAGAAATAATGTATCAAAGTCGCCTGTATGAAATGAAACAGGATTCCACAAGAGTACTTTAATCCTGTACCATGTACAGAATGAGACATTTCTTATACAAGAAGTGGCCCCATATAGAAAATATCACCTTGCGTGTACGAGAATGAGTAGAGAAACTCATGTAAGTGCAATAAATTGGATTATTTAGTATGTTTAGTCCCTATTCTCAGTGCATACAGCACCAGAGTCGGTGGACACTGTTGATGCATGAAATGAAATGATAATTGGAGAAGAAAATTGGGAAGAAAAACATTCAAGACCTAAGTCGTATGGTACCGCCAACATTTGCCAGTTATAAGAACCGAGAATCACCCCGAGAAAAACCTCATTCAGGGAAAATGATCCTGGCGAGAGTTAACCACAGATTCCATGTCTTAACCTAAAAAAGTAGACGCGATAAAACACTGTATATTTTGGAATATAAGATCATTCCTTAGCTTAAAAGAAACCCAAACACACTCATTTGCGTTTAGAAATAGTTTCTACATACTTTAATTTCAGTACTCATTGTTTCCCAGTCTTGGAAATAACAATTATTATCTTGCTTTCACCATTTATTTCCAAAAAGGGAAATTTGAAGTTGTAAATTCTAAACAACTGCAATGAAACGACAAACAGTTAGTTTGTCTCTGCAAATTTTTTGCGGAGTGCTTTATAGTTTTCTCTACTACATATATTAAGTAGAGAAAGTATTGTGTTCCACTCAAAAATTCGATATCGAGGTTTCATCGGAAATATATGTTTTGAGGCCCTTTGAATAAGAAAAAAGCTTTTTTAGAAAAAGATCCGTGTTTTGTGTGTGTGTGTGTGTGTGTGTGTGTGTGTGTGTGTGTGTGTGTGTGTGTGTGTGTGTGTGTGAGTGTGTGTGTGTGTAAACAACGTAACCCAAAAAGAAAAGTCAGTTAAAAACCAAATTTGGTATTTAAGTGTAGTGTCTTTCAAGGATGCGACACGAAGATTTTGAGGAAAATTCTACCCTAAACTATCCTTTATATGGAAAAATTTTAGAAAACTGATTTTCTCGAAAATGGCTCTAACGATTTTGATTAAAATGCCACATGTTTCAGATATTTTTATGGCAAATGAAGTGTATATTTTAAATTTTGTGGCTGTAACCCACAGTCCTGTTTACTCTGGACGACTTTTGCATAACTGGTAAACCGTAAGAGATAGACCAAATCTTCTATACAAAAGTTTAGATCTTGTTAAACACATAATTTACGGCCAAATGAATTTTTTGTGGAGTGAACTATTTCGAAAATATTCGTTGTTATTTGTTGAGCTTTAGAATACTTAAACTTTCGTGAAATGGAAGATCGTTATTCATTTGTTTGTATCTTAACCGTGCAAAGAGAACGGAATCTCAAAGTTTTAAAAGATTTTACTACTGCTCAAAGCCTACTGTATTCCCACCAGGGTTGCCAATGTTTAAAACTAAAATTATCGTACCGGTCACCCAAAATTATAGATTTGGATTCAAAATTATCGTACGTCATAAACCAAATGCTACAACAATAAATGTATCAGCATAACACTTATGAAAATGTAATATTATTGTTGTTTATGGTATCCACTTACAAGATTAATTGCCTCAATCAGTATTACAACATTAGTACTTACGTTTCTCGCACTATTTATCTGAAAGTTCATCATATTCCTCAACTGTTGCAACATTATACAAATTTGTTTTTGAGATAAACTTTAACATCTCGCTTGCAGATTTTCGAACCTACCACATTCTTTCATAAGCTGAGACGACCGTAAGTCCAATTACCGTATCTAGTGCCAATCTGTTCCTAATTTTGGTTTTTATTAAACCTACATGTTTCTGTGGGGCAGTAAAATAACTGATAATGCAACCTCCACCAGTTGTTTGAAATCAGTATTTGCACCAAGGTGACATGTCTTTCACAGCACTCCAGAAACTGCCAAGTTCAGGCATGTTTTTTATTTCACTGATTCCAAATTTTCTCCATTGATCATCTATTTTCGAACAGTGTCTTCTTCATTGAGATTGCCAGATCTGGGCACACTGGCAACAAGAGCATAACGGGTAGAAGGATTAGTAGCACATGGCATGGTTGTTAGAGGAGTGGAAACAGGCCATGAGGGCAAAAGTGGTGTCACTATTTGTAATTAATTTCATTTCGCTGGTGTGACAAACCAATGAAAATGATATTTTGCCGGTATCAAAATTATCGTACAGCCCCATAAATAAATAAAACGTAATATCATTTATTGGTACATTGTTTTGAGTCAGTATTTAGCAAAAATAGAGTGTTTGTAGCTTATCAGAAAATAATCAGGTGCGATTAGAGAAGGCTAAAAGGTAATCTTTTATGGCAGTTCTGTTGTAGAGATATGCAAAGATAATTCTTCTTGCAACTATTGGCAAAGAAATATAAAAACTGAAGTTACAAGAAATGTGTTTGAGATCATATAAGGCGGTTTGTTAAACGAGGAGTCAAATCGTTATTTATTATAATTTCAAATAAAACGGAAAACATATTACACAGAATTTACTTGCATTTAAATATACTTTTTCAAATTTCTGCATCAAGGAAAATGACGAATGAAAAGCTTTGTATTTGACTTTTCATATGTTCAAAATGTCCGTGCGACTGAATGCACGAACTAAAGGTCTTTAGTGAATTAAAACACAACCAAGGCATGTTTCTTCTGTGTATTTACCTAAATCCTGAGAGGGCGTTGAGAAGACTGCTCTTTCCTGCTCCTGATGGTCCCATGATGGCCGATAGTTCACCGGATTTAAAGTGTCCACTCACCGACTTCAATATCTGTTTTCCAGGCGCTGCAACAAAGACTACTGTTAGGTTATGGAAATTTCGTTCTAAATCCAATAATATTAACAGGAAATTAAGATCTGCAAGACCAATTTTCCAATTGATATGGGATATTTAAGCTTTTAATCACACTGCCCAGCAATGAAAATGTTCCGGGCTCAAAAATAGCTCACCCTTATGAATTTCCACCTGCTCAATGAAAAATAACCATAAAAATGACGTATTAGCTCTTGCTTTGGAGATACAGCAACAAGTCATTTTTGGAGTATACGTCTTCAGTTGTTTTAGTTTATAAGCGTAGCTATTGTTACTGTGATTGTGAGTTTCATATTGTTTTTGTTATAATTAGAGCAGAATTTCTGATGTTGGAGTCCTTTAAGGTGTAAACTTTATTGCTACGAATTGCTACGAATTTTTAGTGAATGTAAGAGACAGTAACTATTTTCAGCAAGTGACAGCATTTTAGAAAAAAATATTAACTCGGATACAATATGCCCCTTAAAGTCCATTTTCTCCACTCCCACCTAGACTTTTTCCCTCCTTGTTTTGGATCTGTCAGTGATGAATATGGGGGAAGGTTTAATCCGGAAATTATTGTAATGGAGCAGAGATATGAAGGCTATTGGAATGTACAAATGCTTGCGGATTACTGCTGGTCTCTGTTTAGAGGTGCCCCTGAACTCACATAGAAGAGGCAAGCCAACAGGAAACGCACTCATGAAGTCACACATGCTTCTCTTCAGATCTAACCATCAGCCAGATGTTCTTCCTCAATTTAGAACTCTTAGAACATAAACATGTACTAGGTTTATGTAGCTAGTGAAAGTGACATCCACACGATCTGCAGTGTTGCCAGCTTACTTTCGACAAAAGTAAAATATCTCCGTAGGAAATGGTCAGAGACAAAAACGTAAAATACAAAATGTGTTGCAATACCAGATCTATCACTGGTTTAAGTTAATGTAATGACTTCCTTTCCATCCTGTATATCATAATTGCAGATATGATTACTGCGTCACCACTATCAGCCAGGCAAATATGAGTGAATGACATTGGCAAGGGTAAATGATAATTTATGATATATTTGGATATTTTCCAAGGTTGTGTGATTTATTCACATGGGTTATCTAGACTTTATAAACATCCAGTGCTATTATAAACACTAAGTGCGAGCTATATAATGACATATATGATCAATGTGGTATATTATTATTATAGCTTGCATGAAACAGCTTATAAAGAGTTGTTTAAGTAAAGATATAGAAGAAAACCAAATGTTAAACATTTAATCTATTAAATAGGAATAAACCAATCATAGTTCCAGATGCACGATAACTATTGATAAGAATAAAATGCAAGAATTAAAACTTGTTTAAAACCACCAGTGTCGGCAGACCTTTTTCCACGGGGGGTGGGGGGCACATGTTGAAAATTTGCAATCATATAATATTAAATCATTATTTTACTGTCAAAATTTATAGTATTTGTTGCAGATAACCGTATTAATTTGTGCTAAACAAAAATTGTTCTTTACATCAAAATTAAAATAATAGTTTAATAGTCAGTAACTAACTGCCCATTAAGTTCACTAACTTCCAAGGGGGGGGGCCGTGGCCCCCCCTTGCCCCCGTTTCGCGACGCCCATGTTTAAAACACAAAACATGAAACTTTTTATCAATGCACCACTATAATTTAAAATAAGCAATTCGTTTAATTAATATTGGCGTAAGAATATCACCCTGTGGAACGGAAAATTGCAGTGGAATGAAGTATAATTAAAATGTATGTATCATATGAAACCAAAGCAGTTAACTAGTCCTCATTAAGAGAAGAACAATTTGGTAAGGGTTCTTCGTGCTCAGGTAGAATTTTTCTTATAATGCAGACGCAGTGAGAATACAATTTAGCTACAGTATTTTATTTTTTACTGTGAAAATACATTCTGTGTGGTGATGCGATCTAAGTTATGGTTTATTGTGCTAAACCTAGGCATTCCATCATATCTAACTCAAAGTCTTTATGTTAGAATATTGACATATGAGGATTGTTAAGAAAGAATATAATCAAAACTGGCAAGGGAGTTAAGAAGGAACACCCTTGAGTCCTGTAGTCTTTAATATTTATATTTACGAACTTCGCAATAACATCATTATTTAAGTATACATTTTAAAGTAAATAACATAACTGTCGGTAGAGTTTGTTTGCTGGCAATAGGGTTTTGTCCAAAAAACTGAAGAGTAAGTCCAAATTGTAGTCAGCTAAACGAAAGTGTTGCCCGGTATAAGAATAAAATGAACAGAAACAATACAGAATCAATTATATATTTAAGGAAAAAAAAAAAAAAAATCACATCACTAGTTCTTCAAAGTTCTTAGACAAAAGTACCTCCACTTTTTAAGAATGAAGCTTAGCTTGTCCATTTGGAACTCATATGACACCCGGTCCACAACATTACTGATGCTGAAACTGACTTTTGAACAATACCCCTGTTAGAATGGCAAAAAGAAAAAAAATATTAAACGTCCTCCAACATAGTGCCATATCGTTGAATGAATGAATGAATGAATGAATGAATGAATGAAATGGGTGAAATATTACTCAAATGAGCCCGAGGTCCGCAGAGCTTTAAGTTACCTTCTCAGGATAAGGGAAAACCTCGGAAAAAATCTTATCCGGATAACTCACCCTAAGCGAGATTTGAACTCGCGGGCACTTACATAAGGCAGACACGCTACCACCGCGCAACAGAGGTGGGCAATAATGATGATAGATTATTCTTAGGCGTTTTCATAGGATTTCTGTTCAGCAAGATGAAGGATAGAGTACTAATTTTCAATATCCTGATGGGGCTATCAAACACTGTGATAAACTATGTATTTCAGAAACAGGGATACATAAATAGGCTAAAAGGGGCTCTAGCGACCTAGCTGTCAACTGGCCCTTAAACCCTAATCACACACTCACTCACTAAATAGGCTAAAAGTCACTGCCAATTTTAATTGCGTTTTCTTTCTTGAAAACGTATACGGCGATTTTAAAAGCGCATATGCTTTTTGCCATATCCTGTGATCACATCGGCAATAATACCTCATAAAAATCATGAAACCTATTTTGATCCTTATCCCCAATCTTTGCAATGTTTATTTTTAAATATAGTGGGCTAAAAACCATTTCATGGCAGAAAAAATGGATTGGATTGAATTGTAAGCTTATCTGGTATTGATAACACGTTTTTATATTTAAGTGTCATTTTATGGTAATTGGCGACATTCACTTCCTTTCTCCCTCCTACTACTGTTGCGGTGTTGACGATGGGCGACGGTGGCGCTATGGCATAAGGACCTTATGCGCTGTAAGTCTGTTCTCAGCGTATGGGTGGCGTTGTGGTCAAATCCCGTGACTGGCGGCTGCATCGCGAACCCTGAAGCCGGCATGAAGAACCTGCAGCTCACGTTAGGGACCCGCATACTGGTTTACGTCCCTGCCCTATTCCGACACCCCCCCCTCCTTATCGCTTCCTTCCTGGGATCTGACATACAAAAACCTGTAAGGTTCAGAATGGAATTCCCTCCGTTTCTAACCCAATCCTATCCAAACCCTCCACCTATATCTGTTGTGGTGGTTGGACTTCATGGCGATACAATGCTAATAAAAGCTCCTTGGATGGTAGGCAATGAAGATCAAACATGTCGCTTCCAGTGGAAACCGTGATGTAACTTCATGTCACATTTTTGTTCATACTATATTGTTACTTTACACTTTCACACTTATTTACTTTTAACATCCTCAGTTTAAGATGATTTTCCGGAATAAGTTATTTCATCTTCTCTCCCAACCTCTTTCCATCCCTCTGACTTTATTGTCTCATTCATCCTGAGAAGGAAAACTCACAGAAATCTAAAGTATGCCAGACATTGCTTGCGACGTTATTGCGTCTTCAAGATAGCATCACTTTCACTACAGTACCTTGAGAGCATAAAAGGTCAAATATAAGGGAAAGTTATAACATATAAGCAATGTTACAAAGGGCACTTTTGGGCGATAGAACTTTATTTACTGTAGAGGTCTCGTTAAGAGATATTAAATAATTCCATGTATTAACAACGGGTTTTGAAGAGCAACGCTGTGAGAGCAATTAATTTCTGAACCTGAAAAGTAGGGTCGACAAAAAGGAGCGACGCAACGCGTCTATAAAACTGTTACATCTCTTAGGAGTAACAATAAAACAAGAACCTTCTGGAAGGAGCAGCGCCCCAGTTCTAGAAACAGACGATTTCAATAAAAGTTGATGACTTCTTTCGAATCGAATCACAAGAGCAGGCGTCCTGACTGCCATCTGGGATCGGAATTGAAAAGCACCGCATTTATCTGTAGTCACGGCAGACGAACTGTAGAACTGAAACAAAAGCCAAGGAAATTGCAAGCCTTCTAGTTATTGAGCTTCACAAAATGTGACCCAAGAAAGTTAATCTCGTTTCTTAATTATTAGCTCAATGATTTAATGCAAACGCCAGAGATCTTAAATAAATATAATTACATTCACTAGATGTAACCCAATAGGTGTATACATAGAAGAAACTATGCATTTCATAAAATATGATGTTATCCAACAATTGGTCTTTGGGCTGAGGCACGAAATTTGCATTGAAATACACTGGGATGCATAGATGTTAGTGTTACAAAAGAAACACAAAGGTGTCATACGTTGGCTTAGTTTTGGAAATTAATAAGAGTTTATTTCCTTTGAAGTTTTAAAAGTCATACGTTGCTTTCTCTTCTAAGTATAGTGAGCAAGTGAAGTATTACTTCGACCCACAATTTTGATATCGAGATTTCACCGGAAATATATGTTTCGAGGGACCTTCAATATTTAAAAAAAAGTTGTATGTGGACAACATAACGCACAAAGGAAAACTCGGTTAGAAGCAAAGTTGACATTCAAGTTTAATATCCTTTAAAGATGCGACAAAAATATTTTGAAGAAGATTCCTCCACCTTAAACTACCCTTTACATGTAACTTTTTCGAAAATTTCGGTTTTCCAAAAAATGACTAGCGATTTTGATTAAAATGCCATATATTATATATTTTATGGCAAATGAAATTTACAATATCTTTAAATTTTATAGCTACAGCCAGAGTATTCTTGATTACTTTTGCACAACTCTTAAGATATAGACCAAATCTTACTACACAAAATGTAGATCTCGTCAAAACACAACTTATGTCTAAATTAATTTTTAGATGAGTGAACCATTTGGGAGACATTCCTTGTTATTTGTGTGAGTTTTTGCAATACTTTTACTTTTCTCTAATGGAAGGTTGTTTTCACTTTTTTATCTCTTAGCCGTGCAAAGAGAACGGAATTTCAAAGCCTTCATGTAGCGACCAGCTTTAAAGGATTTGACTATCGTTCAAAACCTACTGTATTCCCTCATTCCCCTTGCATCTACAAGAAAATCAGTAGTAAGATAATTTATGGAAATATTTATCTCGACTAAGATAAAGATAAAGGAACGAGAGTTTGTAAGATTGGTTAGTATAAAAATAGAGAACATGGAACACTTGCGATTTTTTCTTTCTTTTCTTTTTGAGCCTTCGAACTAACCGGGTAGAATAGGATGGTGAATGAACGAAATGGTTGAAATCCTCAAATGGGTTCGTGGGCCATAGAGCTTAGAGTTAGCAATTTTCATCTTCTCAGGTTAAAGGAAAACCCCGGAAAAAACCTTATGCAGGTAACTTACCATAACCGAGATTCGAGCTCGGCACCTCCGGAATATGAGGGAGACATAGTACTCCAAACCACGCTCTTATTGGAGGTATTGCATTCCACCCAAAAATTGGATATTTACATTTCACCGGAAATGCATGTTTTGAGCCTCCCTGAATCCCTGCACCCCAAATCACTTCTCTACTCCTTCTTGTACAAACAATTCTTACAAATGCATATTGTCGTTTCCATTTCAAAAAAGTTATAATACGCTTTTATTACACATGCTCTTGTAGAAGCAATGGGGATACAAAGTAGAGTAGACTATTTAAAAATTGGTCGTTATGCGATACCCGTAATTCCGCAATATTTACATGAACAGAATGTAGTTGTAGTAGTGTTTAACGCCCACTTTTACTACTACGGCACCGCAGGCGGTGACACTATGATACATGGAATGAAGATGGAGCACCGGTGGAATGAGATGGCGGGGGAAACCTGAGCGCCCGGAGAAAACCCGCCCTGACGCCGCTTCGTCCACCACGAATACCACATGCGGGTCCCTGGGATCGAACCCGGGCCGCCTAGGTGGTATGAACAGAATGGGAAAAACAAATGACTTTCCATTTGATAAATTATAAGTAGCGGACAATTTAAAACAATAATGAGGAATATTTGAGAAGTCATTAATTCCATTAAAATGTTAACATACATTGTAAGCTTTAACGAGGTTTACAATTTTTGTGTAGTAATATTTTTATTGCCTGTGTGGTTTGTTAGTATGCATGCCTGCATCCAAACCTGGAGGTCTCAATATTAATATCCTCGGAGAAAAGAACGTTCCTTGAGAAAAAATTCTGTTTTTGGAGAGGCAACGATATGTTGTTTCCAAGCAACGATTTTCGATAAGGGAACTTGGGATCTATGAAACAATATTACAAGTAGAGGGGACAAGTATACAGTAGTGCCATTGTTAGTTTAATATTAAACAACGCAAAGGGTAGCACACTCGATGAAAATCATACTCCAGGAAAATATCATAAGCTAAATAAATTTTATCTCAGATGATGCGTCAAGTATTATATCGTAGCACTAAAATGAACATCCAACATATGGCATCTGCAAAAGGAGACGGACAAACAGCTTATTTTGGTGCAGAATAGTACTGTAATTGCATAGAAGAGCCTCCATGCAAAAAAACTGTTTTTAAATCCACCTGTTATTCCATTAAAAGCTCAAAATTATTTTGGAAACAGATAAACTAGATTTTCAGGAATGTTTTAGTAATTTGGAATAGTGATAACAAAATAAGTTATAGCATGTATCGTATTTAAGGCAATAAGCAAGTACAAACTGTTTTATGTAATACGTGCTGCAATTAATACCAGCACAATAAAACGCTTCCAGTAGACCATTTGCTGCTTTCATAGTTAGGTTGTTTAGTTTGGTATCATTTTCTGTATATAAGCTTGTAACACATATTTGTCTTAAGAAACACAAATTCTGGCCTTGGAGGTGGTGTTTTAAGTTCTGCCAATATATTTTAACTATATCATTTTTCAAGTACTTATTTTTTTCTAACTTTGCATCCAGGTATGGTCTCATTCAACATAAATTCCACAAATTCACACTCAAAAACTCTTTTCTTGGATAAACTTTCTCAAATTCTAAAAACTCTAAAAATCCAAACTTTTTAAAACCTTAAAGGTTAATCTCTACTTCCTTGGCAACTAAAAGGCAGGCTACGGCGCAAATTGCAATGACGTAATTCTCTTAATCTGATCATGGCCCAATTAAATAAACCCACAATCGTCTAATATATCCATATTCTAAACAACCAAAAATTTTTCCCGATGAATTCATAAAAAGATACAGTTTATCATGATGGAATACAATTTTAGTCATATATCAGACTACCATTATTACGTAACTCCGATCCGATCTCTGTCTTTTTCATTAGCCACGAGGAACATCGACTTTATGGGATACTTTCCACGGAAGCTCGTATCAGTGTCGCAATATTGCAATTATTATATTTATGTATTACTTTATTTTCATTGAAACAGTTAATTACACAATATATTTCGTTACCAAGTTCACTATTAGTTTGGCCTAAAATATTGAAACTTTCTATGTGAAATCATTCTGCGTAGTAATAAGGGCGAGTTCTGAACTCGGGGAGCGTGAATTGCATGTAAAATGTTCTTATACTTTATTATTATTATTATTATTATTATTATTATTATTATTATTATTATTATTATTATTATTATTATTATTATTATTATTATTATTATTATTATTATTATTATTATTATTATTATTATTATTATTATTATTATTATTATTATTATTATTATTATTATTATTATTATTATTATTATTATTATTATTATTATTATTATTATTATTATTATTATTATTATTATTATTATTATTATTAATTAATTAATTAATTAATTAATTAATTTATTTATGTATTTATTTATTTAGTTTCTCCGTTTTTTACTTTCTCTACTACGTGTAGTAAGCAGGGGAAGTGCTAGGCACCCCAAAAACCGGCTAACTGTAATCCATCAGATGAGAAAAAAGTGAAACTTCGCAAATGCCTATAGATTCTAGCATAAATAGGAACAAAATAGCAATACAGTCGTCTCACACACTTACTCTGGGTCTTCTGTGTAACGTGCCAAGGGAACCTAATTTTTCTACAACAAAACATAATCTTATGCTTTCAATTAACTTTCATAAAATTACAAGCCGTGTGTTTCATCCTACAGATTTATATGCGGTTAGCAAAGAGGATATATTGCAATTTCTGTAGTAAATTCAAGCATGTATTTTTTAAATTATAGCTGGACATTCTTTGGGAGCATCTATTTAAGGGACACTGGGAGTGAAATTTGAAAGTTCCACATTTTTTGATAGATTTTTCTGAAATTTTTACTGTGTTTGTATTTATATGAGAATAGGAGGTACACAAAATTTCATTAAAATTGGATAATTCGTTTAGGATATATACATTATTTTATGAATTTAATAGGCACATTTTCAAAATAGAGCTCGCGTCTATTGACTTCTCAAAATTCATTTATATTGGCAGAAGTGATACTCTAAAACATGGGTAACAATTGTATGAAGAGATATTTCAAATACGTTTGCTGATTATGCTGTACATACTTTTTAAATAACAAAGAAAATTTAATCTTAAAAATTATTGATTTTTTTCATACAAAAAAAATGTTTTTGGAATTCATGTTAATGATAACATCAATATTGAATCATAGTTTTGTTTAGTTGCTATTTATGAATACTTTTGGAAATTTTCATTGAGTTTGAAGCAAACCTCAGGCGCGACCTTCTTTTGGAATGTGCAGAAATGTAGTTTTGAGTGTACGTTAAGGGAAGAACACTATTTGAAAGGGCTGTAATGACCACATGGAGTGGGAGATATGAAAAATGTTAGCTGATCCAAATGCACCGGTGTTCCAGGAACATTTTAAGGTTAAAAAAAAAAAAAAAAAAAAAAAAAAATCGACTTTTTGACAATTTTGACCAAAATTTCACTCCCAGTGTCCCTTAATTTTTAATGTAGGAGCATTTTTATTGTAGCCCCTGGCCCTGGGCTTATTTGAGAACCCATTAATCGCCAATGAATGTTTCTGTTGTTTTATCAAAGAATAAAGACAGTAATACAGAATAAGTTGTGTATTACATTTTCATATAGCTGCTTATCTTCATCGGTTTCCCAATCCCATTTCTTGGGTGTCTAAAAAATCACTACAATAAAACACATACGATGTAGCAATATTTATTACGTAAGTACTGAAAGAAATAAAAGCTGTCGCTAAACTTATAGCCTTTCAGTATCTTATTTCAACATTTAAAAATGCTAATTTCACTCTCAAGCTTTTTACACCTTCCACTGCCCTTTGTGCTTAAGATTTAACTGAGCTAACACTTCTTTTTCTGTGTCCAACTCTTAATTTCCCACTAGGGGTTAACCTTTTGTTTATGTAAGTTTTTGTTTTCATTGATTTATTGCTACTTGCATTAACACTTTACCGTGAATTGTGTCATAGTATGAGTGTTCCACACTGCCAGAAAAAAACTTAACTTTCAGTGCGCAGGTTGTGAAATGCAACAAACAGCTTTGCATGTAATGCAAAAAGAGATAAAGAAGAAGAAAAAAAAAAAAAAAAAAAAAAAAAAAAAAAAAGAAAAGAAAGAAAAAAAAGTAAACAAAACCTAGCGTGATGAGACTTTACTACTTGCAACATAAAAAGACAAGGCCATATTTTGTCTACATTCAGTCGCTATGCCCTAGATAGATTATTTCAACGAATTTTACACGTAATTTAAACTAGAGTAATTATACTAGAATACATGCAATATGCATAAATAGGTATATATTCCGAAGATTTTTCTGTTCAAAACTTATCATTGTGAAGCGCAACAGAAAATATTGAAAACGAAATGCCATTCTCACATATTTCTTTAAGTCACTTCATAAATCACTTCAGACTGATCATAGCATTATTTACAAATAACACGTTCAGAGTCATCTTAAATATAGATGTTTGCTAGACTGTGCTGTAATATCTGTACACAATAAACATAATAGTAAATAAAAATCTGTTGCGTAGCACTCAAGTGACTTTACTCTTGTACAAGCTGTTATTGCAAGCACTTGTTCCTTTATATACTTCATGTTAATCGAGATAAGCATTTTTAGAAATGATTTTATTGCTAAGTTTGTTGTAGGTACAAGGGGAATACAGTAGGCTTTAAGCAATAGTCAAATGTTCTAAGAATGATACTATATGATGAATGATGACTTGAAATTCCGTTCTCTTTGCATGACAAAGAAAAAAAGGAATAACGACCTCTCATAAATATTGCAAATTCTGACAAATAACAAGAAATATCTCCGAAATGGTTCACTTCACTTTAATAAATTGTGTTTTAATAAGATCTACGTTTTTTGCAAAGTAAGATTTGGTCTACCTCTTACGGTTTACCAGTTATGTAAAAGTCATCAAGAGTAAACAGGACTACATGGGCAATAGCCGAAAAATTCAAAATATACATTTCATTTGTCGCAAAAATATTTTAAACATGACATTTTAATCAACATTTTTGTTGTAAATATTTATTTAAGGTCGTTTTGACAGCACGGTCTTATCACGACTATACATAGTAATACATTTTGGATATTAACTTACAATTATACATACACATATTACATTATGTTGACATTTACAGTAAATTTGAAAATTGTATGTTCTTCATAAACTGTAGTCTCTTGCTGATCATATTCGGTGTATTGACTGCATGATGAAGACTGGAAATGCCGGCTTGCTGTCTATATCTGCTGTATTGTGGGCAATCTATAAGGATGTGGTGGATGGTTAGAGGAATGTCACAGTTGGCACAATTTGGAGGTTGGTCCTTGGTGAGAAGTATCCATTTTTGCATGTACATATGTTTAGTACCGTTGATGATGTCTTGATGTGGAGAAGCGATCGAGGCATCACTGACGGGATGTTTAGCTGCCTCTTTTGCAGCTTCATCTGCAGTTTCATTGCCTGTTAAGCCAACGTGAGAGGGAGTCCATACAAAGGATACCTTCTTATCGGTCTTATTTATATTGTGACACAAAAGTCGAATTTCATGGATTAGTGCATGGTTTGGCTCGGAGTTTTGTATGGCAAGTAGTACACTTAAGGAATCAGTGAACATGGTACAGTGACTTTTAATGGATGAATTGGTTATATATAGAAGCGCTTCCTTAATAGCGAATGCTTCACAGGAGAAAATGCTAAACAGGCGAGGTAAACTGTAGAGCATTGTTTGATCAGGATACACAATTGCACATCCTCTTCCCTCTTTAGATGCTGATCCATCAGTGAAAATTTTCGTGTTAGAGTTATATTCATCCAGTAAAGAACTCCACGTTTGTTTAAGTATACAAGAAGGAGTTTGAAGCTTCAAATGAGATGAAAGACTGGTATCAATTGGTGGACTTTGTATCTGCCAGTAGGGTGTGGAGCAATTAATATAGCTGGGTTGGATCATAGAAATTTTTAAATCTATTTCTTCCAAGTATTGGAGAATTCTAATGTGCAACGGACTTCTGTGTCGTTCTGTTTGCATCTGACAAGTTTTGTGTAGTGGAAAAACATAGTTATGCATTTTATGACATGGATGTGAGGCAATCTTTATGGCATATGTTACACTTAATAATTTTCTGCGAATATTTAGAGGCGCCTCATTTGCTTCCATTTGAAGGCTTAAGATTGGACTGGTGACAAATGCCCCTAATGTCAACCTTAGGGCTGTAGACTGAATGGAGTTCAGGGTTTTGAGAGTTGAACGGTTTGCGGAATTGTAAACAATAGCACCATAGTCCAGTTTGGATCTAATAAGAGCCTTGTAGGTTTTGAGAAGTGTGAATAAATCAGCACCCCAATTTCTTGCGGCAAGAGTTTTGATAATGTTAAGTCGATTTGTGCAAGCTTCTTTAAAGGCTTTAACATGGGGCTTCCATGAAAGTTTTTGATCGAAAATGACACCCAGAATTTTTGTGGTCGTAAGTATGTTGAGTTTCTCTTCATTGATATATAGTTCAAGGTCCTGTTCAGGAACTTGTCTTTTTGTGAAGGTGATACATTTAGTTTTGGTGCTGGAGAATTTGAAACCAGTAGTAGACGACCATTCTTGGAGATCATCTAAAGCTGACTGAAGTAGTTTTTGAGTGGTGATTATGTTTTTACCTTGGCAAAAAATTATGAGGTCGTCAGCATAAAGGCACGCCTTAACTGGTGGGTGAATATATGTTGCAATATTGTTTATGGCTATAAGGAAAAGGGTCACGCTGATCACGGAGCCCTGAGGAACTCCATTTTTAATTTTAATTTCTTTGGAGAATATGCCGTTGGCTTTTACCCTGATGCTGCGATTATGAAGAAAATTGTAAATAAATGCTATCATTCTTCCTCTGATGTTGAAATCCAGCAGTGTCTTAATAATGTGCGGTTTATATGCCATGTCATATGCTTTTTCTACGTCTAAATGTATCATGGAAAGATGCTGTGATTTTGAGAATGCATTTAGGATTTCTGTTCCGAGTGTAATTAGAGTATCGGTGGTCGAATGGTGACGGCGAAAGCCGCTTTGAATTTTGGTGAAGAATTTCTCTTGTTACAACGTGTATTTTAATCTTCGGGTAATGATTTTATTCATTAGTTTGCACATTGTATTTGTGAGAGCAATAGGTCTGAAGTTTAGTGGAAAGTAAAGGTCCTTGTTGGGTTTAGGTATCGGAACAACTGTTGCCAGGCGCCACTGATTAGGGAATGTTTTATTTGTCCAGATAAAGTCGTATATTTCATTAAGAATATGTAAGTCCTTCGAGAGGAAGTTGCTTTAACAGTTCATATGGTATGTTGTCAGGCCCTGAACTTTTTGATGTGCATAGCTGTAGTTCGTTCGTTAGTTCGTGGATATTTAATTCTTCGTTGTAGCAATCTTCATAGTCCTCAGATGGTGCAGCCAACCCTGATTCTGGTTTAGATGTTTTGTATTGACAAAACTTTTCGTTGTAGTTAGAATCGCTTGATATACTTGCGAAGGTATCTGCGAAAATATTTGCGATGTCGGTAGAAGAACTAGAATTTTTATTTTCCTCAGCATTCCAGATACTAGTTATATGAGGAGATCTGTATACACCACTTATTTTTTTAATTCTGTCCCAAACAACAGAGGAGGGAGTATTGTGGTTTAAGGAAGATAGGAATGTTGACCAGCTTAGTTTTTTACTTTCCTTTATAACTTTGCGTGCTTTTGATCTAAGCTTCAGAAAATTAATTTTATTTTCCAAGGATGGGTGTCTCTTATATTTGTAAAATGCTCTATGCTTGTTCTTAAGAGCAATTTTACAATATTCATTCCACCATGGTACACATCTATTAATATTAGATGCTGTGGTTTGGGGGACGCTAGTTTCTGCAGATGCAACAATTAATGTTGTGATTTTAGCAATAATTAATCAACATTGTCAGGGCCATTTTCATGAAAAATCAAAATTTTCAAGAACTTTCCCATATAAAAGGTAGTTTAGGTGGAGGAATTTTCCTCAAAATTTTCGTGTCATATCCTTGAAATATATTAAACTTAAATATCAACTTGGGTTTTTAACGGACTATTCGTTTTTGAGTTATTCTGTTCACAGATACATCAGACACACACATACACACGAACACACGCGCGTGCGCGCACGCGAACACACACACACCACGCGCGCGGATATTTCTCGAACAATGTTATGGAATACCGAGCAGACGAAGTAAAACTATTCCTGTGTCTAAATTACACTAGCGTTATCGTCCATGTACTACCAAGCATATACAGATGTGCCAATATTTCCACACAGCCACGGCTTCTATGGGGTTATTCATGCTCATAACCACACTACTTGTGCAGTGCAGAGTCTGTTTCGACCTTCGGAAGGGATGACGCAGTTTCCAATAAGCTGTTCACAGCTAAATTGAATTTTCGCTTCGTTGTAACCGAATTTCTTCAGATTGCTGCCACGAGCAATTTGTAAGGGCAAAAACTGACCATTTTGAAACGTCTTGGGAACGTTTTGCAGTTGGGTAGGTACCTGAGTGTGCATAGCAGAAATTCAATAAGCAATTTGATGACAAAGATTTTATTATTCGTGCATAAATAAAATTATATTCCAAAACAATTTGTCAGTTATTGCCATTTTGTGCGACTTCCTGATGATCTCACAAAGTGTTTGACAAACAACAATGAATAAAGCGCTTTAAATCAATCAGTGTCAAAAAAGTACGCTTTAGATAGTTGTAGCAATTTGAAAATATGTGTATCGCATTGCAGATTGTATCAAAGTGAGTTTATGCCAAAAAACTCTCCCTTAAATAAAATATGAAAATTAACAGTACTGTGAGTCTTTGAAGTAAAATGTTTGTTAATTTTTATTTCGGAAGCCTTGCTATTTTCTTTCATATTATTAAATTACAAACTTTTTAATACACTTATTTCTCTGGATGCCAGAATAAATTCGAAATAGTTTATTATAGGGTGTATTTTCCTTCTCTTCTTGTTTTAGTTCTTCAGTAACAGTTCCCAAATACCTGTTATGATGCTATGGGAACTGCTCTATCTTCAGTAGACATCTGATTTATATTGTGACTTCAGGCGTGGCGCAAAACAAAGGACGGTTGGGGCTAAGCTACTTCACCCCACATATGAGGTCGGCGAGCAAAGGTGCAACATCAAGTTTCCCCACACCACTCACGCGAGCAAACACGTGAACAAACGGCAACAAAAAGCGTTTTATAGAGCCATTGAGAACCGCACGGCGGCCGGCGTGTTTGTAGAAGTTCCTGAAAGAACCTGTGACGTCATCCCCGCTATATAAGGACATGAGGAAACAGCAGAGAAGAGAATTACAGACATGAATTGGTAGTGTGTCAGTGAGTGCGAGACAGCTGTGTGTGTATGTGTGTGTATGTGTGTGTGTGTGTGTGTGTGTGTGTGTGTGTGTGTGTGTGTGTGTGTGTGGCACTGTCGCCGTAAAAGGCACGTGACGTCGAAATTAAAAGGTTTTAGAGAGCCTCGAGTGATTGTATCGTCAGAGTTGGTGTATGAGAGACAAAGAAGGTGAATATAGACAGTGAAAGGACTGAATCAAGGCTGAAGAAGTAGAGTAGAACAGTTCGGAGTTATAATATCGCGAAGGACTGTGGACTGTGGACTGTGTTAGAACGTCGGTGGAAGAGAACTTTGTATTTGTGCAAAAGTTCAGAAAGAAAATAAACTGACAGAAAAGTAACTGAACTGATTTTGGCCATTTGTTACCCTGGTGTCAGAAGTGGGATTCGTCGAATTGCCGTTTTATTACATTATTTTTAGACTTATGAGTGATTTTGTTTTTTCCATGACTAGGTTACCAGTCCGATGTGCAATCTCCTGCCTGGAGAGCCGGCTTTATCTTTTGAGTTCCTTCTCCTAGATGGTTGCTTACCACATCTAAGAAGGAACATCTGCTACTTTTGGTTCGTCCCGAGTATTTCATTTTATATTTGGGAGGCAATCCGCTATCCGCCATCTGGAGAGGCGACACTACTCCTATCGTATGTAACTGCTAGACAATTCTACTTTATCTAAAAATCGAATGTGTTGCTCTTCTCTTGTACTAACTATTCTTAAAAACTCTTATTCCTCTATGTTCATGTTGATCAAGATAAATATTTGCAGAAATTATCCTATTGCTGATCTTCTTGTATGGAGTGGGCCAAAAGTCGCGATCGGCTAATGTTTATATTGAAATAACTCACTTTCCGATACCTAAAACTAATTAAAAACTATTCATAGGTTGAGAGGGATATTTCTCCCCTTCATATGCTTTTTGTTGCATTAGTTTGACAATTTTCCGATAGAGCGAGGGCATTGTTATGTTATAGCGGCAAGCCAGATTTTTCGCGGATTATTAGTTGTTGTTAATGTGAAACGCTGTTTGTGTTGTAAGCAATGGCTGGTACAAGCAAATATACGATTGAAGAATGTATCTTCATTAGTGTGTGGGTTCTTGAAAAAGAACGAACTGGCAAATCGTATGAAGAAATCAGAGAAAACCTCTTTCTTTGGTTCAATAAAGCAGCTCCCAGTGAAGCCGAGATTGAAAACTGGAAAAGAAGACTTTCTCAGGGTTCGGTATAGGGTATAAAACGCAGGGGAACACCCACAAAATGTTGAGATGATGTTAGCTATCTTCTGTCTGAACCATTGGAGCATTCGCCGAAGAAATCAACAAGGAAACGACCGGTGGAAATGCAGATCCCAAGAGCATCGGATGAAAAATGAGAGTTATCGTCCATACAGGGCGCTGACTGGCCCAGTTATGTTTATCTTTTTCATATTTCCATTCCTTATTAGTGCAGCGATAAATAAATAAATAAATAAATAAATAAATAAATAAATAAATAAATAAATAAATAAATAAATAAATAAATAAATAAATAAATAAATAAATAAATAAATAAATAAATAAATAAATAAATAAATAAATAAATAAATAAATAAATAAATAAATAAATAAATAAATAAATAAATAAATAAATAAATAAATAAATAAATAAATAAATAAATAAATAAATAAATAAATAAATAAATAAATAAATAAATAAATAAATAAATAAATAAATAAATAAATAAATAAATAAATAAATAAATAAATAAATAAATAAATAAATAAATAAATAAATAAATAAATAAATAAATAAATAAATAAATAAATAAATAAATAAATAAATAAATAAATAAATAAATAAATAAATAAATAAATAAATAAATAAATAAATAAATAAATAAATAAATAAATAAATAAATAAATAAATAAATAAATAAATAAATAAATAAATAAATAAATAAATAAATAAATAAATAAATAAATAAATAAATAAATAAATAAATAAATAAATAAATAAATAAATAAATAAATAAATAAATAAATAAATAAATAAATAAATAAATAAATAAATAAATAAATAATAAATAAATAAATAAATAAATAAATAAATAAATAAATAAATAAATAAATAAACAAATAAACAAATAAACAAATAAACAAATAAACAAATAAACAAATAAATAAATAAATAAATAAATAAATAAATAAATAAATAAATAAATAAATAAATAAATAAATAAATAAATAAATAAATAAATAAATAAATAAATAAATAAATAAATAAATAAATAAATAAATAAATAAATAAATAAATAAATAAATAAATAAATAAATAAATAAATAAATAAATAAATAAATAAATAAATAAGTAAGTGAGTAAGTGAGTGAGTGAGTGGGTGAGTGGGTGAGCAAGTGAGTGATTGAGTGAGTGAGTGATTGAGTGAGTGATTGAGTGAATGAGTGAATGAATGAATAAATAATGAAATAAATAAATGAATGAATAAATAAATGAATGAATGAATGAATAAATAAATGAATGAATAAATAAATGAATGAATGAATAAATAAATAAGTAAATATGTGAATGAATAAATAAATAACGTTTTTACGTAACTTGTGAAAGTTTATAATTGCTACACAAACTTAGAAAATATACAATTACAAAACTCACACAAATAACAAGGCATATCTCTGAAATGGTATACTACATAAAAATGCATTTGGACATAACATGTCTGTTTTAACAAGATCTACATTTTTTGTATAGTATAAGGTTTGTCTATCTCTTGGCTTACCAGTTGTGCAAAAATCATCAAGAGTAAACAGGACTATAGCCAGAATAGCTATAGCCAGAATATTCAAAAGATGCCTTTCACTTGCCATAAACACATATGTTAAACATAATATTTTAATCAAAATTCCTTAGAGCCATTTATCAAAAATAAAAATTTTCGAAAATTTTTTTCATTTAAAGGGTAGTTTACAGCTGAGAAATTTGCTTCAAAATCTTCGTGCCGCATTCTTGAAAGAAATTAAACATAAATATATTGTATTTTAATCGACTTTTCGTTTTTGAATTATGTTGCTCACACACACGCACACACACATACACACATATACACACCGCGCGCGATCTTTCTCTAAAAATGTTTTTTTTTTTTTTTTTTTTGATTCAGGGGATCTCAAAATATATATCTCCGGTGACATCTCGATATGGAAATTGTGAGTCGAATAAAATACTTTCCCTACTTGCTATACGTAGTAGAGAAAGTAAAAGAATGATGCTAGAATACTACAATTTTCCTGCAATAAAGATGTAAGGCAGTCACAGTTATTCGTCAGCGTAAAATACACAGCGTCGTGTTTGTTAGTAGATCGCTAATAACAGTTACAACATTAATTGAGATATTTTAATTATTTTGGTATGTTTTGTTTTCCATGTCATTAATTTACTAAATACCCATAATTTGACTTAATTATTTCAAAATATGTGGATAAGATAGGTATGTTTGATATTAAAGCAGACATTATACATTTTTGGAAATTTAAGGCAAGCATAAGAGATGTGGCAGGCTGTCATATTGTTGGTAACGACAGAGTACTAGATTTTTTTGTTTTCCTATACGTAGGTTTAACTATATAAAAATAAAAATAAAATAAAATAAAATAAAATAAAATAAAATAAAATAAAATAAAATAAAATAAAATAAAATAAAATAAAATAAAATAAAATAAAATAAAATAAAATAAAATAAAATAAAATAAAATAAAATAAAATAAAATAAAATAAAATAAAATAAAATAAAATAAAATAAAATAAAATAAAATAAAATAAAATAAAATAAAATAAAATAATTTAAAATAAAATAAAATAAAATAAAATAAAATAAAATAAAATAAAATAAAATAAAATAAAATAAAATAAAATAAAATAAAATAAAATAAAATAAAATAAAATAAAATAAAATAAAATAAAATAAAATAAAATAAAATAAAATAAAATAAAATAAAATAAAATAAAATAAAATAAAATAAAATAAAATAAAATAAAATAAAATAAAATAAAATAAAATAAAATAAAATAAAATAAAATAAAATAAAATAAAATAAAATAAAATAAAATAAAATAAAATAAAATAAAATAAAATAAAATAAAATAAAATAAAATAAAATAAAATAAAATAAAATAAAATAAAATAAAATAAAATAAAATAATATCTGCCAGCTATGTCCAGATACCTAATTTCTTATATCTGGAAGTAGTATGCGGATATTTTCATTTATTTAAACTTATTAATTACAATTTTTTCACAATAGAATGTGCAGAAGTTACTAACCTAAATTAAATAACAATAAGGAAAATTGGTGATATTGTAAAGTTGTCCCTAGTCTCTGGTAGGCTGTCCAAGTCTCATCAGGCTGTCGTTTTGGCCTCGTTCTTCTCCTTTCTGCTTACAGTTGGTTTGACAATCTTAACGATCGACGGAATGGTGCTACAACAGTCGCTGGAGGTCTATAAAAATTTCTTAGATTTCTTTCTTGTTCAGTTTGTCTTAAAGATCTTTCTGCTATACTGATTTGAGTCGCTAACTCATTTAAAGTATTTAGATTTTCCTTATTCCTGACCATTTCCGATAAAGTGAGGTACATAACTATATGGCTATATCGTACCTATTAGGAAATAGTTCTTGGCTTGGTGTGTGGCGAACTGTTAGCCCCCTGTCATCCTAGTACCACATCGCGCTGCTTCATCACGTGTCCACAAAAGCCTTAGTGCTAGGCAACTGTACCTCTAATTCTGTGTCGGGTACATAATAGCTTTGAGAAGTATCCAAAGAGAATTTAGTAGGTACTAGAAAACTGTATCTTTGCTTCTGCACGTGCTGCACAGATGGCATGACGTTAAAAAGTGTTAAAAATCGCGCGAAATTCTACAAATTGTGCTACTACGCCTTGGGTGAAGCATATGAACTATCTGAAGACACTGCCTTTGACCTAGACTACCTGACAGCAGCGGTGTTTACTTCTGAATTATCACATGCTGAACCATCTTTTCATAAATATGCTACTTTGTTTGACAACACACGTTGAAAGAATAGCGAAACGTTTTATTGTCCAAGTTTGTGTTTGCGCAACGATGAATACGGAAACAGTTACCGAATACTTCTGTGATCTTCTCGTGAAACTTACAAATCCAAACAAAACCACACAATTTAAAGTTTTTTAACCATTTAATTTTTTATTTTACTTTGGCATGTCTTTTTTATATGCATTTAATTCATAGTACTTATTAACGTTAACCACAGTTATAAAGAATCTGAAAAAAGCGCCACTAAATGTAACATCGTTTACCAACTCCTTTTAATAACACAAAACGGTGCATGCATATATCTCCATTCACAAGTTTTTGTTAGTTACGTATACATATTTTAAAATGCAGTGTAAACTAAAATTTAATGTTATAATATCGCTCTTTAACAAAATAAACAGTCAAATAACATAAAATCAAATTAATTTCTGTAGTCCGACATGGAACTACTTGTAAAGCGCAGCCTACAAACACACACACACACACACACACACACACACACACACACACACACACACACACACACCTGATGCGTGCTTTTAGACAATAGCAGAATATACGGGAGTGAGTTTATTCCCGGTAAAGTACCGGCCCTGTAAGTAAAGTGCAACACACAAGACCTTTTCGGTTGTTTTTACTGTTATCTTCTATTATCACGGACTACACACGATAGTTCAAGCCTCTCATCTCTTGTCTTCATTGAGAGGCAGAACGAAGTTCGCTCACGCCACTGCCGTCTCTATGACTGGAATTGCTGCGTTGTGTTAATATGCCAAAGACGGATAAGATGGGCCACGTGGTATATTCGGTTTCCTTCTAAAGCCCGCTGGATTATAAGCATTCATAGCATGAATCATACAACAGCATCTGTTCTTCCAAATAAGCATTAGCTTCTTCATCAAAGCCTAACTTCTGTTTAACATTGGAAAATAAATTTTCCTTTAAATCCATTTTGAAGGACTTGACAGAACGCTATATAAAATTTCCATTATCTCAAGTGTAGAGTTGTCACTTTCCTTCCTATTGTATGATATTTGAATAAAGTAGAAACACCAATAAATGTAAATGCACAATTATGCTTTAGCTATCATATTGTCAAAACGTTAAATAATGTCTTAGGTGGCATGCAGAACCAGGTCTTCAATCCAGTATGCATATCCAACACCCTTTCAGTGTCTGGGAAAAGAGATAACCATCTTGTTTTACTATGAGATGTTAAGTTCTGGTAATTAATGTTAATAAAGTCACAAAAGACTTTACATTTTCTTTTCTCACATTATACATGGAGAAATAATTACACATTTTAAAAAAAGCAAAAATTATATCAACAGAAACAATCGGCTGCATGGTGCACGGCTTTGTTTAATAAAATTAACTATTTCTAATTAGTATTAATAAATTCTCTAAAATATCATAATTTGTCTGTTCTCACAATATAATTAAAAAGTAAATATTAGCATATAAACAGAAATAGTCAGCTGCATGTGTATTCCATTGTGCAACATACGAGTAGGATAGCCCAGGGTTGTTAAATCGTCATTTAGGAAGTACTTCTTTATTCTATATAAACATTACTACTTCCTTGCTGTGTAAGCTCTAAAGTTTGTATTATCATTATCCCCTGTAAATAATACATCCTTGTCAACAACACCCAACATTTTAGTGCTTCAACAACGTATTCTCTAATAGTCTAAGATGTTTCATTTGGGGTTGATTTAAGTTCTTTCTTCTTTCTTTCCCTGTTCCTTACAAACCAGCTTAGGATCAGACGCCTGTCGGGGAGCAGAGGGACCTCTGGACCAGACAGAGTGAAGTCATACCTCCGGGTATGATAGTCCTGCATATGAAATGCAGGCGAAATGGATGATTGGAAGGGTGATAATGGGGCAATTGGTGGAATGAATGGCGGGGAAATCGGAGAACCCGGAGAAAACCCAGACGCCGCTTCGTCCACCATGCACAACACATGCGGGTCCCACCTTGGTGGTAGGTGAGCGGTCTAACCACTCACCCACGGCGCCACCATTATACTTCAAGACTCAGGGAAGGATGAAGAGTAATCCTGGCTGAAGAAAAATTTCTACCCCCTCCCCCAGGACCCTCCTGTCGGGGAGGACAGGAATCTATGGACCGAACAGAGTGAAGACCTGAAGCGGGTGGTCAGCCTAGCACCAGGTATGAGAGTGAGGAAGAAGACTTGTGAAATGGATGAATGGAAAGATGATGCAATTGGAATGAATGGCGGGAAGAACCGCAGAACCCGGAGAAAACCGTCTCAGACGCCCCTTCGACCATCACGAATACCACACGCGGGTCCCTGGGATCAAACTCGGGCAGTCGAGGTGCTAGGCGAACGGCCTAACCGCTCGGCCACGCCGCCGTCAAACTTTAATATTCTTGACTTTTCAAACATACCTGTGAAAGTTGTATTCACATTTAAGGCATTTACTCCGTAGTGCAGTTGGTAGCGCGCTTGCCTGTGGCACGGAGGACACGGGTTCGATCCCCGGCACCATAATGGGGATTTTTCCCCCACTGGGAGGTCTGGCACGGGGTGCACTCAGTCTCGTTAGGTCCCAAAGGAACATATTGAGGTGCTATTTGATGGAGTAGTAGCGGCCCCAGGTCGAGAAGGCCGGGAGGGGTCGGGACGCTGACCACACTACTCTGTAGTTAGTAGAGGTGGGGGACGCAGCGGCTGGGCGGCAATTCATAGCTCTTCATGGGCTGATGCGCTGGGGTTTACTTTTACTTTACGGATGTAATAAATTAATATTCATCGACTAACATATACACCTTATATACCCCTCCATTTCTATCATAAATATAACAAACATTCTATTGTTTTCACCGTTACAGTTTTCTGAGGACGATGAGCGTTCATATGGTTAAGGTTTCTAAGGTAATTAAGCGATTCTCAGCAATAACAATCAGATTGTGTTACGTGTGAAGCTTTAACTTGGAAATCAAGGACCGTGTCTCCGGTAATACACACAACAGCACTTCATGTCAATGGTTTTGGCAATCGTGTCTGCCAAATAAGCCAGCCCGAAGAGCCACCCTTGGCTAGTCAAGCGATAATCTTCACTGAAGTGATAGTCCGTGGAGATAGAGCTGACTACAGATTTCAGTTCAGTGGTTGCATCAATGATGTGCTAGGATAAAGCAGCATACTTCTGCATAAGTACGGAGTTAACAAAAAACTACATTTTCAATGAGTAATTTGACCTATGATGCTCATTAACACACTCTTATTACACAGTAGGATTCATTTTTCTGGACAAATGCCTAGCACTGCCGCCGTGGCATATTTGAGCAACAGTATAAGTATGTAAAAGCTGTCTTCATTACTGTCTTAACCACTGAGTCGTTTTTAACTGAAATTACTGGTCTTGACCACCTCCGATCCCCGGTACCGGTGTGGGGATTTCCCCTCTGGGAGGTCTGGCACGGGATGCACTCAGCCTCGTTAGGTCCCGGAGGGATCTACTTGATGAAGAAGTAGCGCCCCCAGGTCGTGAAGGCCGAATAAGTGACCAGGAGGGTTTGGAGCGCTGACCACGTCCCACCTTCCTGCACTGCTCTCCACTCATGACGGCTGTAGTGGGCAGAGGTGGGGGACACAGTGGCCGGGTGGCAAGTTTTGGTTGCACTTTATTTTTTACTGATATTAATTGCTATAGGCTAATGTATGAAGCTAGAAAGGGAAGTAGTGACAAATAATTGTTTGTTGTCGATATTTATAACTTTCTAAGACTACAAAAAAAAAAAAAAAAAAAAAAAAAAAAAAAAAAAAAAACAATGTTTTTGGGAACTGAGACTTAGAAATCACAAAGATCCGTTATGAAGTTGTCCTACGATTCTGTGTAAAATTCACAAAAATATGTAAGCACTCTTCCTGTTTTACGAATAATTCTGTAAGGTATTCCCGAATCACCATCCACTTTGTTGTAAACATCACCACCACCATCACTACTGCCACCACTACCAGTACCCCACCACATCACCACCATCATCATCACTATCACCATTCTACCTCGGTTGCGTGATGGTTAGCGTGTCTGCCTCACGTTCAACAGGTCTCGAGTTCGAATCTCGCTTAGGGTAACTAATACGGGTAAGGTTTTTTTCCGAGGTTTTCCCTTATCCTGAGAAGACGAATGTCCATGGACCTCGGGCTCATTTGAGCATCATTTCACCCGTTTCATTGATTCGCCCTCCGATATGTCATTACGTTGGAGGACGTTAATTTAAATTAAAAAAAAAATAACACTATCACCACCATTATCATCATCATCCGGTGGCGCTAGAGTCCGATTGGGATGTTGGGACGACTAATCCGCCTGCCGGCCTCACGCCCACTTACACAGAACAGAGGTGCTTTGTTCGGACAGACATCAAAATAACATCAGGAATGGTAAAATATATCTACTGTTCTATCATTAAATTAGGTAGGACTTCGTCTATTTCAGTTATTTTATTTAAAAGCCGTCTGGTATTACCGTGTACGAAACAAGTGTATTTCGTGTACTATCACTTAGTTTTGATTGCTGTATACAGTCTGTTAGGAATGTCTGTCCCTGTCAGGAATGTAGCGAGTCAGTATATCAGTAAATAATTCTGGATACACAGCGATATCTGAAGATGGACTCACGCTTCTGGTGTAGGCTCTGTTTCAGATATTACTGAGTAGCCAGTATTATTTACTGATGTACTGACTCGTTGTATTCCTGCCAGGAGCCATGAGCTGGTGTACTCATAACCATAAAACAGTAGTTGAATTATTATTATTATTATTATTATTATTATTATTATTATTATTATTATTATTATTATTATTATTATTATTATTATTATTATTATTATTACTATTATTATTAAGAATCAGGCATTTGAATAACCTGTTTATCTGGTTTGGTCTACACATCCGTAACTGTGCTTTGCGTACAAGTAGTTAAGAACAATGAAATTCTAATGAAGAGGTTCTAAGTTAGAATCCTCCTCCCATTTGCAAAGGTTTAGATCTGTAATTCACACTGTACTTCACGTATAGTAAGTCACGATTGGGGTAATTGTCTCTGATGTGAGACAATTTTGTGGTTTACCGAGAGAAATACTAATTGGTTGGAGAATTCGGTGTCGTCTAGACAGGTTGTCATAGTAGATTAATGGTTAGAGCACCCGCATGGTAAGCTGAAGGACTGTAGTTCAAATCCCAGCTGTGACACTGAATTTTTCAGTTGCAATTCTACCTCTCAAAGATTGCCCACACACGGCTTGTGTGTTTAAAACACCAACGGTAAGTTTGTTTGCATACATAAATAATACACCATTTATGTCCAATACTTCTTTTGTCTTTTGAGTGAACCATTTTTGAGATATTCTTTATTTGTTTGAATTTGCCAAAACTTATACTTTTTAAAAAGGAATACGTTATTATTTGTTTATCTCTTGACCTTGTAAAGTGAACGGAATTTCAAAGGCATCGTAAAGCAACTAGCTCTTAAAACATTTCACATTCTAGTGTATTCCCATATTCCCCTTGCATCTACAAAAAATTAGCAATAAGATAATTTCTGAAAATGCCTATGTGGATTAAAATGTAGTAGATAGCGAAATAAGCATTTGTAATAGTTTGTGCAAGAGTGAGTATAGCTCTACATATATTTGTGAATAGTTTCTCCAAATTAAACTATATTAAAGTTTGTATCGCAATAGGTTTCGCGACGATCACTTGGTGGATCTTCTAAGGCTATGCACTTAGACTTTGTCGCCAAATATTGACAGACTTCTTAAGCGTAAGCAGTACCAAAGAAGTCACTAATGCAGAGATGTTTATCATATAAGATTTGAAAGTGCTTTCGTAAATGAAGCGCAAATCGCCATTTCAACACAATGCACTCCTGAATATTGAAAGAGTGGCACAGTTCGCATAAAGTGGAAGGAGGTAAATCCAACCTCCCTTCTTTCGCAAACCTTGGACTTCGTTGTTCTATCTCCTTCTTGTTAATCAAGATCAATTTTTACAGAAATGCTTTTATTATTTTCATTATAATTGCAAGTGGCATGCAGGAGGCTCTAAGCAACAATCAAATATTTAAAAAGTGGGTCTCAAAGTGACTGATAACTTAGAAATTACATTCTTTCGATGATTATAAGAAGAAAACAAGGAGCGAAAATTTCACATGTATTCGTTATAATATATCATCGAGTACACATCAGAAGTGATTCTTCCAACTTATATTACGTTACTCAGGATATATTTCTATCTGGGCAACACGTGCTGAGTTACAACATGCGGAAACAATATAAACGCTCGTTCATGCTCCTTTTTTATCGTAATTATTATACTTCTGCTGATTGTAGGTTAATTTGTCATAATTGTATTACATGGCACGTGCGCTCAGCTTTCTGCCCGGCGGGCAATCGCGAAATCTTGTTCATGAGCAAATTAGTCAGTAATAAGCCAACACACACCATTCGCACACAAGCAAACTCATAGACCAAACTCTGGGACCCTGGAGATTCAGCTGGGAATGGAAACCGAGACTTCTAACAGAGCAGGCAGATGCAGCGATTGAGTTAAGTGAAACAAGCTCCCTCAATAGGGGTAAAAGGAGGTACAAATTGCAAACTTTTGAGTCAAGTTAGATAATGCTTAGCTTGGAGTATTTCGAAAACGCTAACACTATGAAGTTTGTTTCGCTCATTGTGTACTCGTACTTATTTTCTGCAGTGAATCTTGGCCTTTTAAAATTTATTCCTTCTTTCTCTGTTTAGGGCTCAAATGCCATAGTTGTTGATGGGCTCTTAAACCCCATTCACTCACTCACTCACTCACTCACTCACTCACTCACTCACTCACTCACTCACTCACTCACTCACTCACTCACTCACTCACTCACTCACTCACTCACTCACTCACTCACTCACTCACTCACTCACTCACTCACCCACTCACTCACTCACTCACTCACTTACTCATTCACTCACTCACTCACTCACTCACTCACTCCACTAACTCAGTCATTCACTGTTCACCTTCCTTGCATTTCGCGATTTGCAAGTGGGCGCCAGGGATTAGATGCCTGTCCAGGAGCAGACAAACTGGATCAGAAAGAGTGGCCAGGATGGGTGGTCAACTCGAAGTCTGGTGAATGAGGAAGTACAGGTGCCAAACGAGGGCGAAATGCGTGAAAGGAAAGGTGGTAAGGAGCAGTTGGTGGAATAAATGGCGGGGGAAACAGCAGAACCCGAAAAAAGAAACTCACGCAGACGCCGCTTTGTGCACTACAAAACCCACTACAAAACCCCAGGGATAAAATTCGCCTTAGTGTATTTTTTGGGGATATTAAAAGTCCTACCCGCCAGTGTTAGATCTTCTAAATTGATGGTTATCTTCACTACTGATGCAGGCTTACCCGCTCCTCAATTCCGCTATCCTATGCGGAATGCTGCTCTCAGTTGATTTCTGCTCCGGACTGCTCGGCATGGATTTTAACCTCAGAGTATGCGAGAGTATTTTTAACAAAAACTGGAACTTTCCTTAAAACACTTATTTACGATCAAGTAACGTTTTAGATTTGCCGATCGTCATTAGAATTTTGTTACGTTTTTACTGCGTCTTTACTAAGACCGAAGATTGTTACTCGAAACTGTCGTGTGTCCTCACACTCGAAGTCCGAAGGTAAGTCCTACTGACTTACTCGCTGGATCTGGAAGGCAAGAGTCTCACCGACCCTATCTCTCCGGGTTCTGTCCGGCAAGTGTCTGTGCGTCATGACGCTGTCTATATCTGTCACCCCCTTAATTATCTCTCACGACAGCAGCGGGTTTCGAAGAAGTCTCCGCGACCATCCCTTGTTTTCCTGCTCAACACCTGCACTAAGCGAATTCCAGGAAAGCTGGAATTACCAGGCCTCGCTTGACTACTTGAAGCTTGCCCCTAATGACTTGTCTGTAACATTTCGTGCCTTTCGACAATTTTAACTGTAACTAATCCTTCCAGATTTTGTACCTTTATACATGTAGCGATTTTACCATTTCCTGATTATTTAATTCTGCCATGTGACGCAGTATTATGTCTATAATTATGGCGTTGACAATTTTGGCTTCACTATATAGGATATAACATTTGAATTTAAAGGATGTACCTGCACGCCTGATATACTTTTATCTAAGACGCTTTTTTATTAAGCAAGATAGGATCTTTTCTTAACTGTGCGTTCTTTTAATAATTTAAGATTTATCAGCTATAATTATTTTAAAAATAACCCATGTTATCAACAGTAAAGTATATCCATAACAGCACTAGAATTGCTTTTATGATTCTAAAGTTTAGTTAGCTATCTTCAGTGATTTATGAAAAAATGGATCATTTATAACACAAAAAAAAAAATCATTCCGAGAATGCATTTACAGAGAAAAACAAGCACATGACTTGAAAAAGCGAAAAACTGCCACACTTAACAGTAATACCGCTTTGAAGAACAAACCATTCCTTAAAGTATGACCTACCACTCTCCTTCAAAGTGGTTAGAAATTATGATTTCTTTTCTTTCTGTGACGTGAAGCAGAATTCCCAGTACAAAATAGAAGGTTTAATATATATATATATATATATATATATATATATATAGTCATATAAAATACATTTAAATATAAATATGATACATACAATAATTTATATGTATAACATTATTAAACTGAAATTCCAATTAATAAACCCACACCAAAACTATGTCTTTTTTGGACATTTTTGAACATTTTGTCTCCAATTAACCGAAATTCTGTTTAGACAGCATGTGCGTTTTTAGCATGTACATCATGCATTAAAGAAACGTAATTTATTGGATTATTTCCATTTTCAAGTCCACATGCAGAATATGAAGTTTTTACATTTTAGCCTAAAAAGTCTTAAAATGGTTACAAATTGATCTCTTATCTTACAAAACCGCTTCATATACACTTAGTATTAAGAAATTCAATTCAGCCATGCTCTAGTTAGAGTTAAAGCTCTTTCCCCCTCCTTATTTAGTTGGAGGAGATCTTGTATTTCCTATAGTGGTTTATCTAGAGCTAGCAAGAAAGTGTCTCTTAGGACCAGGAAGTTATTACAGCAGCGACTTATATGGTTTCTAGATTTCAGCCAAATGCTCAAAACTATTAGCACTCAGTTATAGCAATGTGGTGAAAGTAATGACAATGTCTGAGCAAGAACAACAGGTAATGATTAGGGGTATCCAAATTAGGATACAACTCCGTCCATGCCTTTAATACCGTCACTCCAGGCAGAGCAATGGTCTGATGGATATTCCTGAGAAACCTAATCGGTTGAATCACAAAGCTACAGAAGTAAGAAAACCACAAATATAACTGCTTACAAGATCGGAAAACCAGGACGTAGAGGGAAGAACAGCCGTTTACAACGTGCCACTACACCTAGTCCAGATATCGGCCGTGCTATTCAGAGAATATTCCATCGGATTATTGCTCAAGTAACACAAATGTGAACAACAGCAGCAATAACAATATTTAGGTTAATGCAAGAAAAAACAAATTGAAATTAGTGTTTTAAGAAATAGGCTTTTCCGTCATTTATTGCTGAATATATTTATGCAGTGCAGTAGCAATTGCTTATTGTACCTATGCCCGAAGGGTACACCCCGGAAGGAAGGATGAGGTCAGAGGAGACATTGGGCGGCCAGATCTAGACTAGCGGTACAGAGGTCCCTAAGTTCACAAAGTACGACACCTTCGAGGTCTTTAGGTCTTCCGGAGGCTTCCAGGGGGCCCGGCAAGGTACACGCCCCCATGTGTGCCCTCAACCCGGATCTCAAGGACAATGTGTGACGGAAAAAGTTCCTGCCAAGCTGCACCTAACGCCCTAGCTGACACTTGTGGCCCTAGTTACCCGGAGAAACCTCCTAAAAACCCATGTGTCAAGATGGTTGGCCAAAGGAATCAAACCGACGACCTCCCGAATGCAAGCCTCACACGTTACCATGGAGCCATTTTGCTCAGTTGTAGTAGTACATTCAAAAGACAACGAATGTTGCCTGTATCTATCGCACCTCTGAACGAGGTGAGCGTTCGATTTCAGCTAAAACTGATAGCCTCTTGTCAGTGATGGCTTAAATATGGTAGCATCTTGTCAGTCCAAGACTGTAATGTGTATTGTGCGCACAAAGATGTAGGACATACCATAACATTACGTGTGCGAACAGAACTAAATCTATAACAGACTACAGCAAAGACTGAACTTGCACATTAATGCTCAAGTCGAGCGCGCTTTTCCCGTTACTAATATCTTGTGAGCAAATCTTCCGAAAGGTATGTAGAAGTGTTGTGGATGAAATTCAAGGATAATCCAAATAAAAAACTGACCATGAAATTAATAATAATAATAATAATAATAATAATAATAATAATAATAATAATAATAATAATAATAATAATAATAATAATAATAATAATAATAATAATAATAATAATAATAATAATAATAATAATAATAATAATAATAATAATAATAATAATAATAATAATAATAATAATAATAATAATAATAATAATAATAATAAATTATTTTAAACCGATAATAATATATTATTTTTATTATTATTATTATTATTATTACAATTATTATTATTATTATTATTATTATTATTATTATTATTATTATTATTATTATTATTATTATTATTATTATTATTATTATTATTATTATTATTATTACAATTATTACAATTATTAATGTTGTTCGTTGCGTGTGTTGCTTATGGGTTATCTCGGAGGCTAATTTCGATCTCTTTTTTAACGTTCTGTGTTTGTTTTCAGAAACAGCAAATACCAAATTAGGACATTAATGCTCAACTCGAGCGCACCATTCTCATTACTATTACCTATGTTAGGAATAATTTTTGTAGTAGAAGAATTGCTGTGCATTAAGATTCAAGCACACCGATAGTCCAAATTACACGCTGACCATTTATTATTATTATTATTATTATTATTATTATTATTATTATTATTATTATTATTATTATTATTATTATTATTATTATTATTATTATTATTATTAGTAGTAGTAGTAGTAGTAGTAGTATTCTTATTATTAGCATTATTATTGTTATTGATAATTAATAAGGGCAGTAATGATAATACTATTGTACTTCCGGTATTACCTAATAAAGTTATTAATAAGTGACCTGCAATTATATTTGCAACTAATCAAATATTATTGTTATTACTGTTATTATTATTATTATTATTATTATTATTATTATTATTATTATTATTATTATTATTATTATTATTATTATTATTATTATTATTATTATTATTATTATTATTATTGTTGTTGTTGTTGTTGTTGCTGTTCAGAAAATAGTATATATTTCTTATTGGTTTTCTCAGAGGACACTAATTTTGGCCTCTTTTTTATTTGAATATTTTGTTTTGGGAAGCATTTTCTGCCTGAAATACTTAAATCTTTATCACTATTATTGCTGTTTTTCTACCTGATTATATATTTTGTTGTTTAACGACGCTGTCAATTGCCAGGATCACATCAGCGTCGCCGGTGTGCCGGAATATTTCCCCGCAGGAGTTTTTTTACATGCCAGTAAATCTACTGACATAGAGCTGTCGTTTTTAAGCACACTTAAAAACCATCGGTCTGAGTCGGATTTGAACCCGCGACCTTGGGATCAGTAGGCCAGCGTTTAACCAACTGAGCTGATTATGTTTTGATAAATTTATTTGGGCTTATGTGCAAATGATTTTCAAACTTTGTTCTTATCTGTGTTTGTGTGTAATATTAAAATGAAAATGTAAGTACACTTTGCATCATAGTGTTGTTCTTAATAATTTTGTTCACAAATAACTTTTCTTCAAAGATTTCCGGATATTCCACCCAGCGAAACCGTGGTAGCCCTAAAACAGTCACTGCTAGTGCAATTCATATTTAATTCTATTGCATTTAGAATTGGTTAGTACTTAGATTACGCTTTTAACTGGCGTAATCTGATTAAGTGTTAAAATACACCGAATGACAGTTTTAATTATGAGAATATGTTGCAAGGATCTCTAGAACATGGCACATCCAGCAAATAACTTCTTAATCTCTTTACGCTCTGTTTATTTTCCACCAAACCAAGTTTTCGAACTTTCCATATTGAACCAAACTACCGAAATATGCTTCAATAAGCTACATTTTCTTGCATTCGTAGTTATTTGCAAGCCAGTGCAAACTATATTGGGCAGAAGGACAGAAATATTAACTCGACATAAGACATTTAAAACCTCGGTAGGATAACTTGGACAAACTCTAGTGCAGCAATGAAGCCACTTAAACCTTATTGCATCCTCCAGATGTTAAAGTGCATTGTACATTATGTTGGTTTAAGCAAGGAAGTTGTGATGAGACCACAGTCAAGTTGTAGTTCTGGTATAGGCCCAAATGTGTGAGGGCTCTCCCAGAGAACCGCAATTATTTGCCGAGGTGTGGTGTTAATGGGCAGGAACAAAGCTACATGCTCCAGCGACTATTCTAACAATGCTAGGACCACACAATGGGATCTCCTTAGAACTTGCCCAAGGTACAGCATCCGTACCACGTCCACATTGTCACTCTGACAGTGCTTCCTTGCTCCACAAACAAATGAAAGGGAGCTAAGTATATTGCTTTCCTTCATGTTAAATTAATGAATGTCTTTGCATCGTGGTAATATCCAACAGTGCATGGAAGACTCTACATCCGGCAATATTTGAGTGGAGAAATGTTAAGTGCTACAAGTACTTTTGTTTTTGATGTAAACAAAACTTGCAAAAATAGACTGGACCGTTTTATCATTTCGAATATTCCACTAGATGTCACTTGCTATATTCATCTGCTCTCTTATTACTAGGGCTCAGGAACTAAAGACCCATTAGTTGCTTAAAAACCTTTCAAATATCTAAAATATCTGAAAAAAAACTTGAAAAATGGAAATAAGGATGAAAAGGGATGGTCAAAATTAATTAATAACTTCAGTTTTTCTGTGCTTTTTACATGTTTCTAATGCCCAATATGCTGCAGCACATGGAACTACTTCTGTGCAGTAACTTTTCTCCTCGCAATATTTACAAAAAAGAATCCATCAGTAGAAAATATCTCCGCTCCAAATTCAGATACAAGCTGTCGCAGAAAAGAGGTTTTGCTAGACATATTTATGGTCGGGATTTCTTTTACAAACTTTGAAATTGCAGTCAAACTTAAGGAGAATACAACCTAGCCACTACTACCCTCTTGTCAAGGTCATTATCACGATGCTGGTAAAAATAACAGGACATTTAGAGGAGGTTCAGTAATTTCTCGCAGTACATATAAAGTCCCTCTGCTGATGCGAATGACATGAACACAACACCTGTTTTAGACAACCATAGCAGTGCTTATTAGTTAAAACAAGTTGAAATTGAGATTAGACTGGACTGGAATATAGTCATTCAAAGTGAAGAGAACTTGGGAGGGTAGTCCCAGAAAACTAAAGATTGAAACCGAAATTATAATGTCAATATATATTTGATAATAGAAAGGAACAAAAGGAGATTCTAGTCAATAGTTAAGGGGAAGACGTAATAAAGCTGAATAGATTAAAGTCTCAAGAATGGAAGCCTAGGCAGATTTAAATGAGTGATAACTTATTACCATTGCCATCAGTGTAAGTTTTGGTCATAAGTGATAAGGTTACAATTGTTGTTTGTACGAAGCCATAGTGATTTCGCGGGCGGATTCCTATCTTACCACGACGTGCTCTAAAGTTAGCCAATGGAAATCGCTTCCTTCGTGTTGCTCACGCAAAACAAAAGCAACGCAACACACACTCGTCTTGAATCGAGCCGAGAGTACACGTGCAACTTGGGAGTTGTACGTAAGCTAGCACGTATACACAATTCGGCGGTTGCTAAAGGGTGACAAAGTTAAAGTGTTATAACGTTATAGTTGAAGTTACAAAGTTACATTCTATTTAAATATCGTCGGCAGTTCTCTACAAATCTGGAAATTTGCAAATAAAGTAAAATGTTGGTTAATTCTTCGTTTGGTTCCATTCCTACCAAAACTCACGCATACCCTGTAGACTAGGACCTCTTGTTAGAGCTAGTCCGGACACCAAACACGAGATCTTATAGATCTTAAAGGCGACGTCTTTGACGGAGAGGAACGTTTGCGTCAAGATATATATTTTGTTTTTCATAAAAATATCTTAAATATCTGATAATTTAATAAAAATTGTTAGAGTCATTTGACAGAAAAACAAAATTATCTATGCAAAGGGTAGTTTTGGATACAGTGATTTGTTTTTAGAAACATTTGTGCCGTATCTTGAAAGACGCTGAACTTGAATACCAAGTATTCTATTAACCGACTTTTCATTTTTGAGTTGTGTTGTTCAAAGACAGGAAACGCTTCTCTTAAGTTTTCGTTTTGGACTAAGAGAAGCTTAAAGCACGCATTTTCGGTGAAATCTTGGTATCCAATTTTTGGATGAAATACAATAACTGCTCTCCTTACTGATAAGTACTTAATAGAGAAAAATAAAATGATTTCCCGCTTGACAAAATTATGTGTTAGAAAATTTAAACCATTAACATGGAATATAACAGGAATGGTTAATTCCCTCCAGCAAAAATTATATGTATATATACTAGGTATCCCAAAAAACACCGACAACTCTTAATATGTTGCATGGGATGGCAAACTGATCGGTTTTCAAATAGGAACCCCTGTCCAGAACCGTACATTTTGAACGCTGGAGAGCGTCGAAGTTTGAGAACGAACGATTGCCACAATTTGTTAACATTCGTTTTGGTATCTTAATACGGAAGGTACGTAACTTTTTAGACATCTGTGTACTGGGATGAGCGACCTGAGCTTAATGATATTCCTGCGCATGCGCTAAATTCCTCCATAGAGTTCTGGTGCGCATCCTTCTGCGTTACTTGTGTAGCTTCCAGTACAGTAACGTTTTAAGAGTGCACAGTTTTACAAATGCACAGCTGCTGAAATGGCCGACTTGATCCAGCACACTTTTTCTAACTATGCCAATCACCTAACGTCGCATATCCAAATCGATGGATTGGTAGAGGTGGACCAGTTCCATGGCCAGCACGGTCGCCAGATCTGACACCTCCCGACTATTTTCTGTGGAGTTGTATGAAGAGCTTGGTGCATGGCATTCCTGTAACTCAGCGGAGGATCTTAAGGCTGTAGTCCAAGGAGCGATTGAAAATCTTCAAAGACAATCGCACATGTTGAGTCATGTGCATGAGGCTCACCACCGCCGATATAGGCTCTGCAATAGCGTAGAGGGTACACAGTCGCCCATTTGTAACGTAGACAGCTTGATATCGAGTTAATTGACGAAACGTGATAATATAGCCATCTCACACTTCGATGCTCCCCAGGGTCCAAACCGTGCATTTCCGGGCAGAGGTTCCTGTTTGAAACCTGATCAGTTTACCGTCCCGCACAACATACCAAGCGTTGTCGGTGCGTTTTTGGGACATCCTGTATTTGATATAAATTGTGTGCTTTAATGAAATTTACAGTTTTTGTACAATGATTTTGCCACTCTTGCGGTTTAGCAGTTCTGCAAATGACTCAATGATAACTTGCAGAGGGGGACTCGGCACATCGACCGAAAGGCGATCTTTTGTGCCTATGCCCCTTACGGGTTACCCCGGGAGGATGGATGGGGCGAATGTATTCTAAGGACGGCAGAGCAGGTAACAGAGTCCCTACATTTTCTCACTTAGAAGCACCGCGGTGGAGGGTGGATTAGCTCCCCTCCCCCCTTGGTTTTGTACCATCCTACATGGGGCTCGGAAACTAGTGGCTCTCTTTCCATTCCGGGGGACGAGGTTTCCAGAGCGCATTTGTTTCCCCTGCCGTGCAACTACCGCGACGTTCGCCGACGCTTCCAACCCTGAAAGAAACCAACGGAATGAAAGGTGAAATTAAATGATTTATATAACGAAATGGAGGGACAGGAAATTCGAAAGATATGGTTATGGAAATTCTTCCCAGCATTCACCTGGCGACCCGGGAAAACCTACAAAAACACCCACGACCTCCCGAATGCGGGCCAGAGACGTTACCGCCTGAGCCATCTTAAATATATGGAATTTTAATAAACTCATTAAATTCATTTTTCAGAAAATCAAATTTTTAAAACATTTTCTTGTAACATGCTGAAACCTAAATACCAAATTTGGTGTTCAACTGACTTTACTTTTTCCACCACATACTTTTTCCACCCAAAACTTCGATACAGAGATTTCACTGGAAACTCACGTTTTGAAGTTTCCTGAATCCAAAAAGGGTCTTTTTTCAAACCAGTTATGTACTTGGTAGACAAAGTAAAAATGTTTTGAAATGTGTTGTTTATAATAGCCGCGGAGCACCGTGATTTTTGGTAGAGAAGGAATTAATGAGATTGGTTAAATGATTTTTAAGTATTACCCTTTATATGTACATATCTGTAAGATCTCAGTCGACCAGCAACCGTTAAAATGCATTATAACCCGCGAAACGGCATCCATTGTTTATCGAAGTAAAATAACATGCACATATAAAAGTGTGTACGCTTTTAATGTAAGTAACTACCTCTCATTTTGGCATGAATATATATACTTACAACAAAGAAACATAAACGCAAGCATTCGCCTCAGTTCTGTAGGAATCGCGGAGAAGCAATCGTTTATTTTGAACATCCCTGTTGCATGTAACTTCAATGGAGACCTGAACAAAGCAGAAACCGAAGAACAATCCGGTTCTTCAGGTTTCCTTGAAATTCGCAAGTCCTGTAACTGGAATTCCGCAGGTTGCATTTAAGGAAGGAGTTTAATTGTCATTTGAACTGAACAAGTTCTGTGTATCGGGTTCTGGAATTCATGGTCAACGCCATCGCTTTGTATTCTTATAAGTAAAGGCCGATGACGTGTTCGTTTTTCCATAGGTATGCTGCACATGGACTTTACTGTTATCACTCGCGCATGTAAATAACTGCCTGACCATGAAAACCGCCTCACTGCAGCACAACCTACAAGCATTATAAGTTATGCATTCTGGAATTGCAGTTAAACGCTTATACATACTGTCATTTATTAACTATATCGTCACAGAGTGTATTACACTGGGTCACAATGCACATTCGTGCGGCCGCGCCGTAGCCGAGTGGTTAGATCACTCGCTTCTCACCAAAGCGACCCGGGTTCAATCCCAGGCAAGTGCATGTGAGATTCGTGGTGGACGAAGCGGCGCTGGGGCGGGTTTCCTCCTGGTTCTCCGGTTTCCCCCGCCATTTCATTCCACCGATGCTCCACCTTCATTCCATGTGTCATCAGTGTGACCACCTGCGGTGCCGTAGTAGTAAAAGTGGGCGTTAAACACTACAAAAATGCACATTCGTAAATTATTAGATGTAAAATTTCGACGCCTATCACTGAAGTAGTTTTTAAACAGTGAAAAACTTCTTTCTACGTCACACGATGTCAGAGGTGCAAATGTGAAGAATTCCACTGTCATTTAGCGTGTTTTCCTTCTTACTCATTTTCAAAATTTCACACATAGCTTGATAACCAATATTTTTGTTTGCAACTTTCTGGAATTTAGCTTTCACCTTTTCGATACCTGGCACAAGAGGTATCCTATTAATAAAATTAACTAAGTCTTCTATTATGCTTATGCTCTTGGACGTCTCCAAAAACGATTTTTCTAATTGTTTAATAGCTTTGGGCAACATAGTAAAATTGTTGGGTATGATTTTCAGATAGTTCATGCGATATCAGAGACTGTAGTTACAATAGCAACACTCGCGATTTACTACACCTTGACCTTGCGTCTGCATACAGTTGCAAGTCAATGCTTCATCAGTTCGCAGAGTACTACGATACGTTGTTTTCGACTCTTGCTTCTAGTGGCAGTTGTTTGTACATTTGATGACGGTGCTCCACTTCTGATGTCATTCATAATCTGCGTCCAGTTAACCTGTATCTGATATATTCCTGCATATATTCTGATGTGTGTGATTAGCATAAGTGAGATATGTATCGATCCCTACTGGACGGAAGCGTCGATCACTACCTGGAATAGAGATGAATATATTCCGTTGCTATGTAGACAAGTGCTAATTCCACACACACACACACACACACACACACACACACACACACACACACACACACACACACACACACACACACACACACATATATAGCAATGAATTCTTGTGGTTTAAATAGGCAAAGTCATTTTTTGAGGTTTTATTATTTGTGATCAAGTGGTTAGACTGTTCATCATCACCAGGCAGTCTGGGTTTAATCTCTGGGACCCGCAAGTGGTATTCGCGATGGGCGAAGCAGTGTCAGGGCAGGTTCTCCGGTCTCCCCCGCCACTCGTTCCACAAATTGCTCCACCATCACCTTTCCAATCATCCATTTCGCCTGCATTTTATATCCCCTTCCTCATCCTCATACCTGGTGCTGGGCTGACCACCCGCTTCCAGGTCTTCACTCTGTCCAGTACATAGGTTCGTCTGCTACCAACAGGCATCTGACCCTAGGCACAGACTTATAAGTCCTAGGGGATGTAAGTCTTCCACAGGGGGGAGTAAACAGAAGAAGAAGAATATATAGCGAAATGAGGTGATTGCAAGTTGCCAGCACATGGGCAGAGCGTGACGTCAAAGCACAGGGACAGTCACAGCGCAAAACAACTGGGCTCACTGCGTACAGCGCTTAGTGGCTCTCGCTATTCTACACAGAGTAAAATGCCTCCAGCAGGAAAATTGAAGCATTCACGCATTGCTGGACCTGTACAAGAATTTGGGAGTGAATATTTTAGTGCAAATGGTGACAGCATAGAATGTTATGCAACAACGTTATCTACGTTATCATTATCAGCGTTATCTACAACGTTCAAGCGTCGACTGTACCTGGCTTCCTCTGTGTTGTGATCATGTGACCCTTTCCGCTGCCTATAGTCCAAACTCCGCAACCTTTTGTTTCCTGTATGAAGGCTCGATCCATATATAGTGAACCATTTTATACTTGGAAAGTGATTTATGATAAGGAATATGACTTGGACGACAAACTATGCAAATTTCAAAGGGTCTGTGGTACAATAAATAGGACATTTAGAAACAAGATACGTAAAGAAACAAAATTAAAGTTTTACGAAGTTATAGCTGTACCTATACTAGCATATGAAGGTGAGACTTGAATATTAATTAAAAAACAACATAGTACAATACAAGCTTCAGAAATGAAATTCTTAAGAAAAGTGAAGTGACATACATTTACAAAAGAAAGTGTAAGGGAAGTTAGGGTAATAATTAACATTAATTGTGTTAACTTCAACAATGTTAATGATAGGAACACTGTAGGTACTAATTGAGAAATGTAAACATAGCAAGTAGTATTGCAATATTGCAAGCAATGGGACATGCTGATTGAAACAATGCAATAAAAAGTGGAAAGAACATGTTGAAGCAATGCCAGATAACAAACTTATAGAACAGATAATGCAATATTATCCTAAAAGAAGAAGACCGGTGGGCAGATCCAGGAAACGATGGCTGGAGGACTTTGAAGGCGGAACAGGTACTTGATTGCCTATGCCATGAAGTGAAGAAGAAGAGAATTTGGATATAATTTACATAAATTGATGCTTTAGGTGTTCTAATTTTTTGTGCAGTAAGATTTTGCCTATCTCTTATGGATTACCAATTATCCATGGGTATACAGAATGAAGAGAACTCCAAGGTCACTTATTCTCAGAAAATTCAAGACCCTTCACTTTTATTGGTCATCAAAATATTTTAAACGTGTGATTGTTACATCCATTTTTAAAAAAAATCAAAACTTTCGAAACATTTTCCATTTAAAGGGTAGTTTGGAATGGAGGGATTTTTTGTAAATCTTCGTGTCTGTCTTTGGACGACGCTGAATTCGCAAATATCAAGTTTGGTATTTAACCGACTTTTCATTTTTGAGTTTTGATATTGTACTCAGATGCCCGAGCGTGCACACACACTCATATCTATTTTTTATAAGAATGTTTCCTTTTATTTATTTAGGAATCCTAAAATATGCAGTTCCAGCAAAATACCGTTGACTTTTTGGATGAAATACATTACTGCCTCTACCTTCACTAAGTACGAGTAAAGTCATCATCAACATCATCACCAGCACGGTTTGGGTCCCATGACTCGTTTCGGTCCCCTTAGAATTGTTGGATCCAACGTAATAAAGGACTACCAACATTTCCTGTCCCTCTTGGATTGTAGTTGTAAGCTCCTTTTGGTATAAGGAATGCGTCTATTCTTTCCAGATGTTCCATCCAGTTCTTTTGACGGTCTTGAAGTTTTTCAGTTGTGTTAAGTTTATATCTGATATCTGAATTCATTATACGTTTCTTACGATTTATGCCAGCACTGAAATTTCATTTGTGAAGCTTCTAAGCATTTTTATCCTTTTGCGTTAGTACCTATGTTTTTGCTCCATATAGTAGTAGTGAAATTGCTACTGTTTTATAAACCTTTAATTGAGTTTCCCTGAGCGATTTATCGCCTAAGCATTGGTCATCCGTAAACAATATATCAGCTATGTTCAACGTTTGCGAAAGAGGGGACTGTAAGTTAACCTCCTTCCACGGTATGCGAACGTTGCCTCTCTTTAATCCTCAGCCGTGCATTGTGTTGCAGTGGCGGGTTGGTGACATATACATCCATGGAAAAATGATTGAGCGCATAAGGAGAGCAGAATATCTTTAAGCTTCACTTCGTGTGGCAATACGGTTTCCACAAGTCACATTCCAACATGCAGCAGAGTTTATTTATAGCCTCTGATCCATGTGTTATCGTCTGTTGGACACACAAACAAGCTGTGTCCGATAGATGATAATATCGAATAATGTTGGAATATCGACTTATGTAAATCGTGCTGCAATACGATGTGAAACTTAAAAGTATTCTGCTCAATCAGTTTTTCCTTGGCTGTACGTTGCATTTGAGTTATGAAAGCACTTTCAAATCTTATGCAATAAACATCTGTTCATTAATGACCTCTTTGGTATTGCTTACATTTAAGAAGCCTATCAATATTTGGTGACAAGTGCATAACCTTGGAAGATCCCCCAAGTGATCTTCGCGTAACCTACTGCGATGCGGACTTTTAACATATTTCAGTTTGGAGAAACTCTGTTCGTAAATATACGTAGAGATATGCTCACCCTTATAAGCACTATTTTTGCAAATGCTTATTTCTCTATGTACTATATATGCACTACAATATTATGCTAATTCATATAAAGTAACAAGAAATAATAAAAAGGAACGTAAAGAATTTAAGAAAGATTTGAAACAAGAAAGAGAATGTGATCCTAACACTCAGTGCAATATCTTTTTTCAAAATTTTAATATGCAAGAACTAAACATTGCAATAAATAATCTAAAAAACAAAAAGTCTCCTGGACCTGATCACATACATCCAGAGTTCATAAAAAACCTTGGAAAAACAGCAAAACAACTACTAAAACTCTACAATCTATCCTGGAAAACCACTGTACCTGCTGAATGGCGAAAGGCAATAATTGTCCCACTCTTGAAGAAAGACAAAAAAGCGTCAGAAATAAAAAATTATAGACCAATAGCTCTTACTAGCATAATAGCAAAAGTGATGGAAAGAATGGTGTCAAACAGGTTAAATTGGTTTCTAGAATCAAAACATTTAATTTCCCCATGTCAAGCTGGATTTAGAGAGTTCCACTATACAAATGAACAAGTCTTACTTCTCAGTCAAGATATCAAAGACTCCTTCAATAGAAAAGAAGATAATTTATCAGTTTTTAGTGATTTCCAAAGTGCATATGATTCTATACGCAGAACAAAAGTACTAAAGAAAGTTAAAAAAAAAAAAAAAAAAAAAAAAAAAAAAATAGGGATACAAGGACCAATGTTTTCATGGCTATATCATTTCCTAACACAACGCTTTATTGCAACCAGATATGGAAGGAACATATCTAAATACAAACAAGTACACCGTGGCTTACCACAAGGCGCAGTGCTCAGCACAACACTTTTTTTAATATATTTATTAACGATCTGCCACAACAAATACAAGAATCAGGTGTGAAGTGTGCACTATTTGCTGATGACTTAGTAATGTGAACTTCAAAATCAAAAAGCAAAAGTACAGAACTAGGACAGAACATGCAACAATCCTTAACCAAATACAAAGGTAGACCAAAGAAAATTTAATGACTGTTAATACAACAAAATCAAACTACCAAATCTTTTCACTAAGAAAAAACCCAATAAAAATAAAACTAAATTTTGAGGGTCAACAATTCCCAGAAACAAAGGAAGCAAAGTGTTTAGGAGTTACATTTGATACTAAACTTACATGGACCAAACAAATAGAAAATGTAATACAAAGAGCAGAGAGGCGCCTTTCACTGTTAAAACGTCTAACAGGAATAAGGTGGGGATGTTCCAGAGCAACTCTTAACACAACATACAATGTATATATAAAGCCATTATTTACTTACTGTAGTGAAGCTCTTGTAACAGCAAACACAAAAAAGATTCAAATCTTTCAAAACCAAAGTCTGAGATTAATTACAGGTGCTATCAAAACCACACCAATAGCAGCTATGAAAATACTAACCAACCAATGCCGCATTGAATATGAAATAGAAAAAGCGGCTCTTATTCAACACGAAAAGTTGATCAGACTCTCATTCAATAAATGGCATAAGAGAAATTTTACACTTACACTAAAGACTCAGGAGAGCTTTCTTTCCAAAATTCAAGACATCAAGAAGAATGTATACCTTCCTAATTCAAAGGAAAACTTCATATCTAAAGTCAATCCGACACAAACATTAGACATCACATATTATTTACACCTGACAGAAGAAGTTAAGAAAATAATACTCCAACTAGTGTTCTAAAATTATTGGCATTAGAGACAATCCATACTAGATTTCCAGAACACGAATGGCTCCATATTTATACTGATGGATCACTAATATTAAACCAAGATGGAGCAGGTGCTGGAGTCACATGTCACATCTTTTCCTATTACAAATCTTTAAGTTATGGAACTACAAACTTTGATGGAGAAATTGAAGCAATTCGAATGGCCCTACAAAATCTTTTGTACAGAATTTCACATTTTCAGCAAGCAGTTATTCTCTCAGATTCCAGGGCAGCAATTATAGCAATTACTTCCAAGTTGTCACCAAAAAACCAAACAATTATAGAATGTTGGAAAATCTTTATCCATCTAACAGCACTTCAAAATCAGTGGTAATGAGAAAGCTGATTTTCTTGCAAAAAAGAGTACCGGCAATGTGCAGAAATCAATAGTTAATCTACCATTTTATGCAGCTAAAAGATTAGTCAACTCTGAATTAAAAAAAAATATTGAAAACTATTACTATGAAAAATCAAAAAATAAAAGATGGGAACTACCAAACATTCAAACAGTAATTCCTGAGTATCCTCGAAAAACAGCAGTTGCAACCTTCAGGTTGATTGCAGGACATGATTGTCTGGCAAAACATTTAAACAGAATTGGGATATATTCACCACTTTGTCCTCTATGTGATCTGCAAGAGGAAATGGATCGAGACCACCTTCAAATATGCCCGGCCACTTCTAATGCCCCATCCATCAGTGAAAAATATTGCAGAGCAAGAGGATTAATGACTTCATTGTCAGAAATCCAGCATTAGCTAACAACAACATTTTAATCGACATAAGTATTTTCAGAAATTATCTTACTGCGAATTTTCTTATAAATGCAAGGGGAATATGGAAAACAGTAAGCTTTAAGCGATAGTGAAATGGTTTAAGAGCTGGTTGCTATGCGTTGCCTTGGAAATTTCGTTATGTTTGCAAGGCCAAGGAATGAAGAAACGAATAGCATGTTCCTATTTGAAAAAAGAATACCTAAGTGTTGGCAAATTCAAACAAATAATAAAGAATATCTCGAAAATGCTTCACTCAAAAGAAAATAACTATTTGACATAAATCGTGTGTTTTAACGAGATTCACATTTTTTATTTAGTAAGATTTCGTCTGTCTCTTACTGTTTAGTATTTATGCAAAAATTATCCAGAATGAAGAAATCTACAGAGAACATTCCCAGAAAATTCAAGGTATGAATTTTTCTTTAGAAAGTTGCATGGAATCGCCTTTTTGTGTCCGTCACTTGATGCTGACGGAGTTGTTGTTGTAGTGTTTAACGCCCACTTTTGCTACTACGGCACCGCAGGTGGTGACACTGATGACACATGGAATGAAGATGGAGCACCGGTGGAATGAGATGGCGGGGGAAACCGGAGCACCCGGAGAAAATCCGCCCTGACGCAGCTTCGTCCACCACGAATACCACATGCGGGTCCCTGGGATCGAACCCGGGCCGCCTAGGTGGTAGGTGAGCGCGCTAACCGCTCGGCCACAACGCCGCCTACTGACGGAGTGTCAGCCTGTCCCTCTAACTAAGGAGTGGAGTGTGGAATTAAGGTTCTCCAAAGAGAGAAGGCTGAACATCCTTGCAATAGACTATTCAAAGGTGTATTATTAATTTTAAAGTTAGTAGAGAAAATAAAAAAAACGCACTAAATAATTCATGGAAAGCTAGACGAACCTGCGCTGAATTTTTTACTCATCTGTGCAAGCGAAATACCATCAGGATATGTTACTTGCAGTAAAATTATAAATAACAAGGAGTACCGTGGAGTACGCAAGTCAAGGTCCTGTGCTAGACCTCATTCGACTCGGTGTTAGTTAACACTACATTTCTTGCAGTGGACTGAACTCGAGATGGGCTTTTTGCCGCGCTGTTTTGTCGATTGCTCAGCAATATGGAACACCTTGTACAAAGTAAGCTTTCAAACCTGTGTAGGAACATGTTCTTTTAGGCATAAAAGCGATGGCGTCCTTGAAGCACGCCCTTGTTTTTCCACTTAATTGTTTTGCTGCTGGATCGTTATTTGGTGCTATGAATTTACGACTTAATCGTATCAGATAACTGGGAGAACCAAGGAACAGCTTGTTTACAGTTCTATTAGCTAGCTGAGGGCTTTCCACATTCTTGTAGATTCTCGAGGTCCTCAACTTGTCTTCCCTTTCCAATGCTTTTAGCAATGTCCTTGGAACTTACGTCAATGAACAACGAACGCTTCTTATGCGTTTAGGCATGAGGATATCGAAGTCATTACAGTATGCTATACTAGTGGAGGAACAATCTATTTCCCGGTATGCTTTCGTATTCCGCGCACAATTGCATCTCATGTGAACATTTCGGGGCGATCGTTTCGATGATGAGGCAAATTTCTGGTTTTAATTCTTCAACAATCATCCGAATCACCGCAAATTTTCTTTTAGACAGTACCATAGCTGGTTGTTGCACATCCTCATTCAGTTTAGTTTCTTTTTTTATGTTCATCAGCCATAGAAAGAAAATGTAAATTGTATTCTATGCTATTTATACAACAACCGCGAAAGAGGAAATCAGAGTCCAGTTAAAACAGGTAGAGTTTACTAATTGTACTTTCCTGTCTCTGTTTACATTTTAAGAACCCTTTTTCTACAAAGATGTCATGCACAACTTTGAATTTGTTTACGCTCCTAATGCGTCAATACACGATAAAGTTTGATGCCTCTTGTAATTAACAAATTTAATATTAGATGTTTAGATTATAAAACTTAAGTTGTACTGGAAAATTAAATCACCACTGCTAACAAAATAATCATCACTTCTTCCCCATGAGAAGCTTACGGTACTAGTGTAAATCAGCAAATAATTTAACTCTTTAACGCCTAACGTCGCGAATTTGGGTCATACCAGCTTATTTATGTAACGAATTATATACATTTTGCACTGGTGTGAAGCAATTTAGATGCTGAAGTACAGAAAGCCTCAGCAAAGGGTTAAGCAGGCACAGAAAGGGTAAGATAGTCTGTAAACAAGAATACAGAACTAGAAATGAAACCCTAGTATAAGGTATCCAACTAACCTGCAATCCATATGCAACATCTTCAAGAAAACAGCTATTACTTTTGAGATGCACAGCGGAAAAAAGTTCTTACTCTTTATTGCACCAGCAGAAGATAATGTCGTTTCATAACCTTGAGTGGGCCATTCACCGCTAGTGAGCAAGCGGAATAATCCTTGGTGTTACCACCGACATTTGAAGGAAAACTTCGTCCTTAACTTAGGAATAGTTACAAATTAATTTGTGCTTACTTAACCAAACCTTTAAAGGAAAGTGTTTAATCCTAAGTGAAAAAAAATACAAGTTTTAAAGATAAAGGCAAAAATATTTTTCATATATGTGTGTTATTTCAATATAAAATCTATCCGACTGTGATTTATAATCCAACTTTAAATATATGTAACATGTACACAACCTCGCCACTCTGGTTCACATGTTTTCGAACGACTAGGACCAAGAGTGCGGCAATAGGAACGGTTGATTTGATTTTTGTGCGTTTAAGGGCGCTCAACTTCTGGGCCATCAGCGCCCTTAAAAAAACATTGCAATAGTCAGATATAAATTTGAATCAAAAATAAAATCACTAGTAACAAAGAAGATATACACATAAACGTAAAAAACGGTGGCAATATCCACATACAAAACAAGGTAGTAGATATGTCAAAAAGCATAAACAAATATCTGAAATTTTAAATTCTTAAATTGATATTACAATCCGCTAAAAACTTAAAAACTATCAACCGCTGTTTTGCCGTCCGCTAAGACCTCTGCAAGCCTATAGGGACGGTTGCATTACGTATCTGCCAGTTTAAAGAATAGATCCTTCCTGATAGAGCACCTACAAATTGCATACACTAAATTCTTGATATATTATTTGTCTATAGAGTTAAGTACATAGCTATATGTAGCTTGAGTTCTAAATACCACGAATGTCTTCGCTGAGTTCTCCTCTAACATGCCCTAATCTTCGAAAATATTTAATGTTCGTGCAGTCTGAAACTACCTACTTTTACTGGCGCACTTTATCAGTATGTTTTTGAGATACTTCCATAACTTGCACTGACATATTATGACTATTTTGATTTCAGTTTAGTTGAGAAACCTTCTGGACAAAATCTCATCTGGGTAGCTTACTCGAACCGAGATTCGAATCCAAAACGACTTTAGCGTAAGTTAGACGCGCTACTCCTGCACCATGGAGATGGCCTAAACCAACAGTAACGTTTTGAATGGTTTTTGTATAGCAAATTAGCATTTTTGGAAACTAGTGTTCGCGATATGCATAAAATCATTTCTTGGGGAAATAAAAAATGACATCTCTAACAAAGCATTGTATTGCTGTACGTGATGGTACGTCTGCTTTTAAGTGCTCTTCAGTGTTTTTCACGATTGAGGGCACTGTAATGTTGATAGAGCATTTAACGGTACTGCCAAACACTTGAGTGATACACCGGGACCGTTGCTGTAAAAAGACAAACAAACAAACAAAAGGAGCAGCAGCCGTTAAATGACCTTTGGGTAACAATAATAAACCTCAACACTGTTGAGAATACACAAAGAACGTAGTAATATCATTTTCAGCTAATTTAGGTGAGAAGTTAATGCACTTTATTTCTAATTATTTATAGTTTTCAAGTAATTACTTATCAAAATGAATATACAAAGAGCAGAAATGATTCCTCAAAGCTATAGCAAGATATACAAAACTACGAAAAAAACAAAACGAAAAAATACAATTAAAATTAGAACAATTAAAGAAAACAGTAATAGCCGACCAATTGGAAACATCATTTGAATAGAATGGAAGAAAATAGAGTTGCCAAAATAGAAAGCATCAACCACAAGGACAAAGGAACATAGGATGGCGGAGAGAAAGGTAGAAGCAACAAGACTTTGTAGTTGGAGCAGCCTAGTAGCCTAAGCCGCATCGAAGAAGAAGAAGAAGAAGAAGAAGAACAAGAAGAAGAAGAGGAAGTGATTCTAGTGCAATGTGTGATTTACTTTGTATCAGCTGGTGATGTTTTCCCCTCAAACTTTCTGTTGAGCTTTCTTATTATTTCCCAACATGAGTAGCACATCGAGCTGTCTGTATTACAAACGGGCTCGAACTGTGTACCTCTTACGTCATTACAGAGTCTACATTGGCGGTGCTGAGCCTCATGCACATGACCCAATACGTGCGGATGTCTAAAGATTTTCAATCGCTCCGTGTACTCGAGCAAAAAGGTCCTCCGCTGACGTTACGCTTAATACAATCCCCAGAAAATGGTTGACAGTTGTCAGATCTGGTGACCGTGCTGGCCATGGAACTGGTCCACCTCTACCAATCCATCAATTTGGGTATGTGTCGTTGAGATGATTCCGGACATTTACATCAGTGTTCTGGAGCTTCGTCTTCTGCAGCCGCATTACCTGCCGAACATGTAGTGGCACTACATCCAAAAAGGGTCTTTTTTGTGGGGAAAAAGGCTACTTACGCCCTTACCGCATGTAAGCATGGGAGTGTAAGACTCCTACCCGGGCTTCGAACTCACTAAAAAACCCCACCTGAAGTCTTGAGGTCAAAACCTCATTACTGCAGTACCGCATAGATGCACCTGCGCATTCTGTTGTGATAGATGAATGCTGCCTGCCAGTGGCAGTAACAGTGAGTGACATTACTGAAGTGCCAGAGGGCAAACATGACCTAAGCCCTGAGTGCCCCATGGTGGACAGTGAAGGTGAAAGTTGTGAGTGGTGAACTTTGTAGTAGATCCAAAAGGGTAGGCGAACATCTCTAACACCTATAAGTGAGGTACATCGGTCCTGTTAGTCTGTTAGGGAGTAGATATGCTCAGGTCCTTCATCCGCAGTACACAGATAACTGAAAGGTTGCATAGTTTTCGTATTAAGACGCCAAAACGAATCGGAACACATTGTCACAACTGTTCCTTCTCAGATTCCGACGCTCTCCAGCGCCCAAATCGTATTTCCGGACAGGGATTCCTGATTGGAAACCGATCAGTTTACCATCCCGCATAATATACTAAGCGTTGTCGATTTTTTGGGATACCTTGTATATAAAAATGAATGTTACTGTGTTTGTTCTCTACGCGCTCCTAAACCGCTTGACTGATTTTGATGGAGATTTGTATGCCCTACTCGCCCTTGAACATAAAATTCACACAATTTTCTATTATTAAAATGGAAATGCAACCATTACATTCACACGTTATCCTTACGTTTCTTTTACGAAACACAATCGCATTTCTTCCTCTTCTACAAAGAATTCATACAATTATCTATATTACTGGCATAGAATTGCAACGTCTTACATTATAGCTTTATCTACTTGCTTTTCTTCCTGTGGTATTCGGAGTTTATAAACAGTACCTTTGCGTAGTGTTTTCCCGGTGTTTTTATTTATTTATATTGTTTATTTTTGGTTGCTTATAGTATCCATCATAAGTATAAATTTGTAGGGATTAAGTCGTCAAATCACGGGTAACTCCGAGTATTTCAGCTAGTATTTTATATTTCTTACACCTGTATCTATTAGCCAGATTATTCTGGCCCAAGTATTACCTTCCACCCTGTAGTGTGAGTGAGCATAGGAAACAGCACACACTGAATTAGCGGCACACGAGCATGTTCTGAAATAGCTAAATCAACAATCAGGACTCTCACCGCAATTAACAAGGAGAGAAGTCACTGTAAGGAAGTAATATTTATAGTTGGTATAGAGTTCATGGGAAGGACATGGAATTGAGGTGCAACGGGTATAGGACCTACTTTTACTTTCGAAAGTAGAGGCTGTGAAAAACCCCTTCATTCTCATTTAGTTTTCTATTCCTGTGAAAGCACAAGACAACAAAATAAATTGTGAGTGATAAAAGTAGAGTTCATCATAAAACGAGGCGTGATCAAAAAGTTTCCAGAGACAGGTCATAAACACAACATAACACTTTGTTAGTCACATGCACTGTCACCCTCGGAGTAGTCTCCTTGATATATTTGTCTCAGCACTTGGTTGGAAGCACCTCTGGAAGTCATCTTCTTCTAATACATTCAAAGCCTTCTGTGATTCGCGGTGGACGAAATCAATGTCCCTAAAACGGTATCCTTGGAATCACATTTTAAGTCGTGGGAAAATAAAGATGTCCACTGGAGCCAAATTTGGAGAATAAGCAGGATGGGGAACAGCGTTCATCCTATTTTATCCAAAAATTAATGGACAGAAAAGACCACGAAAGGAGGCGAGGTACAAAGTTTGCAGCAATTCTTGTGTGTACCAATCTCTTTCAAAATGCTTTCAACACTGCCAAAAAAGGGTTCAAATCAGAGTGTTTCTCTTATTGTAAAACGCATAACATTTTCCTCGTTTCATTGATATTTTCGTCAACTTAGCTGGAAGAGAGTCAGCTCTAACGATCTGAAACCATAAGTGATGTCATACCACCTTTAAATTTCGAAAACCACTTAAATGCTTTCGTTTTGACCATTACTCCCTCCCTATAAGCTGTTCTTAGCAATTCATATGCCTTTGTTGCAGTTCTACCGAGTTGGAAGCAAAATTTGATGATTGCTCGTTGTTCTTCGTAATCTAGCATTTTCAATAGATAGAAAAGTTGCACATTAGTTCACTTCAGAGCTTCCATTCCTGCACTGCAAAATCGCAGAAAGGCATGTGACATTTAATTTTTATCAGAAGAGTACGCCGTATGTAATGTTGCAGTAGAGCTTAAGACAGCTCAGTGGCAAAATTGTTGTGAAGTCATTCCGGAAACTGTTTGATCACACCTCGTGCATAATCAACAGGAGTAGGAGTGGTACTAAGGGCATCGGCCATGAAGCTGTGCTTATTGTACCTATACATGACATGCAAGAACAAGAACTACCACGAACCAAATAAGGACTGTGAATGTAGGCTGTTTGAAAAGGCGTGTGATCGCTATCACATCGAAATGCACAAGAAGGACAAAGTCAAACAGTGAATACGAAAACATGAAACTTCACTTAACTATTTGGCCGCAGTTAATTCTATTATTATAATACCTACGTCCCCAAGGAGGCACCCACGGGAGAAAGATTGGATGAAGGGAGATACCAGGTGGCCAGATCTGGACTAGCGGTACAGTTGACAGAGGTCTCTAGGTTTGAATACTCCTCAAGAGTAAGGCTCTACGTGGACTATCGGTTACATAACAGATTCCTCTAATAGACTACAATAGAATACTAATAGACTATAGTATTATTTAAGTTTTAAGATGTGTTTCCATCCAGGGGGACTGCAGCGGTGTCCAATGCCCCCATAACCCACCGACATCGAGGGTCGAGGGACAAAGCACATATCATCCCTGTCAAGCTGCACCTAACGCCTTCGCTGACACTTGCGACCCTGAGTGAACCAACGGGATGAACGATGAATGAAATGGAAGAACAGGAAATTCGGGGAATGTAATTATCCTTCCCAGCATTCCCCTAGCGACACGGAGAAACCCCCCAAAACCCATGGGTCAGCAAGGTCGGCCACGGGACCTGAACCCATGACCTCCCGAATGCGAGTCTCATACATTACTGCAGAGCTATCTCGCTCAGAGATATATACATAATCAATGTTTAATACTTTTTTGTAACGTTAGTGATTCCGAAGTAGTTTACAACATAAAGTTTACTGTGGCTTAATTTGTCACTATTCCATATTCGTATTTTTGCATAAGTTCATAGTAAAAGTATCGACTTTGTCATGCAAACATTTCTTTACTGAATGTTGCATTTAATGCAATTGTTATAAAAGCATGTATGCATTTCATGCAGACATTTGTCTTGATTAATGTAAAGTGGATAGAAGAGCTGCTTTTTATACAAATAGTATATTTATATCGCTACTTCTGAGGGTATGAGCAGAGAAAATCGTGTGAATTCTATGCATACATACATTTCAGGGTTGATTAAACTTTCCAACCTTAGTTTCATACGGAGAGTGTGGGACGGTTATCTTAGCGGGAAACATATTTTAAATTACTAGTGTAATACTATAATCAGAGAAGTGGAATATTTTGCTCTAGGAGAACAAGTTCTCCTTCTTGAAAAGCATAGGTTGACCTTGGAGGCTCTGTTCCGAGAACATGTCTGCGTAATCAACAGTAGGGTGTCGAATCCGTCTACAAGTTTTTTTTTAAGTATTAGTTCTGGGGATTTACTAATAATATTCCTCTACAAGCTGAGAATGCCTTGGGTTAGCCGGCCGAAACACGAGTTACATGGGGAACTCCATGTTTTACCGACAGTGCTGCCGTGGTAGTTGGTTAGAGCAACAGTACAGATTCGTGATTTAAACCCGGCTATGACATTGCATTTTGCTATTTGATTCTATCGATTGAAAAGTCTTTGCGGGACGGTTTTGCGGCGTGCGATCGGCCAGTGAGGCTGGCTGCTGTGTTAGGTGGAGAGAAAGTTCACGGTAAATAACGTATGGTTTCCCGCGCAATTTCTAACGCATAACATTCAAATGTTTAAAAATAAAAACAAATGACTGAGTATTATCAAAGAAGGAGATGTTGGAACTGCCTTCCTTCGCCATCCAAGCATTTCTGGTATGCTTAGGAAATTGCTCATTACACTTGGTAGTTACCCCTGAGAAATGACAGAAATTTCTTGACAAATGTATGTTTTATAGTGCGTGGATTTATTTCATGAATGTTCTCTTTTAATGCTCCCAGAGATAAAAATCCCAGCGTGTTTAATCAGGGAAACAAGGGGGAACTACAAGAGAAGGTTTAAAAAATAGATGAACCTAAAAATGCCTTCGTCAAGAAATTGCTGTCATTTCTCACAGGATACTGCAGAGTACAATGAACCATTTCATAAGAAGATACGAGAAATGCTTGAACAGCGTAGGGAGGCAGTTCCAACCTCTCCTTGCTTGATACAGGGTAGAGTGAAGCTATTCCACTAATTTCGAGTTTGAACCAAAATTAGGCAATGAAGGAAACGTAAATGATGAAATATGTAAAATCTCAATTTGTTTTATGATTCCTATAGGGTGTATTTCAGTATAATTACATTATCTTTTCACATAAATAATCCACAGAAAAACATTGAGTTCAAACGTTCATAAAGACGAGAATCACGAAACGTGGGCTTTTCCGCTCACTAGAGGGTCTATTTCGTTCAAGTTTCTTCTTATAAAAATCACAGACACTTGCAACAAGCTAACATTTTTTGTTCCAGAACCAATAGACACTGTATGGTACCATGTTCCATATGTTCTGACACATAATCCATTAGCCTTTTAAAACAGACTTAGGTGAGTATGTTAGGTTGCAAAACCTCCAAAGAGTATTTTCCTCCTTTTCCACAGCAACATGAACAGGACATGACTCTTCATCATTTGACGGTTCACTATTTTTATCCCTTTGCCAAGCCTATTGGATCTCTTCTTCCTTTTCAACCTGCGTTTAGTCACAACTTCTTCATAATGTTCACCCGAGATGAGACCTTTGATCTCTTTCGGATTTTGTTGGCATATTGTTTTGTAGGTGAGGGTATCATGGTATTGAAAGGGGATGTCTTTCATGGCCTCTTCGCTTATTTGAGTATTTAACCCCGATTGAGATGTTTGTCACGGTGAAGATTGACTACTAGAAGCATGAAACTCAGCATTTTCCAGAGGATGTCTCAAGGGTGTCTTCAAGAGATTGAAAGTAGCTGTGAGGCAGATACCTGTTCAGCTGAAGGGTTGAATGGTGCCTTAAATCCTTTTACTGCATTACCAACTGTAGCTTATTCCTTCCATGCTTCAGAGTTTAAATTGGAGATAGATGAATTTGAATTATTTTGGGTGAAATGTGTAGCCTCTTGGTGATAGCATGATTTTAGGACCTTGAACACTGTCCTGTCGAGAGGCTGCAGGACATGAGTTGTAGATGTCCCCTTGAAGAACACTCGAGACAGAGTGATCCTTGTCTTCATCTCTCCATTATTTTACCTGGGCCTTTGCTTTTATAAGTTCAAACCATAAAAAATACATAAATATACAGGCTTGTCTCGTATTGTCTAAAACTATAAACAATTATACTAAATAATACGGAAGAAATAAGGAAGTACAATTGCCCCTAAACCACTTAGCGGAATAGCCCCAAATGCGCTTTTAAAGCAGGACGAAAGGTAGTTTGCACTGTCATCTAGCAGAATATGCCTAACCTTTCCTCTGAGGCACACACTTTTCCGTTATAACAAACTAGGCGTTGCTTTATGCTCTATCCCTTAAGTTCATGAGAAGAAATATTTATCCTGACTAAAAATACATTGTGTTTGCATGCCTACAAATGTTTTTTCTCTAACCATTCCAAAATTGGAGCAGCAGCCACTAAATTATTTTGCAATTGCTTCTACACTAACTCACAGCAGTATGACAAGCACAAAATAAGATGTCGTCTGCGCTCAATATATGCCCAGTAACAAAATTTGTTATTTTGATCGGAATATACCCTTGAGCGAAGTAGCCCTACTCCACCCTACGTTGGCAATTTACTTTTCTTTGTAACTGTTTATGTTATGCGTGTTAGAAATAACGTACGCGGTAAACCCTATTACGAGGGTGCTTCAAAAAGTAAGTTAAACATGTCCTACACTAAGGCGATCCGTAACAAGAATGGCGCTTTTCAGAATAGAGTTCATGTTCCAGAATTTCTGCAGACAGGTCTCAGCTACGGTACTGATACAGATGTATCACAGTGTGCGAGAGAAATGGCGCGTCATCTGAAAACATACTCCAAAGTAGGGCGATATGATTCTTGTAGACAAAAAGTTGCAATTGCACAGATATTCAAGTGAAATTCTGCGCTATGCAGTCCAAATGCAATGTGGCGTCTAATCATAGTGAAATTAAGCAAAGGTATTGCTCTCCTGTACGACAATGTTTTCAATGGGAGGTATGGAAGCATCCGGCATACTGACCAGATCTTGTACAGTGCGATTTATATCTGTTTATCAAGCTGAAAGAACATCTGTGGGAAACCGATTTACCTTCGTGACCAAGGAGCGGATTTCTTTCGCTGAGGAACTGAACGACTGGTAGAACGTTCATACCGTTGCTTGGCGTGTAATGTGGTGAAATAGGCCACGTATCTATGCCACTTTGCAGTGTAACAACTAATTAGTCTATAATAATCATGTGTAACTTACTTTTTGAAGTCCCCCGTATATTTATTGTGGACTTCCTGTCAGCCGCACCACTCATACAGCAACCAACATCGTCGGCCGGCCGCACACCGTGAAACCAGCCATGCCATGGATTCGATCCATTTCTAGGTATTGCTTAGAATGGGGAAATACAGCCCTTCAGTAAATAAATGTAATAAACCTGTAAAGGAAAATGGATGTGTCGCTCTCACATGACTAACTATTCTTAAAAATTCTTATCCCTTTATCTTATTCATTTTAGCCGCCATAAACATTTGCAGAAATTGTCTTATTGCAAGTTTTCTTGTAGGTGCAAGGGAAATATGAGACTACAGTAGGCTTTGAGCGATAGTCAAATCTTTTAAAGCTGGTCGCTATGTGAAGGCGTTGAAAATCTATTCTCTTTGCGCGGTCAAAAGATACAAAAGTGAATAACGACTTTCCATTTGGCAAACGTATAAGTATTGAAAAACTCACACAAATGACAAGGAATATCTTCAAAATGGTTAACTTCTCTAAAAATGCATTGGGACATAATTTGTGTGTTTGAACCATATCTACATTTTTGTATGATAAGATTTAGTCCATCTCTTACGGTTTATCAGTTATGCAGAAGTCATCGAGTAAACAGGACCACATGGGTTCTAGCCAAAAAATTCAAAATATAAGAATATCTTAAACATATGGCATTTTAATCAAAATTTTGGAGCCATTTTTAAGAAAATAAAAGTTTTCGGAAATGTTCCATTAAAGGGTAGTTTAGGGTGAAGGAATTTTCTTCAAAATCTTCCCGTCGCATCCTTGAAAGATATTAAACTTAAATACAAACTTTGGTTTTTAACCGAGTTTTCTTTTTTGAGTTATGGTGTTCACAGGAGCGCACACACAACACACACACACACACACACACACACACACACACACACACACACACACACACACACAAACACACATACACACGGAAATTTTTTTCTGAAAATGCTCTTTTTTTGGATTCAGGAGACCTCAAAACATATTTCCGGTAAAATCTCGACATTAAATTTTTGGGTTGAATACAATATTTCCCCTACTTATATTAGAGAATGCAAAAATCTGAAAATTTTGGATTTTGGATGAATAATTGATACTAGCGTGAGACCCAAAGAACCAAAATCTGTGTGTGCATGTGCGCGCTTGCTTGCATGTTTGTGGGCGTCTTTCACGCAAGAATATCCGATTGTTGTGAAACTTGGTATATCATAAGTATATCTTAGGCTCCATAAAACAAACAAATACGAGAATATTATTGCATCTTTATCATTGTGCTCAAAGGGAGGGGAATTCTGAGACAAAATTTGGAATATTTGGCACTTTGATTTCATTGTGAAATGTTACACAAGAGAACTTGTAAGCATAATATTGCAGTGAAGGTCTATTGTTTGGAAAATTTCGATAGTATGAATATTTAAAAGGTTAGACACATTTCTATTACTATCATATTACTGTTTCTAATATTATTCATAGGTAAACAGGTTACCACCCGCATTGCATACGTTAGAAAAATCCAGTTTTCTACACAGCCAGGGTCGTTTGCTTATGCATTTATTGTAACAACATCTCAGAAAGGCATTCCAGCATTCGAGAACAGAAAGGCAGCTTTATTAGCGGTTTTCAAGGCATTGCATGTTTCATAGAAAGGAGGGGTAGGATTGTTGGCGATGGTGGGAGAGAGTGCAAGAAGTGAAGAGAGAAGGTAAAGGGAGGAAGAGGAAGGGATAGTGGAGGGAAAGGAAGCGGGAGAGAAAGGGGAAGAAGGGGCGATAGATTGATAGAAAGGGAGAGGGAGTGAAAGAGAGAAGGGGAGATTAGTGAGAAAGAAAATTGGGAACACAAGAATCATAGAGCATAGCCTAGCAACCCGAGCAGAGCTTAGGGTTCTGTTAGTCACCAATTAGGTACATTTGTTTATTTAGTATTCGCTCACTCTGTGCAAGAAGCATTCTACTTTCTCTACTACGTATAGTAGAAGAGATATTCCACCCAAAAATTCCACGTCGAGATTTCACCGGAAATATATGTTTTGAGGTCCCCTGAATCCAAAAGAGCTATTTTAGAAAAAGATCCGTGTGTGTCTGTTATGTCTGTCAGTCTGTGGACAGCATAACTCAAAAACGAAAAGTTGGTATTTAAGTTTAATATCTTTCAAGGAAGATTTTGAAGAAACTAGTCCCACCCTAAACGACCCATGGAAAATTTTTCGAAAATTGTTATTGCCTTGAAAATTGCTGTAACGATTTTGATTAAAATGTCATATGTTTGAGATGTCTTTCTGACAAGTGAAGAGTAAATCTTGAATTTTCTAGCTATAGCCCATGAAGTCCTATTTACTCTGGAAGACTTTTGCATAACTAGTAAATCGTAACAGATAGACTAAATCTTACCATACAGAAATGTAGTGTTGCTAAAAGACACAATTTATATCTAAATACAATTTTTTTTTGTACAGTGAACCATTTCGGAGATATACCTTGTTATTTGTGTGAGTTTTGGAGAACTTATACTTCTGTCAAATGGAACATCGCTATGCAATTTTTCATATGTTAACCGTGCAAAGAGAACGGAATTTGAAAGCTTTAAAAGATTTGACTACCGCTCAAATTCTACTGTATTCCCATATTTCCCTTGTAACTAAGTTAATTTTTGCAAATGTTTAACTCAACTAACACCAGGAAGATATAGGAATAAGTGTTCGTAAGAAAGGTAAGTTCAAGAGTGCAGAAAGTCATATGAGTGCAACTCATCAACACTTTTTCCAGTGTTGTCAAAATGCTCATCATATACGAATTCATTTTTTTGTTTTGTGCAAATTATCACTAAATCATTCTTTTATTTAGTCGGAGTCGCCAACTGTATCCCACAAATTACTGAAAAACAGTTAATTGCAGATTACAATCGGTTAACAATCAAAATAACATTTCATTTTCATGCGTTTTTAACTATTGTTATTTTAATAATTAATACAATTTTGCATAGATAAGTTATTTGTTAACGTTAAAAATAAAGTGAGATTTACTTCAGATTATAAGCTGAGAAGGCAAATGGAATCTATTGTAGTTGTAGATAATTATACCATAAGTAACCCAATACTTTGGGCAACAGTGTATCGAATTTTGGGCTAAAAAATCAAACATAATTCTTAGTAATTTGTTATAAACTAGATATGAAATATAGTTTCAACTTCCAAAATTGAATATTCAAGCATTTACTATTAATGCTACATATTCAACTCGTTTTCTGTTATAAAACAAGAGAAAGTTGAAATGTAATTCTTATAATTCGTTTTCCTCATTTGGCAATGTTGAGTAAGTCGAACTACACTAATAACAATTGATATATTTTAGGTTATTTTTTATTTATTTATTTTTATGTCATTCTTAAACATAGTATTTAAATCCATATTCTTTTTATGAGGCAGTCCAGATAAATATTCGACCCTCTGAATTTCCCATCTAACCATCGGTTAGATCAGACAGACGTCTTATGATATTACTTGTGCTAAATGTTTTCTGTACTTGCTTTCTTGCTGTACGCCGAACAAACCGGAATACGAAGGCCACGTCACATTTTCGATTAGCAGAACAGACCAGTTATATGGAACATTTCAAGTCATTCACTGTCACAGAATACAACCTAAATAGAACACTGAATTTAGAAGGCAGAACTCTCAAGAGAAGTGCAAAATCCTTATTCTCGTAGTCATAATAATCCCAACATATTTTTAGCACAGCAGTGTTTGTCTCCTTCTAACCAACCAGTATTGCTATAAACCTGCAAGTTCTGTGCTAACATAATTATGAACTAAATAAGTGGAATAGAGATGCAGATATTTCTTGTGCTAATCTTGTTTAAGCCACAAATATATCTGCACTCCCTCTCGCTCATTAAAACCTTTGGTGTATGGTGTATGGCAAATAATGGGTATACAGAACTTCCAGCTGATGGTAATGCTAAGAGGACTAAAACAAGGTTTTGAACTTGTGCTGCCAAACACTAACTGATCCTTTGCACTCAGTTCATCTCTAGAAAGTCTCAGATTACCTTCTCATGATTCACTTTTAGAAATATCAGCATTATTTTATTTCGATCGAAAAAAAGCAATTGCTCCTCTCGCTTTTTCGATACTGTAACCAAACTGAATGCCCTCAAAATAGCTCATGGGCGATCTTCAGAACGCTTAGCAGTGAGATTCTGGATTTTCTGGAAGAATATTTCATTTCTAGAAATGGTGAAGCTGATACTGATGCTGTAAACGCAACAACAGCCAGACTAACTCTCCAATATGTAATACACCACAAGTCACAGTAAGTTTCCTGAATTGGGTATCAGAACCCAAATTACACTTTGCAGCTAACACCAAATACCAGTTCTGTTGTTGCTCAAACCTCTCCGATTAGGTCACTAAACTTGGGTTGGGGGGGGGGGGATTATCTTGAGACCTTAAACTGCGGTTAAGATTAGATAGGTAGAAATCATTTCTGGTTTTATCATACATAATTTTGACGATTTTCTCACCATACCTTCTTTTTCTCTGCATGCTATTTAACAAACCTGACTCGGATTTAAAGCACTAGAATATTAAACATATGTAAGTGAGTGATTAGGATTCAAGGGCCCGTCGACAGTTAGGTAATAACGGCCGGTATAAATATGTGGAATAAAAACTAATACTTATACACGAATAGCGGGAGTGAACTGACACCAAGTGCTTTTCTCATACCTGTTACCCGAAGTTTCTTTTTTTATTGTTTTGGTTTTATGTCTTTTATGCCTTACACCTCACAGGATAATAGTTTGTTGCGGTAATCATCGTTGAGTTAAGGCACTACTTAGCCAGCAAACGTAAATACTGGATTTGCTCTGCTATACAGGGTGGAAGGGAAGTCATTACATTCCTTCTAATATGTGCTTCATAGAAGCACAAACAAAAAAGTCGAATGGCATTTTGTTCTTTAACCAGTCGACAGCTTTTTATCCAAGTTGGATGCGTAATTCCAAAAAAATGTGCAAAGATAACAGTTTGTTACTTGTAACATACGTAGGGTAACTTATTTCTGACATAACTTCGGCAGTAATTGTGGGACATCACACCGGGTTTCAAAATAATCACTTAAAAGACGCGAAGGAATACCCTGAGGTGCTATTTCAGAGATGACGTAACTCGACAACGTAGCAGATAGTGTGTTAGCGTGGAACCGCTATTTCTCCATCAAGTAGCTCCTCAGTTGGCCCCTCCGGGACCTATCGAGGCTGAGTGTACTCCGTGCCAGACCTCCAAGCGAGGGAAAAATCCCCGCTGCTACCGGGGTTCAAACTCGGGTCCTCCACGCCAGAGGCAGGCGCGCTACCATTGCACTACGGAGGCGGCCACGTCCAGCTTACAAAGTAAAATAATATATATTATATAATATCCGATGAATATATGTATATTCATCGGAAACTCATGACAGTGTAAATTTACAAGATTATTTTCATTTACGCCATTTTTGATAAAAACTACATAAATGTGCTTACATACTACAGTCATTTGTGGAATTCCATTCTTCAGTAGGATATATGGACCTCTTAGCAGTTGCCTTTTGATTCCGCATAACCTTGAACACAATAAAGTGGTAATACCAAACTGATGAATATGCAATCTTTTTCTTGTAAAGCATTAAAATGGATGACAAGCGGAAAGTTTTGCCTATTCATGCGGGCTTCTGATGATGGTTTGCCGGATGTGCTTTCAATTTTATGTACTCGTGCTAAAGATAAATATAACTGATCTAAGGGAAAAAGTTCTTATTGAACTGCAGAATATACTGTAAAATTCTTTTACTTTCGTCAATACAGAAATGGACTGTGTACGTATACAGCAAGAGCGGGTGTTAAAAACTAGAAAAATCTATTAGACTGAGAAATGAATTTCATTAAAGAAACAACTTCAACTTTTATGAGATTGGGTTACTTAATAGACATTACGAGGACACTGCAGCTTTAATAAAGTACGAGTAAGTCCAATAACGGAAAGGCCAAATGCATGCAATATATAATGTTAACTTATATAATAGGCACGTATATGTATCGGACAGCTACTTTCAAGGTCAGTATTGAGTTCTCTCAGTTCCCGTGGATCTGTAGATTGTATTATGTTGAAAATTTTGTGGTTTTGCTAAAATCAAAACGTTAAACTTTGTTCCTGCGTTCATTAATTAGTACTTTATTACCTTCTGAATACAGCTAAAGACAGGCTGTTGGGACATTGCTGTTACCTTAAGCAAATTAATTTATAAAATATGTTATACTCGACAGATCATTTCGCCCTTACATTTGAGTATGCTGTTCACAGATACATGCGCTCGCGCGCGCGCGCACGCACACACACACACACACACAGTCGAGTATTTTACTAAAAGGCCCTTTTTGATTTTAGGAACCTCAATATACCACATCAAGTTTTTGGGTAGAATACAAGACGTATAAAGTTGTCTCATAAGTTCGTTCGTTTTGCTCGCAAGTTCCATCTATAGCGCCTGAAAACCCTGAACCCGCTGTACACCCAAGCTATCATATATGCCGAATCGTCCCACGACTTATAAGTCAACAACCAGCCTCGCTATTTGGTACGTCAGTGTGTGTTTGTCGCTGACCTTGTATGGAATAGTGTGTGTTTACAAACTATGGAAAACAAAAAGGGAGATTTCCGACATCTTGTGCTGTTTTATTAACGTAAGGGCAAAACTGCCGAACAATGCCGGCAGAAAATTTGTGCTGTCTACGCGGAAGATGCAGTAACAATTCAGGCATGTGAAAAGTGGTTTAGTAGATTTCTCCCTAAAGTAGAACGTCTGAAAATTACTCTGTCGTAACTGTGCTGCGGGTGAGGTGTGTTTCCAGGCGTTCTTATTGATTAAAGGTAACGGGAAACAAACGAACTTACGAGACAAAATAAAAAGTGTTAAACAGACATGGCTTTCTCTATCCATTCTTCAAAAAAAGGTCCTTACAAAATGTTAATCGAGGTAACACTTTGTAAAAATGTTTTCATCACATATTTCCTTGTATCTACAATGGAGATTGGGGAATATAGTAGGCTTAAGCAAAAGTAAAACATTTTAAGAGCTGGTTCCTACGTGATGGTTTTAAAGTTCCCTTCTCTTTGCATGAAAAAAAAATGAATGCCGACTTCCCATTTGACTAAAGTGTAAGTATTAGAAAATGCGAACAGTAACAAGAAATATCTTGGAAAGGATTAACGTCTCAAAAGTATGTACTTATTTGACACAAATTGTGTACTCTAACCAGAACTACATTTTTTTTTGTGCAGGGAGATTTTATCTCTTACGATTTGTTAGTATTGGAAATGTCGTTCAGAATGAAAAGTTCTTCAGAGGATATTCCCAGAAAATTATATATACCGACACGTCATTTGTAATGAAAACATGCTAAACATACCTATACCACTTCAATCAAAATCATCACTGCCATTTTGAGAAAATAAACACCAAGTTTAGTATTTAACCGACTTTTCGGTTTTGAGTTATGATTCTCTCTCTCTCTCTCACACACACACACATACACCGCGCGCAACATGGAGATACACTCATGGACTTTTTTCAAAACATTCATTTTTTTGGAAACGGGATCTCTAAACGTACACTTGCACTGAAATCTATCACGCTTTTAGCTGGAATGCTACACCTTCTCTACGTGATACAGAAAATAGGACCGGAGAAATTCAAAAAGAGTTCAAACATAAAAACTATTTCGAAAATGGTTAAGAGCACAAAAACTTTTATTCAACATAAATTGTGTGCTTTAACAAGTTCTACATTTTTAATGCAGTAAGATTTTGTCTTTCTCTTACGATTTATCAGTAATTATGTAAAACTCTTCATCCTCATTAGACTGAAGAGACAATTCCAAAAACATTCAAGATATACATGTTCTTAGTCATGAAAATATATCAAACACAGATAGTTTAATCTAAATGTTAGGGACATCTTTGCTAAAGTCAAAGTTTTAGAAAAAAGGATAGTTTGGACTTTTTTTAAATTCATGCCGCATCAATTGAAAGACGTTGAACTTAAGTTTGGTATTTAAATGACCTGATTTTTGAGATATACTGTTCACAAAGACGCACGCACACACACAGATCTATTTTTAAAAACGAACTCTCAAAACATGAGTTCTCGGAGAATCTTGGCATCCAAGTTTTGGTTGGAATACAATACTTCCTCTATTTAGTGCAAGAGCGTCTTAGAAAAGGTAAAGGCGGCGCCGTGGCCGAGCGGTTAGCGCGCTCGCCTACCACCTAGGCGGCCCGGGTTCGATCCTAGGGACCCGCATGTGGTATTCGTGGTGGACGAAGCGGCGTCAGGGCGGGTTTTCTCCGGGTACTCCGGTTTCCCCCGCCATCTCATTCCACCGGTGCTCCATCTTCATGTATCATCAGTGTCACCGCCTGCGGTGCCGTAGTAGTAAAAGCGGGCGTTAAACACTACAACAACGAAAAGGTAAAAATGTCGTTTTTTTATATACGGAATCTCAAAACATGCTTTCGGTATCTTAATGTTTGGGTTGAATACAAAGCTTACCCCTCGGTAGCGTGATGGTTAGCGTGTCTGCCTCACGTTCAAGAGGTCGCGAGTTCGAATCTCGCTTAGGGTAAGTTATCCGGGTAAGGTTTTTTTCCGAGGTTTTCCCTACCCTGAGAAGACGAATGTCGGGTAACTTAAAGCTCCGTGGACCTCGGGCTCATTTGAGCATCATTTCACCCATTTCATTTCATTCATTCGTCCGATATGACATAATGTTGGAGGACGTTAATTTAAAAAAAAAAAAAAAAAAAAAAAAAAAAAAAGCTTACCCTGCTTACTATTAGGTAAGCAGAAGGTTAATGAACGAACAAATGAATAGAAAAGTTACAATACTATTGATGTATTTGTTAGTAGTATACGTCTGAGATACTAACTATAATTATACATCAACGTACCAGCAATAAACAAAAGGACTTAATAAAGCACCGGGGTGTTGACCACGTCCTACCTTCAGTGTTGCACATCATTCATGACGCCTGAGTTGCGCAGAAGTCTAGGCTCAGATCAGGCTGTTTTGCCTTGGTATTTATTATTATTATTATTATTATTATTATTATTATTATTATTATTATTATTATTATTATTATTATTATTATTATTATTATTATTATTATTATTATTATTATTATTATTATTATTATTATTATTATTATTATTATTATTGTTGTTGTTGTTGTTGTTGTTGTTTAATGAAGCGTTGTGAGGTCAAGAAACCATGTTCATAAATGTTAAATCATTTACACTTAGAGTGTCAAGTTCTTGCTTTGACCTTGGCATTACACCGCGTTGCATAAAAGGGTTCGATAGCCTTGGTGCACTTATTGGATTAATTCCAGTTGCATAAGTATGGAAATGCTCACAGTGGAGTGGAAAAGAACACTCACAAACAACATCTGTATATAATTTCCTCGAAACGTAACCTGGCGTTCAAAGGTAGGAGGAACGGGTTTCAGCAAACAGTGGTTAGTTGTCGGATGGTTATTAGGACTGTGTTACATTTTCTGAAAGGGAAGGTTCTTACGTCAAGGGAACGACTGCTGAGCTTGAAATTACGTCAGCACACATAACTAATTATCCAGTGGCATTTCTTATCGTCATCTGTTTTCGCCATATAAAATATTCCATTCTTCCGATTCTTTCACTCAACGATGAGGTAAGTAAGGGAGAATCAAACTAGCCCAAGAATATTTCTTCGAAACACAGCAATGACGTACGAACATTCATTCAGCGATTATACGGGTAGATAATGCATCAGCGTAATTGGGAATCTAAAAGTTTACCAGGTACTTAAAGACGCACACAAATAAGCAGACGGATGCTAGAGGGCACCGCTCCTTTTGTGATGGTACAGAATCAACGAAAATCCCTTCCCACGTGGCATCTTATGGTGATTATAATATAGTGTGGCCCCCCCGCCCCCGCGAAAGTCTATGGCACATCCCCCATCCCCTCCAGAAAGCAATCGTCCTCACGGTTATTCTGAGAGCTCAATATTTAAAATCAATTACTTAATTCTTTTTTCCTATGCCACTGGCAACCTTTTACTACTTTTGAACACTTCCCCTATCGGGAATGGTGTTAACTCGGGTGCAGTGGTTTTTCTTTGGGTTCGTACATTAGACCATACATTCTCAATCATTCTCAGGGAGGATTTGGAATAATCTTGGCTAGAGAAAATCTCTCACTCCCAGTCGGGAATCCTACCCAGGACCCCTTCATTAAATAAATATCATGATACCGATATGCGATAACAGCTTAAAAAATCTGATGTGTTGCACTCTCATGACTTTAGCTACTCTTGTACTATCCATTCTTACACACTCTTATTGCTATATCTTCTTCGTATTAGTTGAGATAAAGATTTGCAGAAATTATCTTATTGCTTATTTCCTTGTACAGAGAATACAGTAGGCTTTGAGAGATAGTCTAATCTTTTGAAGCTTTGAGATTCCATTCTCTTTGCACGGTTAACATATAAAGAAATGAACAACGATGTTTCATTTGACGAAAGTTTAAGTTTTCCGAAACTGACACAGATAGAAAGGAATATCTCCAAAATGGTTCACTCCATAAAAATATTTATTTGGACATAGTGTATTTTAGTGAGATCTACATTTTTTGTACAGTAACATTTTGTCTGTCTCTTACAGTTTACGAGCTACTCGAGTCATCCAGAGTAAACAGGACTACATAGCCTATATCGAGTAAATTCAAAATATAGGTTTCATTTGTCATAAAAATATGTTAAACATATATTAGTTTAATCAAAATCGTTAGGGCCATTTTCAAGAAAATCAAAATTTTCGAAATATTTTCTTCAAAATCTTCAAGTCGCATCCTTGAAAGACATTAAACTTAAACACCAACTTTGGTTTTTAACCAACTTTTCGTTTTTGAGTTATGCTGTCCACAGACTTGACAGACACACTGACTGACACACACACACACACACACACACACACACACACACACACACACACACACACACACACACACACACACATTTTTCTAAAAATGTCGAGATCTCACCGAAAATATATGTTTTGAGACCTCATGAATCCAAAAAAAGAAAGAAAATTTAGTAAAAGGTCGGTGTGTGTGGTGTGTGTCTGCGTGGTGTGTGTGTGTGGTGTTTGTGTGTGTGTGCGTGCGTGTGTGTGTGTGTGTGTGTGTGTGTGTGTGTGCGTGAAGAGCATAATTTGAAACCCAAAAGTCGGTTAAAAATCAAAGTTGGTATTTAAGTTCAATATTTTTAAAGGTATCAAAATTTCCTCGAACAATTTTGATTAAAATGCCATGTGTTTAGGATATTTTGATGGCAAATGAAATGTATATTTTGAATTTATTGACTACAGCCCATGTAGTCACGCTTATTCCTGATGACTTAAGCATAACTGGTGAACCGTAAGAGACAGACAAAATCTTACTGCAAAAGTATATCTCTCCTTAAAACACACAATTTATATGTAATGAATTTCTTTGGAGAGAACCATTTCGGATATATTTTTTGTTATTTGTCTGAATTTTCCAACACTTATATTTTTCTCGAATGTGAGATCGTTATTCCTTTTTTATCTCTTGGCCATGCAAAGAGAATGGAATTTTAAGACCATCGCATAGCGATTAGCTTTAAAACATTTTATTATTACTTAAAGCCGACTTCATTTCCTTATTTCCCTTGCATCTAAAAGAAAACTAGCAGTAAGATAATTTCTGTAAATGTTTATCTTGATTAACATGGAGTAGGTAGAGAAATTAGTGGTTGTAAGAATAGTCTGTAGACAAAACGAATTTAGTAATATGCACTGTTGGGGACCATCTCTCAGTTTCGTATTGTCTTACGGGATCTAGCAAGGGATGGGTGACCAACGACAACAGCAATATCAGACAAGAGGCGTGGCTCTGTAATGAGGACCGGCAAAGGTGCTGGTGAGGGGAAGGTGGCGTAGTATGCACCGGGCGTGGTAAGAAAGTCACGTTTTAATTTTCTGTAGATTAATTTCCAAATTCTTAATGCCTACTATGGATAAGGTTGCAAATGTTGCTTCAAATAAGCAGCATATGTTGCGTTAAACGATTTTGTGTTATAAGAAAAGCTTTAACTTTGTTCATAGAATCACAAAACCGTGTTAAGCTTTACACTAAACATAACGCAACTTTATATTAAGAAATATAAAGAGGTCTAATCCTTCTACAAACTCTCCCTATATTTATACTGGATTTAAAATTCGTATCGAAATAACTTTAAACATGTTTGTTTATTACATTATATTATAATACAGTTTCTGGAATTAAAATTTAATTACATTTCTGTGAATTTGCACATTTTGATTGTTATATATGATACGGCTCATTAAGAATAACAAACTTAAATATACAATTTTCCCCCGTAGACCGTCTTGGTTGATTGGAATATCAGAGACATCGCTACAGGCCATGGCTTTTGTTTTATCGAATATTATTGCGACTCCATTGCAAGCAAAATAAGCCATTGGTGAACTGTTTTGTTAGGCAACAGCAAAATTCCTCCAAGTTATTACTAGATAGTAACAGACCGATTTTAATGTGCAGAGAACTTAGTGGAATTCATAAATAAGAGGTTTCTAATAATGTGAATATGAATGTTAATGAAACAGTTCATATAGAATGACATTTAAAGTTTTTGTAAAACAGAAATCTATATTAAAGATCCATCTTTCTCTATTTCAAACGCCATTTTAGCCGTAAAATGCCTTCAGTGGTAAACAGAAGCAATGTAGTAACTACTCACTGGGTAACGTATCTTGTTACTTCCTGAATCAGCTGATATGCAAGAAACCAATCGCATTTTTTTTAACTTGGAGCATATTCACATGTTCGGATTACTTACAGTGAAACAATGACCATTTGGATTGGTTCCTCAAGCATTCTTGCGGTCCTTCTTAAGGCAATAGGCCTTTGTCATTTTTTGACTTGCTTTTTTTTTTTTTTTAATTATTTTCCCTACCTTTCTTTTTCCCAGTTGGTTTTCCGATTTTACTGATAAATACGCACTCATACACACAGGTTTACAAACAAGCAAACACCCATGCCTAAGGCACGACTCGAACCCACGATCTCCTGCTCTACTGAGCCACAGAGCCAGGCGCTCTAATGAACGCGGCATGCAGATCGACCTTGACAGAGACATCAGGTCAGCAATGTACTTCGGCCTCCACTCAGTGAAACCACGCGTTGAAGTCTCTCCGTTCCCTCAAAATGCAACATTAAAAGATCTTGTTTTACACTCATAACTTTTCTACCCTCTATCGATTATTCTAGGTAAACAAATTATTCTTATGAAAGTTTGTTTTCTATTTACTTGATTTCAATTGAGATATAGCTTTACAGAAATGCCTACATTACAAATTTCGTTATTGGAATAGCACATTTTAAGACTGGACATTATATGCTGGACTAATTCATACTAGTAATATCAGATATCTCGGAAATGGTTTAAGCCACAACAGATTATAATTATTAGAAATGAATTGTGTTTTAATGAGATCTACAGGTTTTACGTAGTACTTTTTCGTCTATTACCTACAGTTTAATAGTAATACAAGATTTAAAAAAGTTCTTTGGAATATAGAATACTTCACAGGCTATTTCAATAAAATGAAATGTATACTTTTTATTTTTATTTTTCATCGTTAGAGCCATTTTTGAAAAAACTTAAAATTTTGAAATATTTTCATATTAGCATGGGATTTGGAGATTTTGTTGACAAAACCGTTGCATAGCATCTTGAGATGTCGATCTAAATATCAAAATAGTATTTAGCCGACTTTTCGTTATGAGATACACGCCTTGTGAGTTTTTCTAAAAATACATTTATAAGATTCAGATGGCCTCAAAACGTGCACTTTCGGCGAAATATGGACATTGAATGTATGTGTAGAATGCAATACCTTCTCTACCTGCTATGTAAATGGCGAGTAAGTAAAAAGGTTTTATACAGATGATGACTTGAAAATTCCATAAGTAGGTATAGGTAAATGTTAAGCTTTAAAAAGGACGCAGTAATATTAACGCAAAGAAAGCTTACGAACGAGAGCTGCGCGAAACTTCGGTACTATTTGGATAAAATTGGATTGCCCCACTCGATTAAAGGCCACATGCCATTTCCACACCCTGCAGTGTACCTGTCGCTACCTTCCGTCTACTCATTCACTGTGATGTGCACGCCTTGAGACGTTAAATACTGGAGCCGTAATACGGATATTAGAACCCTGCAACAGGCATAACGGTGGTTTACGAAAATAGTCTCCTGCAGATTGGCAAGGTTTCGTTGCGCCAACTACAACACTTATAGTAAACCAGAGGTGGTGTAAATTTAAAAGGTAGGATTGTTTCAACAGCAGTTTAACATCAGGATGAGAAGTGTACAATATATACCGAGTGAGATAACTCTGCGGTTACGTGTGAAGCAGCATTCGGTTGGTCCCGGTTTCGAATCCCGCCGGTCTAGCCACTCCGTTGTGGTGATTCCCCTTTTACCACTAAGCTGCTGCCCATTCCAGGCCTCATAAACTTCCATTTATCTGTTTCAGTCCTCTGTTACAGGGTTATACGTATGTGGGACCAGGTGATAGCGGTTGGTGGGTTGTGGCAGGACTTTGGCATTTGCACTATGGGAACATTTCTTACTTGGCGGGGCTGCTGGGGCCACATTCCTTTCTGGGAGTGCCTCATATAATATTCCGGGGCCCACAGATTGGGAGTGGCTAAGGCAGGGCTTGTCGGCGTCAGGTTGAAATCATCGGGACACCATCCTCACTAACGCGCATTGTCGTTGGGATTTGAAATCACCCTTGTAAATTCTACCATCATCCCTTCCTACCAGGAGTCACCTCGTGCAGGTACTGTCGGCAGTTTTTAAAATGTGGTACATGTATCTGAAGTGAATGGAGTTCTTCAGGACTTAGTGATTAAGCTCTGTACCTCTTAATTTAGCCACAACATTTTTATTATTGCCGTTATTACTTTTATTATTATTATCGTTGTTTCACTCTACCTGACGATTGAAATCAATCAATCTGTGCGTAACGATTTGAAATTTCAACCAATGACAGCCTTCATTGGCGAAACATTTATCACATTTCACTAGCAACTCCCCTGAATTTAAATTATCACCTCCTCTGCCTTTCTTATGTTATGATCAGGTTATAGAATCTAACTACACTGTCCCACAAATGTGTAACATCTTACATAATTTGACGCAATAGAGCCGCTATTCAAATGTCAAAAATGGCTGACTTTCGCTGAACTATCTAATGCCGAAATAGATTAAATAATTTGAAGAGGGAAACCTCAGAACACAGAATACAACAGGAAACATGTTTGGAATCAGTTTGACAAATTTTGTATTGAACGAAATTATAAATTAACTGCACATACTCCAACTCCTGACATTGCAACATTTTAATAGATTGGAGCATTAATATGATGATCTTGTAGGCCGTGCTCATGGATGCTGATGTATGTATGCTGCTATATGTTTCTTTTAAGAGATTAGTAATCAGTATACAGTATTCAAATAATTCATAGGCTATACCATCCCGTAGTTTGTGAAATAGTCTTAATAACTGCAATTCGTGATAGTCAAATTTGGTAATTTGACAATCACTCGTGGCATAGCTTAATAATCATCTTGTGCTGCTATCACAGCTCCTCGCTTTCCTCACGATATGATTGGGCATCGTTCCTAAAGTCCTCATCCCCATGGGTGCCATAGATGATGGGCGCATTTCGTGGCCGGGAACCAGAGCTCCAGCACAATGGGCTACGGCGCAACATATTTATTGTTGTTATTATTGTTAGTATTATTAACAGACAGCGTCCTCGAGGTAATCAGTGGGATGTAACCTGGAAGGTGCGGTATGGTCAACACCCCAGTATCTCCCAGCCGGTATGTGAGTCTTCACAACAAGAGTCCGCTACTTCTAAATTTGATAGCTCCTCATTTGGCCTCTCAGAGACATAATAAGGCTGACTATACCTCGGAGTAGGTCTCCCAGAGGGAGCAAATCTCCACGCCGAGAATTGAACACGAGCTCCAAAGGTGACCTGTTATTGTTGTTATTATTTATATTGTTTATATTATTAATGTTTTAAATTTGTGGGGACCTGGAAGCAATCGATTTTGGACTGTAACGAATAGATATCCATAGTAATCATAACTTATTGGTATTATCTAGCGTAAACAACAAAATAAAAACTGTACAGATCTTAAAATTGTTATATTATTGTTATGTAATACATTGAAAAGGAGGGCAACATAAATAGAGTAGATTTTGCACAGCATGCCGCAGATTTTTTCATCATTATTTAGAGGAAACAATACTTTCAAAACTGTCTACCCCTACCTATCTGATTCTGTAGGGACATGCTATGTAAAATATATAATGCCTCTAGTGTCAAAGATGGACATAATGCCACCTGGCCAACTGGGAATTTGAACATGTTTCTATCAATGTTCTTGCATTGAATTTAACGGTAAATGTAGTTACATTCAGAAATGGATGAAATTAATATATTTTGACATTTAAAATATGTGGTATTTTCAAACTCCAACAAAATGCCGTACAGTGAAAATGGAGACCTAAACTCACTGTGTATATGTCCCTCTTTGATTCTAGAGGCCTCATTTAGTTTATCTCTATAACTTTCAAAACAATTTTACTTGCATTTCTTCCCATTAAAGAATAAGATATTCAGTCTAGCACATATTTAGCTCTATGCATCTTTCACATTAGTCAAACATCGTGTATAAGAGCAAACTCAAACGTACCTTTTGAGCGCCAAGAAATTCGTTTGATCGTGTAGCTGAGGTCTTTGAACTCCACATCCATGATGCTCTAATACACTGTGGACAAAAACAAAATGCCGTTATCATCATTTTCTTTGACATGAAATGCAGTTGTAACTCTTGACTTCAAAATCAGAGTAGTAGAGCTATGCAACGAGAGAAATACTATGGCGTTTTCGTAGCCATTCTACAAACATTCATGCACATCCTGTAACCAATGATAAACATTTCATGGAAATGATTTTAATCGAGTACATGCAGGTGTACATGAGGCTGAGACAAGTCAACTGTCACAAAAAAGTAAGGTTTGAAACTAGACTGCCAGTTATACTACGAATTATGTGTGCCTGAACTTATGAGAGAGACAACAAAATCACTATTTAACATTTTAAATTGCACTGCCTAAAATGTGGACAGATTTAAACCAATAATGGCGAATATTTTTGCAACATGCTTTTGTTCTACATAAGCTGTAAATTTTACGAGATAAACTTTTCTTGTTGCTGTGAGTTCTGTACCTTATGAGTTATCGGTTATATAAATCATAGTTTTAATATTTTTAGTTTCTCCACGATGTTCTTACTGTAGCTGGAGGAAGTATTGTATTCCACCCAAAAGATCTATAGGTATCGAGATTTCACCTGTAGAACATGATTTGAGGCTCCTCAATAATAAAAAAAGTACTTATAAAGAGTCTGTATGAATATCCCTAGTGTATGTCTGTGTACAGCATCTCAAAAAACAAAAACATTAAATGTAAAACTTGGCATTTAAGTTCAGCGTCTTTCAAGAATGTGACACGAAGATTGAAAAAGTCCCGCAACTGCCACTACCCTTCAAATAGACAATCTTTAGAAAATTTTGATTTCCTCAAAAATGACTAGAAATTGTAATTTAATAACGATGTATTAAAACTAAGACGTTGCCGTGGCCGAGTGGTTAGGCTGTTCGCCTACCACCTAGGTGGCCCGGGTTCGATCCCAGGGACCCGTATGTGGTATTTGTGGTGAATGAAGCGGCGCCTGCGCGGGTTTTCTCCGGATTCTCCGGTTTCCCCCGCCACTAATTCCACCAATTGCTCCATTATCACCTTTCCAATCACCTATTTCGCCTGAATTTCATATCACCGTGTTCCTCACTCTCATATACCGCTTCCAGGTCTTCACTCCGTCCGGTCCATAGGTTCATCTGCTCCCTAACAGGCGTCCCTAGGTACTGGCCTTGTAAGTCCTACACAAGGGAGGGTAATCAGGCAAAGAATAAATAGAAGTATTAAAACTATTGTGACAATTGACAAAGTCCAGAAACGTTTTTCTTGTTCTCCAAAACTGAAGCACAAAAGCAGTCCTCTTCTTTTTGTTGTTAATACGATTAACAATTCGTCGTGACCTTGCAACTCGCAGCTGTTCTGTCCTATCATAACCTTGACACAAAACCCTATACAGCTCTGATGATTCATTCTCTAAAAATTGTTCCAATACTGCCTAAAACTCCGACGCGATGAATACATGTCCAAAACTGTCTCTGATAACACACTCAAAATTCTCTCAACGAGTGCTCTACACGCACACACTGACATGTAACACTTAAAACTAACTCTAACAGCCGTCTCGTTCAACACTTGACTCCGAAGAATTGCCTTTTCCCACCGTCGCATTTGTTTATACGTAGACAAACCCTACCCGCGAGCAGTTTTCCCGAACAGCCTGGAATAATCTGTCTTTTTTTCCGGCCTGCTCCGTTGTTACGTGTTTATTGGCCGCGCAGTTGTGTGAGATTGCTAACATCGAGTTTTTGAGGTACGCGTCCACCCAGTGGTGTGAGGTACCTTGATGTTGAGCATCTCTGATGAACAGGCGGCCAGCGTTAAATTACATTCATGAAAAATTAAATGCATATGAATTTTCTGGGAGTGATCCTTAAAGTTCTCTTCATTCAGAATAAAGGAGTAAACCGTAAACAAAGAGTAAACCGAGTAAACAAAATCTTATGGCATTCAAAATGTAGATTTCGTTAAAGCACGCAATATATGTCAAATACACTTTTCCGTTGAATTCATAATTTCTGACATATTCCTTGTTATTGGTTTGGATTTGATTTAATGTCCTGGTCATATGCAAAGAGAATAGCGACTATCTCATAAAGGGTTTTCCTAACCGTATTTCCATATTTCCATATACGTACAAGGAAATATGCAATAAAACCATTTCTACAAATGTCTATCTCGATTAGCATGACGTAGAAGGAAAAGTAATCTTTGTAATACTTTGTGCAGTGAGTATAGAAATCATGTGTCTGAAACACATTAAGTTTGTATTAAACATCTTTAACAATAATTTCATTAAACAAAGTTGTTTTTCATTTAAATAAACCCGTGATGTGAAGGCAACGTGTCCGTCTCACATTCAAGAGGTCCCGAGTTCGAATTTCGGTTCGGATGAGCTATCCGGACAAGGTTTGTTGCTGGGTTTTCCTTTATCCTGAAACAATAAATGTGAGTTGACTCTAAGCCCTTTAGACCCCGGGCTCACTCCAGAAAAATTTTGCTCATTTCATTAAATCTTTGATATGACCTGCAAGGTCAAATGACGTAAATGAACAAACAAATAGATAAAACGGGAGTAATGCCTTGAAAACCTTCATCCTGCGCTTTAAATAGATATGAAATTTGGTACCGATCCAACTTTTCAATTTTCAGCGTGTTATTCTTTCTCTCTCGCCTTCAAATACATACACGCACATACACACACACACACACACACACACACACATCACACACATACACACACACACACACACACACACACAGAGGCATCTTTTCTAGAAGTGCCGATTTATTCAGGGGTCCTTAAAAATTCTCGATGAATAAGTAGAAATGCTGAAAAGTAATTTTAAGCCCAGTTCAATATTTTCTCCACCTTAGGCAAATGATATAAAAAGAGATTGCTGACCAATTTTTAGCATTAGCAACATAAGCTGTAGCACTTCTACTGCCAAGGAAAGTAACATATTACTGCGACTTTTCACACTTTTCCTGCAGCTCTTTATGATGTCACGGCTAATAGCTTTCTCTGTCTGTCTGTCGGGTTGCAAACGTTTTCACTTCTGAACAACTGCTCAAGATGAAGGAGTATTAGCTTAAAATAGCTATACACTAGAAACAAATAGAGTCTCTTTTCATTGCAGATCACATTGTAAAGTGAAGTATCTCTAAGCCAGTAAATGGGCGATTAGAACTACAGTTGCCATAGTTCTCAAGAACACTTTAGCCAGCATAACGAGTTGTGTATGCGATAATTTAATGATGATAAATACGAGTCATCAGACGAACGGAAAACCACATCAGCTTAAATACAGTAAAACCTGTCTAAAACGGAACGCGATCGTTCCAGTAATATTTTTCCGTCTTATAAAGGGTTGTACATATTTTAGAAAACAAAGTGCAAAAATATAATCGTATAGAATTAGACTGAAGGAATAATTTAAAATAAAATTTGTAAACAAAAAATAGGTTGATTTGTATGTTTTGCTGTATTTTCAACTTACATGTCACATATTTGCAGTTTCTACATTAGTTCCTTTTCCCCCACATATCCGTCAAAGTGCAATGTCGGGACTTAATAAGAGAACGCTTTATGATCTCTTTTGCTTCCTGCATCAACTCTAGGAGTTCTGGAACATTCTTGGAAGCTGCAAATTCCTGAAGGTCACTCGCAACAGTTAATGTTTCTCTAAAGGTGCGTATTTTTGGCTTCCTCTTGTTGGCTTCGTCGTCGTCCTCGTCGTCCTCCTCGCCTCGTTATCGTCGTAGTTACGGTCATCGTCCATTCCTTCCATGACTTCACAACAGCTTATTCCAGCAGTAATATCTACTACACTTTGAATGTCTTCAGTTGTGGCAAGTTCGTTATCAAAGCACGTAACTATTTACTAACCATAATGAAAATTTGTCTTAGGTTATTTACACAAACGGTTCCGGAAAAAACTATTCCGTTTCTGCGTTAGACAGTTTTCCTGTTTAGAGTGTTATTTAACATAGGAAATTGCTCCGTTCCGAGATTTATTTTCCGGTTGTCCAGGAATCCGGTATATAGCGGGTCCGGTTTAGTCAAGTTTGACTGTATATACCGGTTAGAAGATATTGCTTTGGCCTGCGTTAACAAGCGATACTACATGACGAGTGTAATAAATATGTCCAACACAACTACTATCAATAGAAAACCGCTTCGCCCAAAAGAAAAATAATTCGTATGAAATATTTGAAACCATCTACTTCCTGGCGAATGGATATAAATCGCTTATTATTTCACTAACTGTCGTGCAAACATTGTTTGAATAATGTTGTAATGCATTTATACCTTAGTTTGAATGAATTTAATTACAATCTAATGTTAAAATGTCATGAAAAGTTTAATTTCTAACGAATTTATTATTACATCCATTCGTCAAGAAGCTAGATGATTCCAAATAGTTCAAATATTTGAGACAAATTGTTGTTTTCGGTAAAACGGTTCTTTATTGACAATAATTGTACTGGATTTGTCACACTCATGTAGAACCATGAGTTAACGTATGCCGAAGCAGTCGATACCTCTCACCCGGTATAAAGTGAAAGGAACACATTTAAATACAAAATCGTAAAAGAAACAGTATGCAAATTAGAAGCTCGCCGTCGTTTGCTATGTTTCATTTGTGAAGTTGTCTTTAACCAGTCCGTAGGCTTAGCAACAGCTGATGTTTTTAACCCGATGATATTAGACTTTATACTTTTTTAGAATTCATGTATACTGAAAAACACACATTCAGCCACGCATTTACACTTGTAGACTGCGGAAATTAGGGAATGTTTCTAGTTATAGACAAGCTTCTGTATCCCCGCAGGGAATCGAATCTGGGTCCTACTAGATAAAAAGTTAGCATAAGAACCACTCCAGTACAGAGGAAGTTATTAACCTTTTTACTTTCTCTACTATGTATAGCACAGTAGAGGAAGTATTGCATTCCACCCAAAAATTCGATGTGGAGGTTTCACCGGAAATATGTTTTTAGGCCCCCTGAATAAAAAAAAAGCCTTTTTAGAAAAATGTCCGTGTGTGTGTATGTCTGTGTCTGTCAGTCTGTGTACAACATAAGTCAAAAACGAACAGTCGGTTAAAAACCAAAGTTGGTATTTCAGGTTAATGTCTTCCAAGGATGTGACACGAAGATCTTGAAGAAAATTGCTCCATCCTAAACTACCCTTTACATGGTAAATGGCTGTAACCATTTTGATTAAAATGCCATATGTTTGAGATATTTTTATGACAAATGAAATGTACATCTTCAATTTTCTGGCTATAAGCCCTGTAGCTGTATTTACTTTGGATGACGTTTGCATAACTAGTAAACAGTAAGAGATAGACCAAATCTTAATATTAAAAAATGTAGGTCTAGCTAAAATACACAATTTATGTCTAAATACATTGTGTGTGTATGTGTGTGTGTGTGTGTGTGTGTGTGTGTGTGTGTGTGTGTGTGTGTGTGTGTGTGTGTGTGTGTGTGTGTGTGTGTGTGTGTGTGTGTGGAGTGAACCATTTCGGAGATATGCCTTCTTAATTGTATGTTTTGGAGAACTTATACTTCAGTCAAATGAAGCATCGTTATTCATTTTTTATATGTATGTTAACCGTGCAAAGAGAACGGAGTTTCAAAGCTTTAAACGATTTGGCTATCGCTCAAAGCCTACTGTATTCCCATATTCTCCTTGAAGATAATAAGATAATTTGTACAAATGTTTATCTCAACTAACATGAAGACGATATAGGAATGAGAGATTGTAAGAGTGATTAGCACAAGGGTAGAGAAAGTCATGTGAGTGCAACACATCAGATTTTTTTCTATCACATTTAACTATACCAGGAATAATAAGTATTTCACCACAATTTAAATTATGTTGTGTGACAGAAATTATCTTTAAATGTTGTGGTTCCCAGTGTCCCGTTCTATATTGGGAATGCTTGACATTGCTTATTACGATTTATTTTCACATACCTATATTATACAAATTCTTCACCAAAACTTGTGAAGTTTTGATGGCTGAAATGAAACATATTCTCGTAGGTATACCGAAGGCTAGACGACAGACTTGTGCTGTGTGTTTACGCAATGTATTGCATGGTCCTAGCTCTTGTGTTTACGGTTTATTTTCAACATGAAATGCTATTTTAATAGTACATAATCCAATATTAACATATATGATCTAACGGGTTTGTACCTTCTTGCCGAGTTCTGTATCCGGTTTTGAATTCAATGTAATAAGGTTAGAACTGTCCGTTTCGTAAGTATATGTTTAAAAGTTCATGGGCGTTTCACGTCTGAAAGTGACTAGATCTACTTAAAATATTTTTGGATGCCCGAGGTCTTTCAATTTCATCATAACAGCGATTCCTCAAATACTTCCCTTGTATCTATATGCAGAGCTAAGACCGCCATTTTACGACATAGCATTAAGCTGTGGTGAAACCGAAGACTGGTTCCAGTAGTTAAACTGAAGTTCAACAGAAATGTAACATTTATAAGACGTAGTGAAACCTAAAAATATAGTTTAAACCTAGCCTGAAGTTTAAACCACCTCCAGCTTTGTGTCTCATCCTTTGAAGATGGAAAACTAAACTACCAAGTGTGGTATTTAACAGACTTTCTGGTTTTTGAGTTATGCTGTTCACACACACACACACACACACACACACACACACACACACACACACACACACACACACGTTTCTTATGAAACATTTATGTAACCAATGCGTAATGTGATATTTTGACACGAGTATATATTTTTGCGAGTGTCACAATGATAAGGTTTACACGTGTTACATACTAACTTTATGCAATTTTAGCATTAAAATACTAAAAATAATTAATAAATTTGCTAAATGAAAAATTATAATATATCAGAGTTCACAGATGTATGATGCAATATGGTTGCTAACGTGCCTGACGAAAGGACAGGCTGCGGCGTCAATCGCAGTTACGTAGTAATGGTAGTCTGGTACATGGCTAACATTGTAGAGTTACGTCACTGCAGTTTGCGCCTGTCTTTTTCGTTAATCACGGTTGCTAAGGAGATGTTTCATTTGTTTCAACAGTTATAGAGGAAAATGGAAGGTAATGATAAAACTATTGAAAATAAAAATTGTATTCCGTTTGACATTTTGAACGAAGCCAAGAGTGCTGAGAGTTCATTAAGTCTAAAAAATTCAAAAGATGTTTACGAAAAAGAACATGAGAAGTTTTGTGGATGGAGAAATGAAAAATGCATTAGTTTGAGTAATGAAACCATAATACTAACATGCTTTTCAGAGCTGGCAATTATGTACTGGTGCCAGAAATAGGATAATTAGGCACGGTTTATAGCGTTTTAATGCTAGGATTGTATAAAATACGTTTTTGTAATTCACGGTGCATACTTCTAGTGAAATCTAGGTATTCAAATTTTGAATTTTGAGTGGAATGCAACACCTTCTCTACCTACCATGTATTTTTCTTGTTAACGTCCTCTATCATAACTCAAATGAGCCTAAGGTCCATAGAGCTTTAAGTTACCCTGCATTCATCTTCTCAGGATAAGGGAAAACCTCGGAGAAAACTTTATCTGCATAACTCACCCTAAGCGAGATTCGAACTACCACCACGTTGCAAAGGCGAGCACCTATTACGTACGTGGTGAGAAAGCAAAAAGATTTTAGCGACTCGTTTTGTAATAATCGTAATGAAAGTAAGAGTTAACGGAAGTAATGTGGCTGTTACATAAACTATTTTAACATGCGACCATAGTTTACTGTCCCTACGAAGTTCCTCCAGCAGAGCATCGTCTGTAAGTTCTTATCGGAATAGATTGTTTCTTTACTCTCATTATTAGCAGTCTCTATATCTCCATCAAAACACATTCTTATTTTGAAGAAGAAATAGGTATGCTATAGAACTGTGAAGCAAGCCGTTATTTCCCAATAAGAGTCCAACTTTCATTAGCCGAGTTAGTGGAGTAAGTTCAGGAGGTTGCATATTGCCTGAAGGTTGAATTTCTTCCTCACGCTCTCAAGATGCGTTCCACATTGCTGAGCGGTCATGGCACCTGGAAGAAAGTCTGTCTCGCTTGTTTGCATTTTCCTTGGGAGGTTTCATGGCTGCTATTGTGTTTGTGTTTTTATGACAGCTTCAGTATTCTGACTTGAACTTATTTAATTAACAAAGGTATGACCTACACATGCTAGAGGTTTGAGACATGGCTCGCGATTTAAATCCTCCCAAGACCGTCCTCCTGACTGTAACATTTTCCAGATTTTGTTCAGCCCTCATGACTGACAAATATCGGGGAGGGTGACCTTACTAAACACTTAGTTGCTAGGCACTGGTCTACTGATTCCAAGGTCGCGGGTTGGCCTAAACCAATGGTTCTTAAGCGTATCTGTCAGCACGTTTGCTGGCTTTTAAAAACTTCTTCGAGACCAAAATCCGGCACACTGACGTCACTGATATATCTCTAGCAGTTGACAGCGTCGTTGACAAACAAAATATTTATTTTACTTACTTACAATACTACTAAAAAGTAAGTGATTTGAGAAAATGAGGCTAAAATCATATATCTAGACCAGCCATATCCAACCTTGTCTCTTTGGAAACGCTAACGTAATTAGTTCTATTCCCCACCTCCTCTTTCAGTCGGAGGGTAAATCAGCTTAGTGCCTGTGGCGTGTAAACTCTCAACCGTCAGTCAGTATACCGTGACGGACACAAACAGGCGATTCCATGACAATTTCTGAGTCATGCTTTGAATTTTCTGGAAATGTCTTCAGAAGACCTCTTAATTCTGGATGATTTTTGCATAAAGGTAAACAGTAAGATACAGACAAAAACTTACTAAATAAAAAATCTGACATGACTTTCTCTACTCTTGTATTAAGTATTCTTAGAAATTCTTATTCCGATATCTTCTTCGTGTTAGTTGAGATAAACATTTGCAGAACTTATCTTATTACTTATTTCCTTGTAGGTATAGGAGAATATGGGAATACAGTAGGCTTTGTGCGATAGTCAAATCTTTTAAAGCTTTCAAATCTCGTTCTCTTTGCACGACTAACTAATAAAAGATGAATAACGATGTTCCATTTGATGAAAGTTTCCTTTTCAAAACTCACAAGTAACAAGGAATATCTCCGACATGGTTCGCTGTAGGAAAAAAAAAAAAAAAATATTTGGACATAAATTGCGTGTTTTAGCAAGATCTACAGTTTTTGTACAGAAAGATTTGGTCTATCTCTTACGGTTTACCATTTATGCAAAAGTCATCCAGAGTAAACAGGACTACATAGGCTATAGCCAGAAAATTTAAAATATACATTTCATTTTTCATAAAATATCGCAAATACATGGCATTTTAATAAAATCACTACAGACATTTTCGAGAAAATAAAAATTTTCGAAGAATTTTCCATGTAGAGGGTAGTTTACAGTGGAGCAATTTTTTTTTTTTTCAAAATCTTTATGTCGCATCCTTGAAGGACATTAAACTTAAATGCGAACTTCGGTTTTTAATCGACTTTTCATTTTTGAGTTATGCTGTTTATAGACTGACAGACACACTGACACACATGCGCGCAAGTGGAACTTTTCTAAAAATGCTATTTTTGGGTGGGGGGGATTCACGGGACCTCAAAACATATTTCTGGTAAATTCTCGACATCGAATTTTGGGTGCAATACAATACTTCCTATACTTACTATACGTAGAAGAGAAAGTAGACATGTGATCTAGTTATAGCCAATTTATGTCAAATACGTTCGTTTTTCTTTAGAGTGTACCATTTCCGAGATATTCTTTATTATTAGTTTGAATTTACCAATACTTATACTTTTCTCAAATAGAAACATGTTAAAGAGGTGGAATCAGGACTGACAAATTCAATGCCATAGCCGGGATTTGAACCACGGATCTTCCGCTTACCCAGCGGCTGCTCTAACCACTAAGCTACCATAACCAACTTGCCAGTTTGACATTAAATTCCCGAACCGATTCGTACTCGCAGGTAAATTCATAGTTTGGCAGTAAGCAACACTAATAACTACAATAATAAATAAAATTGCCAATTTTGATAGAACACTGCCTTAGGTAAAGTTCAGGTACATAAGTTGCGTAATGCTCTTGGAAATCCAGACGACAGAAGCGTTTTCTCTTTTTGGCAACGCAGTGTAAATACACTCTTCAAATGGACACTATGCAGTGGCAGTAGTAGCATCGAATGTTTCTTTAGTATAGTTTTAAGTAACTGAACTTTGAGCGTTTCCTTAATTTTTCAATACCATGCCTTTATTTACGAAAGACATAGAAGGTTTCCTTGATGGAGTGAAAATATGTATTTCATTAGAAAGTATTTCCTGCGCATTTTAAACATTTAAATGGGACTAATTTAACGCTTATCTTTGGGGCATTATTGCATTCCCTTTTCAAAGTTTCGTGCAGCCCGTTTATGTGGTTCCTCATTGATCTAAGGTAGTATCATTCATTCAACTGACCCAGTGTGTAGCACCTACTGCGGTAATATGTATGTATTAGTCAGTAAATTACTAAAAATCACGTTCACTCGAGGTTGGTTAGAGAAACTTCTGCAGGAAGAATACCTACCTGATGGTTTAAAACTATCAGAACTCAGTGGTGTATTTAGCAGGCTAAGATGAAAGCGAAGTATGCTTTCCTGAGGTTCCCAAGCTCCTATTCGAAACTCATGAAATCATCCGTAGAGAAAAGGGAAAAGTTGAGCATGATCATCGGCATGGAACTGAAGTGCTGCGTCTCTCCAAAGCAGAAAAAAGGTGACCGTTATGTCAGGAATTACGTCAGTAATAGCACTTTTTTCTGTTCTTTTTTATCTAAAGCTACATGCAAATGTAAAATCTGCTTACAATATATTTTGAAATAGCGACCATTCACAGTTGTGTACCAGGTGAACCTAAGCACTAGTTGGAGTACAAATATAGAGAATCATTCAAACAGGAAAAGCTCGAAGACTTTTCTTTTGCTGAAGGGGAAATATTAGTAAGGCGCCAGGTATTTCAGAGAAAAATATTCGATTCAGCAGATGTTTAACACAGCGGTGCCCAACGTTTGCAAAAGAGTGGAAGTTGGATTTACCTCCTTCCACTTTATGCGGACTTTTAACACTCAGACGTGCATTGTATCGCAGTGTCGGTTTGGTTATATGTGCGCAGCATTTGATTTACAAAAGCACTTTCAAATCCTATGCGATAAATATCTGTTCATTAGTGGCTTCTTTGGTACCGCTTACTTTAACAATCCATTAATATTTGGAGAGAAAGCTGAAGTGCATAGCCTTAGAAGATACACCAACTGATCGTCGCGTAACCTATTGCGATACAAACTTTTAGTATATATTTTAGTATAAGTAGTTCAACTTGGAGAAACTGTTCGCAAATATTTGCATAGCTATGCAAATGCTTATTTCTCTATCTACAGCATTTTAATCGACACAAACATTTGCAGAAATCATCTAATTGTTAACTTGTAGGTGGAAGGGGAATATGGGAATACGGAAGGTTTTAAGCGATAATGAAAGGTTCAAAGCGCTGGTTGCTATGTGATGTCTTTGAAATTCCGTTTTCTTTGCCAGGCCAGAAGATAAAACGAATAACATATTCCTATTTGAAAAAGTATAAGTATTGACAAATTAAGCAAATAATAAATACGTACTATCTCGGAAATGGTTCACTCGAAGGAAAACAGAAACATTTAACATAAATTGTGTGTTTTAATGAGATTCATATTTTGCACTTAGTAAGCTTTTGTCTGTCTCTTATTGTTTGTCATTTATGCAAATATCATCCAGAATGAAGAGGTGTCCTAAGGACATTCCAAGAAAATTCAAGTTGTGACTTAGAAACTGCCATGGAATTCCCTGATTCTGTCCTTCACTGACACTGACTGTATGGTTACGAGTTCTACAAGCCACAGGCAATAGATGATTCACCCTGCGACTGAAGGAATGGAGTGGGGAATGTCAGCTAGTTAGGTAAGGTCTCCAAAGAGACAAGGTTGGACACAGCTGGTTTAATAAGTCTGCAAAGCGTAATTTAACTCAACAGCTGGGGTACAAATGGCCTCTTGTTATAACTGTGATGAAGATTTAAAGCTAATTTGGTACCTTTCTTCAACATAAGATTTATAAAATCCAATACAACCGCATGGGTATAGTTCAGCATAAAATATCTTACAGCCATTTTCAGTTATCATAGCTACCGTTTCTCTCATAATTATTATACAAATCACACATTTGAAGTTTATTCATTTCTCCATACGCACCTTCTGTTAATCGTTATAGTACCCGGGTTTAGAGTATTAACAATTATTTAAATGATAATTTTACGATCTTAAAATTTATTAAAATAACCTCAAAGAGCAAAGAATGTCTTAAAAATTAGCCACATTTGTTGATTTTGTGCATTTTAGTTACACTTTATCATTGAATATTGGTATATTGCAAACAACTTTTGTAAGTTTTCGTATTTGAAGGAGTGTCTGCTGTTAACTAATACAGACCTACATATTGAGAATCTTCTATCAATTCGAATAAATTGTATGCTTTAAGAGAATTGCAGTTATTGAGCAGTAACATTGTCTGTTACGGCTTGGCAGTTACGCAAAAGTCATTCAAAATAAAGAGGACCTCAGAGGCTATTCCCAGAAAACTCAAGACACATGTGCTATTTGTCGTCAAAATAGATTAAACATATCAAACACATTACAGGTTTTCCGGGAAAAGAAAACATTTGAACAGATTTTCCATGTACATGATAGTTTGAGACGGGAGATTTGTTTAATAATAATCTTATTGTCGCATCCTTGGAAGACGCTGAAGTTAATTACCAATCAAATATTCGGGTGGAATGTAATCGGAACTTTCTCTACTTGCTGAAAGAACATAATGGAGGAAGTAAAATTAAAGAAAGGATGAAGGAGGACATACATGATGCTGCAATAGCGCACATTTCAAGAAACACTACATATTATGGTAATTCAAAACATTAGAGCAATGGTGCTTAAAGGAGGGGACACAGTGCTTTGATCTTCGGTTTGCCTACATCTAAGGAGCTTCTATGCTCTGAGCACTGTGTTGCCATAAAGTCCGACCACCCACAATACACGGTAAGGAGGGGCAAAGTAGGAGAATGACACCATGGATCACAAATTGGCATCCCTGCGTTACATGTCAGAAAGGCACCAAATTCTTATTCGAATCTTCAATTGCATCACTATCAATAACGTAACTTAAATTGCCTTTGCTTTGTACAACAAAGCGGTGAATCAACACCAACAGATATAATGTTTATCAAACAGTGGCCTGATATGGCTGCTCGCTAGCACTACGAAAAGTTCAGAGAAAAACAGTGATTTAAATGAAACAGTGTTAGTATTTACTGTAATGTATATTGTAATACTCAATGCAGCAGTGGATTTTTAATACGTGTAATTTAGCAAATCCATAAACGACTTATTGAAATTCACGCCAGTTGTTGCAAACACTAATATTAATGTATTTTCCCTTTTCTAACCTTATTTTTGCTAGTGATGGGGAAAACGGCACTTATGCCCTCACCGCAGGTAAGCCTGCAAGTGTAAGGATTCGAAAAACCCCACCGGAAGTCTTGAGGTCCAACACCACTGCTGCAGTACAGCATTAAAGCACCTGCGCATTCTGTGCTGATAGACGAAAGCTGCCTGCCAGTGGCAGTAACAGAGAGTAATAGCTGAAGAGCCAGAGGACAAACATGACCTAAGCCCTGAATGCCCCCTGGTTGCTAGTGATGGTGATAGTGGTGAACTCTGTAGTAAGTGGTGAATGATGTAAATGGTCATGATGGGTGACTGGAATGATCATGTTGTCAGTTTCTAACCTATAACCTGAATGATTATTTCAATACTATTTTTATTATATACATTCATAGTTCTAATGAAAATGCTCCAGAGGTTGCATTTTAAATGAATTCACTTGAAATCATGATTTTGAGTAAATAAGTTTACAAAAGCATTTATCATTTTAATCTTAAGCTCTAATTATTGTAGACAATTATTACTTTTTGTTCGCTCCAAAATCTGGATTTTTCCAAATTTAATAACTTACTTCTCAAAATTGAAACATTATTTTACAAAGCGTTGGACCATTATTTTACAGAGCGTAAATAGTTATTTTATATAATGTATCTAAAAGAAGTGATGCAAACGTTGTGAAGCACAAAAGTAAAAAATTGCATTGTGTTAAACATTTTGAAGGTTTGCTAGAAATGGTATGCCTACTAATAAAATAAGTCTGTCTATTTATAACTTCAGTTAATTTTAGTTCAGGTGCACCAAGTAGAAAAAAGTAATGTGTTTTCTTGAGGTTTGGAATTTGTGTTACTTTATTATGAAAAAAAAATAGTGTTTTAATTTCTTAACATAGTTACCATCGATTGACCAAAAAAGATGTGTTCTGTTCGTTTCAATCCTGTTAGACGCAGTTTTACTGTGTATGTGGTGCTAATTTTATATGGTTCACCTGATATAGTAAGAATTTCGATAATGCAGACACATTCAGTTTCGAACAATGGTATCTGGATCATGGACATAACAACTATAGTCAAATTGGGCCAACAAGTTTCACGGTGACTGAAATTAAGTTTTAAAAAAAGTCAAATATTTCTCTTTGAGACACATAGTTCCGTTGACTTAACAGTGCAATAAATTTGAGACAACAGAGAAAGTTCACTGTTCTTCTCCGCAGTATTTGCTTACTCACTTTCGTTTGTTTGATTAGTAGCTTTTTACGTTCCTTATTGCATTTGTAAATAGAATGTTCAACCTTCACTTCCGGTGTTAGGATATTAACAGTCGCTCGTAAAAATTTAGAAATCTGTCATTTATACATAAAAGGAAATCTTTTATTCTTATCATAAAACAGGATAATCAACTTCAGGGTAAATCAGAGGCTTATTCCGAGATATTCCGTTCCTCGCAAACACACAAGTATGTTTAAGAGGTAGAACTGGAACTTAAAAATTCAATGCCACAACTGGGATTTGAACCACAGACCTTCCGCTTACCGGGCGGCTGCTCTACCACTGAGCTATTGTGACAAACTGCCAGAATGGCACTAAATTCTCAAACCAGTTCGTATTTCTCCTGGTAAACCTCACCTCACCCCTACTGGGGATGACGTCCAAGGACCTTTCTCGAGTTCCACTTACACACGTGCACCGGAAATGACGCAGTTAGAACTCCCGCGAACGTTCTCGAAACCTCTTTTGTTTCTGCCGCCTCGATTGTTGTTAGTCACGTATAGAGCAGTCACGCAAGGTAGCCCGGCCCTGAACGTCTTTACCCGCTTGCCAGCCCGGCTTGTGGTGTGAAGTAGCTTGGCTCCATCCGTCCTTTGTTGTACGCCAAGCCCAATGTCACAATATGTGCTAACTTCTGGTGTATCTGTACAAACTTTATGGTTTAAAAATAACTGTTTCTGTAATAATAATAGTAATAATAATAATAATAATAATAATAATAATAATAATAATAATAATAATAATAATAATAATAATAATAATAATAATAATAATAATAATAATAATAATAATAATAATAATAATAATAATAATAATAATATTGGTTGCCGATAATCGATCATAGTAGTACACTCCTGTAAGATTGTGAAACACGACGGGAAAGACTCGATCTTTAGAAAAACAAGTTGTTTTTTTAAATTAAGTCTCTCCTTTTTATCACTTCCCACCTTCGTTCCTACATACGTGGTCCAATCCTAAAGCTGCTATTTTGTAGCTTAAACATACTGACTCTGTGTCTTTGCTCAATTCTAAGAGTTACATTTCCTGCGCAATTTTGAGAATTTTCTCTACGAGCTTATCAACATCTGCAGTAGCTGAACATAACTGAATTCAGGAACACCCTGAGCAAATTTATTTCTTCTTCACACTGCCCTGTCCAATTGTTTTTCCCAACTTCAAATTTCCTAGTTAGTAACTAACTCAGGCTTATTATCACACGTAATGCCACGACTGATTGTCAAATTATCGATAAATTATTGAGTCAGGAAGTGACAAGGGAATTTATCTTGAATTTGACTGTCACAAGTTGCATTTATTAAGGCTGTATCACGAATTAAAGATTGATATAGCCTATTTAAATGCTGTATTGTAATTACTAACCTCTTTAAAGATGTTGGCAATGTCAGTAGTTGTGTATCTGTTGTTAATTTATAATTTCGTTCAAGACAAAATTTGTCAAATTGATTCTGAAACATACTTCTTGTTGTATTTTATGTTCTAAGGTTTCCTCTTCGAGTTATTTGATGTATTTCAGCGTTACATGCTTCACCGCATTGAGAGTAAGCGAGTTTTGACATTTACATCTAGCTGCTCTGTTGCGTCAAATTACGTAAGCTGTTACGCATCTATAGGGTAGTGCAACTAGGTGCTAGGTTACAACATTCAGAGGAGAGGATGATGAAATTTGATAAATTTTTCGTGAATTCTGTCATTGGTAGAAATTTCAAGCTAATTTCAACCAAGTTACATATGAGTGGATTAATTTGTATTATGCATTGATTTAACATACGGACATTATTTTAATTATTTGTCTATTTCCCTATCATTTCCGGTTAATAATTCCGGTATTAAAAGAAAGAAAGAAAGAAAGAAAGAAAGAAAGAATAAAAGAAAGAAATAGAGAAAGAACTTTTCAGTATATTTTTCAGTAATGGTAAAAAATAAATTTTGCTTTTGCGACTTAACCGTTAGTAAACTTTGTTGTCGTATAGAAAATATGTTTGCATACTTTTCCATGCAAACCTCTATATCAATGAAACTGCATCGATATTCGAACTGCTGGAAGTAGTCACGTTATTTGACCGTGACCGAGGCTAGCAGCTTTTTCTATGGCCGCTAGCTGTTACTTTTTGTACCAGTACTGACTATATTGTGAGTAGTGTGCAGTCGACCTTATTGCTCTAGGGATTTCCGTTAGTGGTGTAAGATATTTCGTGCTTCCTGCATTTTATGTTTTTGTGTTTGGTTTTTGTATTCCAGTGCTTATTTTAATGCCTGTCTCTTTAGAATGACTAATATTTATTTTTCTTCTCATAGCTTCTTGGGAGATCAGCTGTGTTAATGTCATTGGACATATTTATTTTATCTACCTATAATATACGGTGCGTATATAAAGAATAGCAATCTATCCAAAAATGTGATACTGAGAGTCGCCTGAAATCCATGTTTAGAAGTTCCCTGAACACTACACACCACGTGTCTTACGTAAAAACTGCGCGTGGTGTATGAACGACATAGTTCAAAACAGAAAATGTCACACTTTAGTACGACAAAATTCAAAAATACTCCTGAAGATTTTCAAGTAAATATCCCAGCTGAAACTTCTCTTGGGTCGAAATATTTCGTTAGCTTTAATTTTGTCTAAAACGTCCATCAACTTTGAAATGTCATGTAATAATGGCATAATTGCATAAAAGTAAGAAGTATATATTATAATTTTGAATACTCCTGAATTATTTTTAATTTTAAGTGTCCATAAGGAATAAATAAAACACTACTTTAGAAAAAATGTAAAGCGCATTTACGTATATAGTTTTATTTAAACACTTTTTACGTAGAACAGGCAGTTTCCGGCCTCTTCATTGTTACATCTCTTAAACTTTTCGATGCGACATATATGAAGCATCTTTGAAAGCATAACCATCTTTTTTCTGATTTGGTGTTGTCTCTACCAAAATATGAATATAAATGTTTTCACATTCTGCATGCAGCCGAAGTCTATATTGTTTAGGTTGAAGTCATTAAAAGCAAATATATGTATAGCCAAGTGGATTAAAGAATATATCTCCTCATATATGAATAGTATCTAACGTTCTTTTTTATCACATGTGGCACCACAGACGCTGATTCAGGAAATTAAATGCTAATTTTGATCCCCTGCGTAGCGCGCCTGCCTCTGGCGTGGAGGACCTGGATTCGATCCCTGGTAACAGTGTGGCAATTTTTCCTCCGCTGGGAAGTCTAGCACGGGTGCACTCAGCCTCGTTAGGTCCCGGAGGACCAATTGAGCAGGTGGGGGACGCAGCGGCCGGTCGGTTAGCCTTGGCCTGCAGATGGCTGTTGCCCTAGGGGTTATTCCTATTCTTCGGCCTATGTTATCATTATAAGTAGGGTCCGGATATTTATGGCCTAAAAATGTTAGAAATATGCAATCATTTATGACTGAAACAAATTAGAAAATATGACGATAAAGAGTACCTATTTTTTGGCATATTTTAAAAATCTTCAAAATTTTAATGCTGTTTCAATTGACACTATATTGAAAATCTACATATTTTAAAAATCTAGAATACTCAATAAACAAATAAGTAAATAAATAATAATTTTACCGTTATATTTTAATTTATTTAATTGTTCAATCTAGAGCAAACCCTCAGCTCTGCATAGAATGAAATAAATGTCACATTTTGAACGGCGATTAGAAATAATTACAACAGCAAATTACATGCGTTTCAACATTTTCAAATCTATTTCTTTCTATACAGCTTACTCTCCAAATCCACAAAAACATATATTTCTAACAAAGATCATTTTAAGATATATTACATACTAGAATTAGAAGACGTGAAAAAATACGGTCAACGAGACGACACATGCAAACACATGCGAAACTAGAATGGAAATATAAAACTATGACAAAAATACGAAACATTAAGAGAAAATATGACTATAATATGAAAAATAACAAAAAGCCAAAACATGACTATATGGTGCATTAGCATTGCGTAATTTTGATCACCATTGATAAAATCGTGCTTCGCTTATATTTTCCGTGGAGAAACACAAAGAAACACATTTCATAAACATCTGGGCCCTGGTTATAAGTTTCCGTATCTTCTTGGTATTTGTAACACATTTAATAATTAGTTATGTATAAACATTGGGAGTGCACTCAGTTATATAGTATGTAAATATAACTTCAGAAGAGAGTCCTGTAAGGCAAAACAGATGATGTAATTATAAAATATTGGATTTTTCGGATGATAAGAATCTCTGTCTTTTTAATTAACGTCCTCCAACGTAATGTCACATCGGACGGTGAATGAATGAAACGGATGAAAATGATGCTCAAATGAGCCGGATGTCCATGGAGCTTTAAGTTACCCGACGTTCGTCTTCTCAGGATAAGGTAAACCTCGGAAGAAAACCTTACCCGATTAACACCCTAAGCGAGATTCGAGCTCGTGACCTCTTGAACGTGATGCAGACACGCTAACCATCACGCTACCCAGGCGGGTATAAGGTTCTCTTATAGCTATAAATCAAAACATACAATAATATCGCTTTTATGTCCCCAGCTAGGCGTTAAAATAGAAAAACGCAATAAAATGAAAATGATAATAGTGTTGCAATGTTTGTGTTTTATTGGATAAAGTTATGTGCTGCTAAAACCACGTGTGGAGTCATCAGAGATAAGCAAAGACGGCCAATTAATAAGGATTTAGTGTCAAAATGGTTGCCTTAATTATCTTTGCTGACTAGCGACCAGCAAAATGATCCGAGCAGGACAGCCTTGAGAAATACGTGATAACAACTGTCCTAGAATAGTATATTGCTACTACTTATCAGGTCGACAACGCATTTTGGGAATACGAGGCTGGCAGGGCCGAGTTTTCCCAACCATTAGAGATGTGATAAGTAACTTACAGTTCGTGGTTAGTCAATTACTTTTTGCAATACTTGAAAGACCCGTAAAAAGCAATAATTAATCAAAACCAAATTCAAAAATGAATTCTCCATTCTTCTTATCCATTGTTTTGTTGATGAATTTTGCAATTTATTCTTTACTTGAAGAAGCACATATCTTGGTTTCTAGGTTATTTGTTTACGTAGCCGAGTTGAATCTTTCGATTTTTGATAGTTATTATCAAGCAATAAAATTGTACAAAATTGAGCGACAGTGCTATTGAAGAAGCTGCGGATCTAGCATGTCCATCAGTTTTACCAGCGAAGTCGAAACAAAAATGTATTGAAGCTTACAATGCTTTCCGAAAGTGGTGCTTTGATAAAAACGTTAACAGCTGTACTACTGAGACAGTTTTATTGGCATATTTTCATGAGAAGTTTAACAGGTATACATCTCTAGCGATTATTCCATGGGATGTGACGTCAGTTCCTCCGGGTGCCGTAAGTATTAAGACCAGTTTTAGTCTTGTTGCCATGGTAATTGATAAATGAATTCCTAAATTTAGCTTACACTACTAAAGGTGTGTTCGTAATGATTAACTTACGTATCAAGTATTGCAAAAAGTTAATTGGAACACCGATTTAGTTTCAAGTGCACATATGATATAGTAAACAGATGAAAAGGCAAAACAAAGATTAGTTTTCTTTATACTCTATAAGTCTGGGCAACTTCTGGCTGAATTATTAGTCTTGCGAAACTGCGTTGAAATTCTGACCGGTCCTATAAGGGTGAAATTGATTAATTTAGATTACATGAAAGTAAAGTACAAATATCCTTATCTACATCTATATATGTGTGTCAACAGTTTGCGATATAGGATGTATATCAGTGCAAAATGCAGCTACGAAAAGTTGATCTTGAGGCAAACTTCCACTAGCTTATTGGATACCCCAAGATCCACATGTGATATTTTCCCCCATTATGACGCGTTATGGTTATATTTGGTGATATTCCATCTGTTAGGCTGCGTTAATAACGCTAACTGTTTGTAAAATATAACTATGGTAAAGCTACGGCCAAAGTTGGTGTTATTGCATCCGTTATGTTGCCACAGAAGCCCTTGTTTTTGGACCCGATTTTAAATCAAGATTCTGCTTAGATGCCGTATTAATTAATCTGTGAACGCCATTGTATTCCTCGTGTGCGCGTGGTTTTGTCTTAAATTGTTTTAGAGCACTATGTGTTGTTATTATTATTTTTGTGTTACAAAAGTAGTACTATATTACGACATTTAGCGTTCGAAAGTGCTTTTATTCAAAAGTGTTATTGCAGAACAAGATTTGCCAAAGGTGAATAGGTTCATGTGTTCTGTGATAATGATGTTCAGGCATTATCGTTTGAAAGCATAGTGCTTTAACCCTGTGATATTTGAGGTCAGAAATAATGCTCTTATTATGTAGGTTGGTAGTAGGTACTACTTTTTGGTGTAATATCGGCCATATTGATTTCCTGGGAACTGCTGATGAGCTGTTTCCCCTATATCCTTCCCAGAATTCATCTAGCAACCTGGGAAGCCCCCCGAAAAGAATCGCTGAGTCAGGAAGGTCGACTACGAGAATCGAAGCATCGACCTCCCAAATGCAAGCCTCGTAGATCACCGCGAAGCCAACTCGCTGTGTTAGTAAAGCGGTATCTTAAGTAGGTAAATATAGAAGAGCTAAACTCGATCAACGTAAACAGCTGGGTAAACAACTGATGAGCGGTACAGCAAACTTCGACCTTCAACAGCGCGAAGATGACAGGAAAGATTCATTGGACACATTATGAAAGAGGTGGAAGAGAAAGCTTAGACGGTAGAAATTACCCAACAAAAACAATTTGGCTGCAGGATACCATGACTTGTAAGTCATTCTGCAAATACATAATCTAACGAAAATGACAGGGAATGGTAGTACTTTGAAAGGCGAGAATATGTTTCGTAATGTCTCCTTCACTCACTCACTTTAGAGAATTAACTCTTGTCTTGAGCAGTCACAAAGAAAGACGCTGCTCCGTCAAGCTAGGGGGAAAGGCCTCATAAAAAGACACAGAGATGAAAAGCCTTAACATCAGTTATTCACACCGTTCCTTTGTGTACGTGACCTACTTTCTGTGATCGCGAATTCAACACAAGATTTAAGATAAAGTGCCCATGAAATCTATTGCATGACACTGGCAGCACGCCATGGATTGTGTTTGAGCTATTGTAAGTAAGAGTGAGGTAATCAGCGACGTGTGACACGGAAAATGTATTACAATGCCACTGGAATCCCTAGCAATATTTTCTTTCGATCTCTTCTTTTTTCTTGTCCTGTTTATCTCTCCCCTTATGCAGGATTTACACTCCCTAGGACTTACAAGCCAGTGCCTAGTCAGACGCGTCTTGGGGAGCACAGAGGCAGACCGGGCAGAGTGAAGACCTGGAAGCGGATGGTCAGCCAAGCAACAGGTGTGAGAGTGAGGAGGACGATGGTATGAAATGCAGGCGAAATCGATGATTGGAAAGGTGACAATGAAGCAATTGGTAGAATGAGTGGCGGGGGAAACCGGAGAACCCTGAGAAAACCCACCCTGACGCCACTTTGTCCACCATGAATACCATATGTGGGTCTCAGGGATCGAACCTGGGCCGCCTGGGTGGTAGGCGAACGCTCTAAATGTTCGGCTATAGCGCCGCCTCCTAGCAATATTTCAGGCCCGCAAACGAGAATTTAGAGAACAACAAACCATTTGGCATCAGATTCATAAGACTCTAATAAAACAGCTCATTGGTGATGTTTCAAATTAATACTTTTACCAAATGGTACGTACACTAAGTAGTTGGTTGTGTAATTTAATACGAGTACATTCATTTTAAGTGCTTTATCTTAAAAACATATACGGGATGATTAAACAATACTTTTGCAAACCTTGTTGGTGGGTTCCTCACACAAAAACAAGAAAAAAAGTTCATGTGGAGAGTGGTCCACGAAATTTCATGCATTGACATCGTCTAATAAACATTTCATTTGCACGTTGGCAACTTTGGAATGTTGTGACGAGTAGCCATAGCTCTTGCAAGATTTAACAGAAGACAGCAATCGTCACTATCAGGCATGTGTGTCGCTCACGTTTAGGTTTAGTAATATGGCGTACAAGGACCAGTTGACTTTAGGGCACAAAGGGAAAACTGTACTCTTTTACACGGAAATGAAGAATGTGGCAGATACTCAGCGACGCTTCAGTGTGCCTTTTCGAACAAGGTGGGCCTGCTGTAGACAGACAGTGTATAAGGCTGACCACAAAATTTGAAACTGATGACTGTAATTTAGAGCAAAAGCGACCCCGTACCAACACAGTCCGTGCTCCAGAGAATATCTGTGCTGTTAGAGTGGCTTTGACATGAAGTCCTAGAAAATCCAGGAGCGGAGTAGCAGCCTAATAATTGAGCATCTCACGTCATTCTCCTCAGAGAATACTTCATCCTGACCTGAAATTATTCCGATATAACTTGACATTATTGAATAAAACTGACGGAAAATGACAACTCTTGGAAATGACGCCGTGTTTCATGACCCATGGTTCACACATGGAGCGTACGAGAAGTTCCTGATTTTGTACACGAGGTTGAAAAATGTGGAGAAAAATCCGATGTATTGTACTCACATGACTTTCTCTATTGTTGTACTAACCATTCTTACAAACTCTTATTCCTATATCTTATTCGTGTTAGTTGAGAAAAACATTTGTGCAAATTATCTTATTGCTTATTTCCTTGTAGGTGTAAGAGGAATATTAGAATACAGTATGGGCGCTGATGACCTAGAAGTTGAGCGCCCTTAAACCAAACCAAACCAATTAGAATACAGTAGGCGTTGAGCGATAGTCAAGACTTTTAAAACTTTGAGATCCCGTTCCCTTTGCACGACTAACATAAGAAAATGAACAACGATGTTCAATTTCACATAAGTTTTACGTTTTCCGAAACTGACACAAATAACCAGAAATATCTCCGAAATGGTCCACTGTACAAAAAAAAAAAAAAAAAAAAAAAAAATATATATATTTGCACCTAAGTTGTGTGTTTTACCAAGATCTACATTTTTGCATAGTAAGATTTTGTCTATCTCTTACGATTTACGAGTTATTCAAAAGTCATCCAGAGTAAACAGGACTACATAGGCTATGGCCAGAAAATTCAAAATATACATTTCATTTGTCATACAGGTATCTTAAACAAATGCCATTTTAATCAAAATCGTTAGAACCATTTTCAAGAAAATCAAATTTTCGAAAAAATTTCCACGCAAAGGGTAGTTTAGGGTGGCGCTACTTTCTTCAAAATCTTCGTGTCTCATCCTTAAAATACATTAAACTTAAGTGACAACTTTGGTTTTTAACCGGATTTCCGTTTTTGAGTTATGCAGCCGACAGACTGACAGACAGACAGACACACACACACACACACACACACACACACACACACACACACACACACACACACACACACACACACACACACACAGGTGCGCGGACCTTTTTCTAAAAATGTGTTTTTTTTTTTTTTTATTCAGAGGGCTTCATAGCATATATTTCCGGTGAAATGAAATTTCGACATCGAAGCTTTGGGTAGAATACAATACTTCCTCTACTTACCAGCAGAGAAAGTAAAATGTGAGTGTATGATGTGCCATTTCCAGCCATGAAATTATTGATGCAATCTTTTTCAATGGCACAATTAACAGTGCGCACTAATACATGGACATGTTGCAGAACAAATTTTTTCCGCAACTCTATGCAACAGGGTTACCAATGGAGACGCAATGGTTCATGCAAGATGGAACGCATACTCATACAGCAAAGGTTGGATTTGGATTTCCTAAATAAACATTTCGGGCACAGTGTGATGTCTCATCGGTCATCGATATCCAGGAAGTTTCAATATGGCCGCCTCCCAGCCCAGATATTAATCCATGTGATTATTTCTTATGGGGACATTTAAAGGACAGTCTAGCGCAATAAAACACATAATCTAATGCAACTGCGAGCAACGGACTCATAGACTGACACACACGGACCTTTTTCTAAAATTGCCCCCCCCTTTTTTTATTTAGGGGGTCTCAAAACATATATTTCCGGTGAAATCTCGACATCGAATTTTTGGGTGGAGTACAATACTTCCCCTACTTACCAGTAGAGAAAGTAATAAAAAGACTAAATTGACATATATTTTTTTTAATTATATAAACAATTTTCAATGTATGCAGTTTCGTGCGCCAGCCTGTAAATACGTGTTCCAAAATCCTTCGTTTTCTATTCGATTGAGTTAAAGTGTTATTAGCGCTAGCAATAACAAGGAACGGGGGAGGGGGGGGGGTGCTTTGTGACCACCATTGGTAACACCTCCACTGGTCTGAGCAATGTTCAAAACAAATTTATTTAAAACTGGATATCATATCTGGTCATGTTTGTAAAGGTAATATTTAACATTGTTTAACTATTCCTTTTGTTTCTTTTTTGCATGAATCAAATTGGATATTATGTCAATCCTTATACTACCAGCGGGGGAGGGGTACTTTGTGATTGCCACTGGCAACAAAATGAGGAATTAAAACTAATTTATTTTAAATTGGGTATTATATGTTATGTTTATAAAGGTAATATTTAACATTAACGATTCGTTTTTTATGTTTTTACATGAACCACATTATACATTCTCAAAAAGACCAATAATAAAACTTTTGTAACAATTTCGCAATTCAGTAGTAGAAACAGTGATTGACAATAACATTAACTGCATACCTTTAATCAAATAATTAAAAGACAGAATTAAAACATTACAGAAATTGGGCATCAAGTACCTCCTCCCCTTGGAAATACTAGGGTAAATGAAAGAATTTTAAAGGGACACAATATATTTTTTGGCATTATCAGCTTGTTAGGAAGTGTTCCACACATAAACTCATATAAGATACTCAAAATATTCTCCTCTAGACACGCTTGCACCTTGTCGCACCCTGTCAAACACTACCTAACACTTAACCTTATATTGCACACTTGTCCAGTGGCGAAGAAAGCCGAAGTGTTGAAGTCACGTGACTAAAATGGCTGGACCTCACGTGACATGCATCACGTGACTATTTAGAAAGTTGAGCGGGAAAGATAAGAAATACGCGCGAATAGTGATATAGTGATATGGAGTGCAATATGGAAGTGATGGAAGTGAGCCAAAATAAATTTATGGAGTGCAATATGGAAGTGACGGAAGTGAGCCAAAATAAATTTATGGAGTGCAATATGGAAGTGATGGAAGTGAGCCAAAATAAATTTATGTGCTCGGAGTGTGGGAGATGGTATAAACAGAGGCAACATTTGCGGCGCCACGCTTTCACAGCTCACCCGGGAAGAGTGAATGCCATTGCACCTCTCCAAAAAGTTTCATTTAAGTGCAGTCTTTGCAAATTCGAAGCATCATCAGAAAGTACTTTATACGAACACTTGGAAGTGATACACGATAGACGTGTAAAATTGGAAGAACTGGAATTCTCATCATTCGGAGACTTCAAGAGTTGGAAAGAAGTAACTGAGGCGGCAACACGGTCATTCTTTGGGAAAATTCGTTCCAAAATTGCTTCTCAAAGTGTAACATATTATTATGCTTGTCACCGTTCAGGGAATTTTGTCTCCAAAGGCAAAGGTATTAGACATTTAAAATTGCAAGGGAGCAATAAAATTGGTGCAGTATGCCCGGCAAAGATGAGGGTTACTGAAGATCAACAAGGAGTATGCAAAGTCAAATTTGTTTCGACTCATATTGGTCACCAACATGAATTAGGTCATTTGGGATTGACAGAAAAAGAAAGGAACAGTATAGCTGTAGATATTGCTAACAAAATTCCTTTTCAGGCTATACTTGATAAAATACGAGACTCAGTATCCGCCTGTAATCTAGAACGGATACATCTGCTAATCAGACAGGATTTGTACAACATTGAGCGATCCTATAATTTGTGCTCCACATCAGTCAGGCATCAAAATGATGGGACCAGTGTTGAGGCTTGGGTGCATGAAATGAACTCAAATGATAAGACTTGTGTGTTATTTTATAAGCCACAAGACACAGTGAACGAGTCCTACCCAGAACTAAAAAGCACAGATTTTGTGTTAATTATAATGACTAGTGCTCAATGTGAAATGTTGAAGAAGTATGGGAATGACCGCATTTGCATTGATGGAACACATGGGATGAATAGCTATGGTTTCGAACTTACAACACTTCTGGTACTGGATGATGTTAGACAAGGGTTTCCATGCCCCTTCCTCATTTCAAATAGAAATGACTGGCAAGTGCTCTCCATATTTTTCCAATGCATAAAGTCAGAAGTTGGAAAACTTTCCCCGAAAGTTTTTATGTCTGATTTAGCAGAATCTTTCTTTAATGCTTGGATTTCAACAATGGAAACCCCTAAAATGAGACTCTATTGTTCATGGCATGTGGACAAGGCATGGAGAAAAAATATTAAGAGCAAAATCCAAGGTCAAGAAAAACAAACAAACGTTTACAAGATTCTTAGAACAGTCCTAGAGGAAAGAGATGAGGCAGCATTTGAAATTATGCTTCATGCCGTACTCAAAATCTTGAACAGTGATCCGGACACGGCTGAGTTTGCCAAATACTTCGAGGAATACTACATGACTAACGTAAAAAGCTGGGCTTACTGCTATAGGCTGCATGCAGGACTTAACACAAACATGCATATAGAGCGAATGCATCACACACTTAAATATGTATATTTACACGGAAAGAAGGTGAAACGTCTGGACAAGGCTATAGGTGCACTAATGTCCTTTGTTAAAGACAAGCTATTTGATAGGCTTATTGTGCTTACAAAAGGCAAACTAACCAGCAAAATAAGGAACATTCATAATAGGCACAAATCTAGCTTACAAATAAATAAGGAAATGATCATCAAGGAAGACGGAGGATGGAAAATAGCATCCTCTTCTAAAGTACACGAGATCTACTTTGTACAAGATAATGAAGTTCAATGCACATGCAGATTAATATGTAGTGAATGTAACACCTGCATTCACAGATATTCCTGCACATGTGTTGATTCCAGCATTAAATGGAATATGTGCAAGCACATACATAGTGTATGTCAAATGCAAATTGGCCATAGACTTCCTTTGGAACATGCTCAGGACTCCAATGAACTTGTTACAAATTGTGAGGGTCCTTCAAGTGGAAGTGAACTCCAGCACATACTACATCAAGTAGGTAAAGACAATGTGAAGAAACAAACAAACAACTTGATAAAATCATAGACTGCTGTAAGGGAGTCTCCACAACAGCGGAACTAGAGGTGCTGAAGAGAGGTGTAACAACAATAACCTCAACTATGGCAGCAGTTCGCAACCAATGTGAGCTGCCAAAACCAGGAGCAATGAGGAAAAGAAAAATAGAGCCACAAAGGCGGCTCTTCAACACTAAAAAACAACGAAGTTCCCACAAGAAGCAGTTTAAAAAACCAGAGGTAGCAGAGACACTGAGCATTGCAGTATCTTTGCTGCAAGAGAACTCCCATGAATAAGTGCTAATGTAAGTTATTTTAAATCATACTATTTACTAAAATTAAAATTGCAGCTAACAGTACCTGAGAGTGACGGTTTAAGTGAGAAAAATATATCTATGTGTAATATTGGTATATTCTATTTGAAAGCACCCCGAGCCAGGCCTCCCAGAGGGGATAAAATCCCTATGCTGGCACCGGGGATCGAACCCGGGTCCTCTGCACCAGAGGCAAGTGCGCTACCAACTGCACTACAGAGGCGGTTTCCCTGTCAGTTCTGTAAAAGAAATGGGGCAAAATTGTATTCACATATGTATGGGCATCAACTGTTGACTCAAAAAAATTCAGCCTAAAACTGTTTCTCCACTAATGGTGCACCATACACCTGGCGAGCTGACTGAGTTAACACATACGAATCAAACAAATACACATCGTGCAGTAGAAAACAATTACTGAGCTATAATACACTTTGTAACTAAGTACAGGACTAAATAATAAAGTGCACTGGTAGTAATACAGCCACACGATATTGTGTCAACTCAATACTGATTGCGAGCAGAGAAAAACAAGTGATGCTCGTGTATATCAGCTGCTGGTGATGCGTTTCTGTGTGCACAGTGGAAAAACACAGCGTACGGTTCACATGTATTTGGATCTCTCTGTAGAATGGGGTGCTGAGAACCATAGCAGTTAGAGAATCCATAAAAAGTCACTCATACTCTATAGTTAAACCAGTTTAGATCAATCAATGTTAACTGTTCTTCACATATGCCATACACAGAACAAAGCTGATAACGAGAGTAATAAGATTGTAAACTTGCTACCTAAATACTTTTTACAACCACTGAAATTGATTATAATCCATTTAAAATTGCCTATATTTTAAGTGGAAATAGATAATGACCTAGCCCCTAGGCACACTCATTACTTAGGCTACATAAAATACTGCTGTTCATTGCATTGTATTTTTATTTATTTCTAGGGCATACACAGTGGGAAGCTGGACTTGTGACTGTAGGTGTAAAACTAACAAGCTGTTGCCATCCAGTACTGTATTTCAGCGCGTACTCGCCACACTTTCTCTTATGGTTATCGTTGCTCTTACTGATGGTGTTGAACAAGCCTATACTTGTTATTTTGTTGTAAACTTATAACAGTGTCAGATTTAGGAGTTATGTATGTTCAATATAAATTATTTTGTGATGTAAACTTACAACAGTGTCAGTATTTAGGAGTTATGTATGTTCAGTATAAATTATTTTGTGATGTAAACTTACAACAGTGTCAGTATTTAGGAGTTATGTATGTTCAGTATAAATTATTTTGTGATGTAAACTTACAACAGTGTCAGTATTAGGAGTTATGTATGTTCAATATAAATCATTTTGTGATGTAAACTTACAACAGTGTCAGTATTTAGGAGTTATGTATGTTCAGTATAAATTATTTTGTGATGTAAACTTACAACAGTGTCAGTATTTAGGAGTTATGTATGTTCAATATAAATTATTTTGTGATGTAAACTTACAACAGTGTCAGTATTTAGGAGTTATGTATGTTCAGTATAAATTATTTTGTGATGTAAACTTACAACAGTGTCAGTATTTAGGAGTTATGTATGTTCAATATAAATTATTTTGCGATGTAAACTTATAAAATGTTGGTATTCAGGAGTTATGTATGTTACATTTTCTTAATTTTCCGACATAAAATGTTAAAACTGTTAATATTCAGAGGAAGTTATATGAGTTAAGAACCCAATTATTTTGTGATGTAACTCAAAAAAGTGTTGGTATTCTGAAGGAGTAATGTGTGTTTAATGTCAATTATTTTTTTATGTAAATTTATAAAAGTGTGTATTCAGAAGTTTAGGACTTGTAAATTACCTATGTAAAACTAGGAAAATAAAGTGTTGTTTATTAAATGGGGAAAAAGTTGTTCATACTTTCTTCATAAAGTAAAAATATACAGCGCAACCATTTTGCAAAGAATAAATTATTTATGAGCAGCTGTGATAACTTTCAATAGCTAGTGTACAATAACGGGAGTAATTCCGGGATTACAATGAACGAAACGTAATACAATTTCTAGTTTAGCGACATTTCTTACTTCACCATCTTGGCAGTTTGCAAACTGATGGCATCAACATTCAAGAATATATTACAATACGCTAAATACTCTACTTGCTCTGGTAAACTGAACAGATAGCAATGATGGCATGTTATCTTTAATATTCCAGGTGTTGAGAAATCTTTATTTTATTATGCAGTGATTGCTTGCCTATAAATCAAGTTGGTGTGACTGACCATTATGTGATGTTAGCTACATAAACCTATGTGTCTGTTTTAAGTATACAATTTGGCAATCCATCATTTGTTACTTCCTACACCAGCAACAATTCTTCTGAAGTGAGAGGGATGAGGTAAACTAGGGTCACCACTTTAAGCAGCAGGATAAGTAAAAAAAAAAAAAACAGTGCATGAACATATAAGTGAATCACAAGGGTATATTTTTGTTTCATTAACAGAAGCTGTACACACATGTTTATCTTCTTCCTGTTACACAGTGGGTTTTACTCTGCATTTCATGTGCAATATACTCTACCTGATCACATACTAATAGTTTATACTGACTTAAATGACTCACCAGATTTTCAAATTAAGTCCAATCATTACTGAGATTGAAAGACACTTGTTATACACACACCTTTTTAAAACACTTTAACTTCTAAAGAAACTAACACTTTGAAACCTACAATGTGCTCAAGCACTGCCATAAAATCACTTTCATACACAAACAGTAAGCAGTTTTCACTTTCAATCATAACAAATGGAGAGAACACCGTTTTTAAAAGTTCCCAAATGACAAAATCTTCTTGTTTTGACACCATTCTCTGAAAACTACCTCTTCCTGAAGTCTCTGCTATCACCTTTCTCCAGGATCCTTCTGAATTGATGCTAATGCGGTACTTAAATATTTCGGTTGGTTCTCAAGGATAGTTGGTGTGCATCTTCTTTGAGCTAATAACGTTATAATTTGACTTGCAGCCACATACACAACAGCTCTGCGGCTCTGAAACAACAGAAATAGGTCACCTGATTACAGCATTTGTAAGAAATACAGGTTGTTTCAAATCTCAAAAAAATTATAACTTACCTTATTTCATAAAAAATGTAGTAAACAAGCCACAGCTCCTTCAATAACAAACTGACAGCCATATTTCCAGCCACGTGATGCATGTCACGTGACGCCCAGCCATGTTAGTCACGTGACTTCAACACTTCGGCTTTCTTCGCCACTGGACAAGTGTGCAATATAAGGTTAAGTCTACCTAACGGTGTAGTACGTAAACAATTGAAACAGTACACTTTTAGTTAACCCACTACATGTAAACAAATGATAAATGTAAACAAGTACAATATATCACATGAGATACAATGAGTTACAGCCTTCTATGAATGAGTATATAGATAAATGAAGCTTTTGGCTGGACCCGTAAAATCATTGAACGTAAATTTTCATTAATATATTTATAAGTTAATAACGTGAAAGCAAAGCATTTTGGGACATTTGTTTGCATGGACTTTTTTCTTATTTAAATGTAAGTAATCTATCCTCAAGCTTCGTAAAATCATGTTTGAATCCCCCGTGTAGTGCTATTTTGTCCATTATAGATCTTTCCACGGAATAATTGGCAAACAGCATTTATATTTTCAAATCCCCCTCTAGCATTATAGTCCTACACATTATAATGTAATTTATATTCGAAGAATATGGGTTTATGGGTTGTAAGCTCTTTCTTTTCTGTCGTTGCCTTTATGTGTAAAACCGTTTAGCTTTTACCTAAATAATTAACATTTTGAGTAATCAAACTCGAACCCACTTACATATTTATAACTGTGGTGGCTGTTATTGCGTGTACAGTTATTTTCACTTTGCATATCATCAAATGCGAAGTAGATCTTGTTTTTCTTGTGCTAAAGGCACAATACTTTCTCCGTATCATAATCCCGATAGAATATACATATCTATCATATACTTGTTGCATTTCTGTTATGTGCAGCATGTACTTCACAAAATGCAGGCAAAAATAGGTATATAATGAAAGCATATATCACTGACTGTTTACGTTAGGTTAATATATCCGAACGGGATGGCTTAGGCGGTTTCGTCTGCGGCCCGCATTCGGAAGGTCGCGGCTTCGATTGCAGTAGCCGGCCTACTTGACACATGGGTTTTTCGGGTTTCACCGGATCGCCATGCAAATGGGGGTAGGTTCATTATATCCTCCAAATTTCCTGCCCATACACTTCTCATTTTGTTTCACCCTTCATTTGGCTGCTCTCGGCGGCTGTATCGGCGTACGTAGCAGGGAATATGTACTGGGCAAACCGTCCTTCGGCGGGGCGCCCTCCGGTCTCCAAACCCCCACGGGTTGCACTAACGCCACTGGGATATTTCAATCTGTAAATGACAAGTACCCTACCCTTTGCTCCATCGTGACTCGTTCGGTCGTCACCCTCTGTCTCCTCTCGCCTCATCCTTCTGTTAGGGGTGCTCCGCAAGGGGATAACTGCAAAAGATCTCCAAGGTCGACGTACCGATCCCCTCCGCGAAGATCTATCCTATCTTATCCTATCGTAACCTATGATAATATAACGATGATTGTAGATTAGTATCAAACATAATTGTAGTGTCAACATACTCTTATGGATAACCTTGCTGTCCTGGGAAAGCAGAGGTGTAGAGCAACAGATGATAATATGCAGAGTTTCACTACGTGGAAACTTTTTCCTGGGTGTTCACCTGCATATGTCTGGTAAAGCTTTCTTTAATATGGAAACTAAGAAACGGAGCATCAGACCTGCATGGCCCCGATACTAATTATCTGTTTCATAATCGAGGTTATTCGTTGACCCTAAAACGGCAGGCGCGATAGCATTTGAAGTTCATCCCAGAATTAACTATTTTGTTTAGATGGACTTTCGACCTATTCCGTTTTAATAATTTGCCACCAAAATATTTGCACACATTTTCTTTATCTGAATACGTGATAAAGCATTGCTTTTTTCTTGGAACCATAACAAAGCCTGTTGATCACATGGTCCCCTTGTGCAAAGTCCTGACGATATTCAATTTTATGTGTAGATTAGCTCATTCGTTACATGCAAGGTTTGGGTTCAAGCACACTACAAGCAAAAACGTGACTTAAGAATCTTGATTGGACATATCAACATGTTTTTACATTGCTGCATAGCATTAAATTCGATTAGTAATCTCTATGTTACATTCACATGACTCTCTACCCATTATGGTCTATTTTATATAGCTTCTACGAACTATTCATGCAGATGCTTATTGCTTCAAGTAAATCAAGATGAACGCTTGGCTGAATAATTCCTTGTAAATTTTGTTGTAGACACAAATGAAATGGCTGCAGTCAAACGTTTAAAACTCGGTCTTGAAATTTTATGATCTCACGAAATAGCGAGAAAAAGGACTCAGAGGACTGGAATGCCAATAACAATGATAACTTCAATCAAATAACTGACATCATAAAATGTAATATTTTCAAATTATTTGTTTACTTCACAATAATTTTTAGCACTATTTGTCTATCTCTTATGGTTTACTGGTTATAAGAAATTATACAAAGTTCCTTTCGAATCAAGACGACTTAATAGAATATTGAACATATTCATTTGGTCATGCTAATATCTAAAATACACAGTAGATGCTGTAATTCAAAACGCAGCAGCTATTTCTGAGAAAATAAAAAAAATTGGCGAACAAAATTTTAGTTTAAAAGGAAGTTTGGAGTGTGCAGATTTTCAGGAAAACTTCCATGTCACAGCTTCAGAATACACAAGCACACAAACATAATTGGAAATTTCAATAAAATGCTTCGTTTTTGGATTCAGTGGATCGCCAAACATACAACTCAAGTAAAATTTTGATATTTAATTTTCGGATGGAGCTCAATCTTGCTCTAGCTAGCAGGAACATGGTAGATAATGTAATTAAAATTTAACACTTAATTTATCTGTTTTCCAGCGAACAAACGAAAATAGGGGAGGGGGCAATTCCATAAAAGTAAAGCAACAATAGGAAATATTTGCATACTAAGCTAGAGCATTTCATATATTACTTTCTGTACTGGTAAGTAGGGGAAGTACTGTATTCCAGCCAAAAATTCGATGTCGAGATTTCACCAGAAATATATGTTTGAGACCCCCTTGAATCCAAAAAAGCGATTTTAGAAAAAAGGTCCGTGTGTGTGTGTGTGTGTGTGTGTGTGTGTGTGTGTGTGTGTGTGTGTGTGTGTGTCTGTCTGTCTGTCTATGTGTACCCGTGTGTCTGTGGACCGCATAACTTAAAAACGAAAAATAGGTTAAAAACCAAAGTTGGTATTTAAGTTTAATGTCTTTCAAGGATGCGACACGAAGATTTTGAAGAAAATAGCCCCACCCTAAACTACCCTTTAGCTGGAACATTTTTCGAAACTTTTGATTTTCTTGAAAATAGCTCTAACGATTTTGATTAAAATATCATATGTTTGAGATATTTTTATGACAAATTAAATGTACATCTTGAATTTTCTGGCTATTGCCCCTGTAGTCGTATTTACTTAGGACGACTTTTGCATAACTGGTAAACCGTTAGAGATGGACCAAATCATACTATACAAAAATGTAGATTTTGCCAAATTTTCTTGTAGGGTAAACCATTTCGGAGATATTCCTTGTTATGTGTGTGAGTTTCGGAAAACTTAAAACTTTCGTGAAATGAAAACATTTTTATATGTTAAATGTGCAAAGAGAACGGAATCTCAAAGCTTTAAAATATTTAACTATCGCACAAAGCCTACTGTATTCTAATATTTCCCTTGCATCTACAAGGAAATAAGCCATAAGATATGAACAAATGTTTATCTCAACTAACACGGAGAAGATATAGGAATAAGAGTTTGTAAGAATGTTAGTACAAGAGTAGAGAAAGTCATGTGAGTGCAACACATCAGATTGTTTTTATTTCATTTCCAAGTTTTCTTTCGATAATGAAGATACACTGTAAAGCCTGTGATATAAATATCATTTGTGCCTACAGAATTTGTTCGCAAGCAGGACACAGAATAATAGAAGTCAGCTATCAGCTGCCGTTAAATTTTGTGTCAGTCTTTATGTTTTATATTTATTTATAATTATATGGAATTAATTCGTCAATAAATGTAACATGAAAAGAGATTTTTAGTGGGATATTTTCGATCGGATCGAATTTTAGTGCGCGTCCCTATATTATTACTATTTTACTAATGTTTGTAACAATTACTCATGTGTCTAGTATCGCAAATGAAGCAGACATTTCTCCTCGGATTTCCTCATTAGTACTTTCAATGTCAAGTATGCTGGACATACAAAACTACATTCGTTACAAACGCGTTCATAGTAGGAACTGGTTTTGAAAGTTGCGTGGACATGCGCGAAAGTTTCATATCCCTAAAGGCAGGCACCTTGTTATCAGTGGACACTTAGGCGGTTTGGGGGTATCGTTTGCGGCTTCATACAGCGGCGACCTTTTGTCCCTTATGTTTCCACTACTGTTAATGTCGGTCAAGAGCCGGAGAAGGGGGGAACAGATTATTATCAGCTGTTTAGGCTCTTAGCCAGAAAATTCTTGCATTGCAATCAGCTGTTTTTGTGAATAATCGCTTTTTAATATCTATTTATGTCCCTGAGCTAAATATTGATATACTTCTGTTGGTCAGGTATGTCTGTGCTAAATGTGAACAGACGTTTTGCAGTGTTAGGTAAATTCTATGCCTTATTACTTTTTCTACTGGTAAGTAAAGGAAGTATTGTATTCCACCCAAAAATTGGATGTCGAGATTTCACCGGAAATGTATGTTTTGTAGCCCCCCTGAATCCCCCCCCCCAAAAAAAAAAACATTTTTAGAAAAAGGTCCATGCGTGTGTCTGTCAGTCTGTCAGTCTGTCAGTCTGTCTATCTATCAGTCTGTCTGCCAGTCTGTGGACAGCATAACTCAAAAACGAAAAGTCGGTTAAAAACCTAAGTTGGAATTTAAGTTTAATGTTTTTTAAGGATGTGACACGAAGATTCTGACGAAAACAGCTCCACCCTAAACTAGCCTTTACATGGAAAATTTTGATTCTCTTGAAAATGGCTTTAACGATTTTGATTAAAATGCCATATGTTTAAGATATTTGTATGACCAATAAAATGTATATTTTGAATTCTTTGGCTATAGCCTATGCAGTCCTGTTTACTCTGGATGACTTATGAATAACTCGTAAACCTTAAGAGACAGACAAAATCTTACTGTACAAAAACCTTAAATCTGGTTAAAACAAACAATTTATGTCTAAATAAATTTTTTTTGTAGAGTGAACCATTTCGGATATATTTCTAGTTATTTGTGTCAGTTTCGGAAAACTTAAAACTTTCGTGAAATTGTTCATGTGTTGTATGTTAAGCGTGCAAAGAGAATTTCAAAGCTAAAAAGTTTTGACTATCACTCATAGCCTACAATGTTCTCATATTCCCCTTGCACCTACAGGGAAATAAGCAATAAGATAATTTCTGTAAATGTTTATCTCAAGCAACATGAAGAAGATAGAGGAATAAGAGCTTGTAAGAATGGTTAGTACAAGAGTATAGGAAGTCATGTGAGTGCACCACATATATTTCTTTTATATTTACTGCAATTAATTAAAACCATATCCATTACCTTCTTTACTACATAATGTAGATAAGTAAGGAAATCATTGTATTCCACCCAAAAATTTGCTGTCTAGATTTCTCCACAGATATATAACCCAACATTTAGGTTCGTTTGTGTCTATCTGTGTGTGTGTGTGTGTGTGTGTGTGTGTGTGTGTGTGTGTGTGTTTTGTGCGCGCGTGCGTGTCTTGACTGCCTAACTTAAAAACGAAAAGTGGGTTAAACACTAAACTCACCATCTTCCACGGAGGCGACACATAGGTTTTCATGGAAATCTACCCACCCCAACTAACATTTACATCCAAAAGTTTTCGAAATTTCGATTTTCTAAAAATGTCTGTCAGAAACTTGGTTAAAATAGAATGCGTTTAAGATATTTTCATGGCAAATGAATTATATATCTTGAATTTTTTAGGCATAGCCTCTGAAGTTCTATTCATTTTGAATCAGTTTTGCACACTGCTAAATCATAAGATACCGACAAAATTTTGCCAGAAAAAATATAGATCTCAATAAATCTCAATAATATTGGTGTCAAATACTATACATATTTTGTTTTGTGAAGTTGACCATTCCCGAAATATTTCTTGTTATTGGTTTGAATTTTTGAGTATTTATACTTTTTCCTACCGAAATTCATTTGCCTTCTTTTCTTTACTCGTAATGCAAAGAGTACGAGCATAGCGACCAGCTCTTAAAAGATTTAACGTTTAAGCATACTTCTGTCCCTATTCCCACTGTACCTACAGAAAAGATGTAATAAAACCATTTCTACAAATGTTTGTCAGGATTAACACAAGGTAGATATAAAAATAAGCTTCTGGAGGAATAGTTCGTCGAGGAAGGCAGAAAATAATTTGAATGTAAAAACAATTTTTTCCCATGCATTAGACTAAAAGCAATTAGAACACGCTCCTGTACATGTTCCCTTATTGATCGCACTTGTGTTCATGCTTATGTTCTATTTTTATTGAATGTTACTTCCTATCTTCTCTAAAATATAATTTTAAAAACGAACCCAGATAAATGTTATAAATGTGGTAATTAACATGAACATTTTACTTCCCATATGGGTATTATTATTATTATTATTATTATTATTATTATTATTATTATTATTATTATTATTATTATTATTATTATTATTATTATTATTATTATTATTATTATTATTATTATTATTATTATTATTATTATTAAATTATGATGATGATCATCAGCAGCATTATTATTTCTGTTGCTTCTGATGAATAGAGTAAAATAAATTATTTGTTAGCTTTTTTAGCTTTAGAGAATACATTTCCAGGAAAATAAATTATTAGAATTGGATATCAGCTTTTACATTTTTAATGACCATAAGCAAACTGAAAATTAAAAAAGAAATGCTGTAAATGATATGACAAAATAAGCGATTAATTTAGAGGATGAAGAGGATTTCGCAGCTTTTATAGAAAATGCAATATATGCCATGTTGTATAAATATCTCAAGTGTACCCTATTTTGCCATTAGAGTGATTTTCGAGAAAATGAAAATCCTTTTTGTAGGCAAAGGATTCTTTGTATGCTAGGTACTAGAAGGATGCTACAGTTGAATGCAAGTTAGGTACCTATTTGTCCTTTCGTTTTTGAGTCTGTGTTTTGAAGATACACTGAAAGACAAACACACCCTCAGTCGCATTTTATACGTTTTTTTTTTTTTTTTTTTTTTTTTTTTTTTTTTTTTTTTTTAAACTTTTGGGTGGAGAGATTTGAATGGACTTCAAAACATGCTCTATGGGGAATTTTTAGCGCGGAAAATGATACTTCTTCTATCTATAACAAATAAGCCGTAGAGAAAGTAATACATGAATGCATGACAGTAAAATATTACAGAGAAGTAGTGCTAATATTTTAAGACAGGTAGAAGTTACGTGGTCGCTGAAAGTAGAACATACCAAACACGCTAGTGTTATTGACCTCGTGAATGACCGACTCGTGGCCGTGTTGGTTAGGGTACGGGTCTGTGAACGGGAGTTCCTTGGAACATATCCCTCCAGGACAGTTCTACCCAACTGAGGTTTTCCTAGTTTGTTTTTAGTTCTCATAACTGAAAATGTTTGAAAAGTGCCCAAAAACTTGGGCATGGAACATTTCTTTCAAACATTTTCTTTCCCAATGTTCACTGAATTTCAAGTATCACAACTGACCACTGTGTAAGCAGTAGGAATAGGCATTCAACACTTTTGAAAACTGGTGAAGATGAACTTATTTAAATACTAATATCAAATAAATTAGCACTATAAAAATAAAATTAGAAAATAATAATAAAACCATGTAAAGCAGTGGCCATACCCATTATAACATATGGGTCTGAAACATGGACATTGACTGCAAAAAATAAAAGAATATAGACAGCTGAAGTGAAATCCATAACAGGATACACAAGACTGGATAAAAATCCATACAATGTAATAAGACAAAGGTTAAAAATACGAATTAAACAAAACAATAATAGAATATAGAATAAATTGGAAACAACACTTAGAAAGAATGTCGGCAAACAGGATACCCCATGCAGCATATAATTACACACACAAACACAATATGCGGAGTAGAGAAAGTAAAAACGAGCTTGTTGAATCCAGAAGACTTCAAAACGTGTATTTCCAGTGAAAACTCTGTATCAAAGCTTCTTGTGGGATTTGATACCTTTTGTAGTGGTAGAGAAAGTAAATATCTAGTATTTGGTTATTACAAATAGGCGTGAGCAATGTCACCTGCTTCACTTCTCCTGAGTTAATGCATTGGGGCCAGATGTCAATTCGTCAGTGGTTTCTTCACAAATACATTGGTCAGCCAAGATTTGCTATAGCCTTATTGTGCACGGATGAGAAGGTACTTACACGACAGGGCACGTTTGGCACACATAAGGAAACTCTAGAACCATTAGAACTGGAAGTCTCCAAGACCTGTTTGCAGTAAGCATCTGAGCTGCATTGTGAGTGACACTCGTAGGATTCTACTTCTTACCTCCACGTTTGACATTGCCTATTCACCTACAACTTTTATAGCATACTTTGCAAAGAAGAAGTTTCTGTAGAAACACGCCAGATAATGTAGTTCCAAGATGATAGCACATCTGGGCATTATTGCAGTGATATAAACTTCCTAAGTTAGTGTAATGTGCTGGATTGGTAGAGAAACACAAATAAATATCATGGCCAAATATATTCTTACAGCATTTAGGCCATTTGGCCTGTTCCGAATGTCTCAGTCCATCTAGTAATTGATCTTCCTACACTTCTTTGGCCTCTTGGTTGGTAGTTTAAGAGTAATATTGTTAGTCTATTTTCTTCCATTGTGATATTGTGAGAGTGCCATTTTTGTTTATTTTCTTGAAATCTGTCATTTAGTTTCAGCAATTTTAGGTTCTTCCGTATTTCTTCACTTTCAATAGGCCTGATGCTAGCTACTCTTCTTAAAAACTTCATTTCACTAGATTAAATTGTTGTTTTTTCTTTCCTATCAAAGACCAACTTTTACATCCTAAGTTAAAAGAGAAATAACCATTGTTATTTCACACAAATCCATTTGTGTGTCTTTGAGTATTTTGAAGCAGTTTCTTCCTAAGCCCTTGAAAGTTTTAACAACAGACTAAACAGAAGCATCAAGGAGCTGACTTCACTTATTTAATCAACAACTATAAATGTAAACTGGATTTATATCTAGAGTGCAACGAATGATAATATTATATATTGTGGTGATTAAATATAAGATTAAACTATAGTCCGAATATAAAACTTAGGTGATTACAAAAGCCGTAGTCGAGCGGTAACGCAGAGTGCATATTGTGTACTGAAATAAGGAGAAATAAAACATCGAAAACAACACAACAACTTAGCCAAAATAATGAACATCGATCTGCACCGCACCCAAGATGCAAGAAGAGTCGTTATCTAGCTCTCTAACCGAACGTTTGTATTCTTTCATATCATAATTGGTAAGCCAGCAGAAATAGACAATCTGCCACACAGATAAAGCACAATTTGGAGGAAGAACAATTTCCGTTGTTATTGGTTTGAATTTTTCAATAATTCGACATGTTTTGAAGTGCTGTAGTCATTCAGTTGCTTCGGACGATTTCATGAAAAGAACATGTAATTTCAAGGCCAGTCTGTGCAACCTGCTTTTAAGCATTAATTAAATTATCGTTTGGTTTGTTGTATCCTTACAACAGATAACATCAGTCTGAGTGGCTCAGTTGGTTAGGCGCACTAATTCTAAGATTGTTGTTGTAAACCGGCCCAGACCATGGCTTTTAAGTGTGCTTAAAAGTGATAGTCCCATGTCAGTAGATTAACTGGCATGCAAAAGAATTCCTCCGGGACGAAACTCCGGCTCACCGGTGGCGTCGATATACCCCTCGCAATGACAGTGTCATTTGTACTTATAACGACATGTGAAATGATACTGCTAGTATACATATGTGCAAATATTTATAGTAATATAGTAATAGTAGTTTTATGTGGGAATGGTTTCAGAAACTATACGATAAATACTGGCGTGTTACCTTCAATTATTTTCTCTATCCACCTGTCTTGAACAAACTTATGTTACAAAAGCTTATTTTTCTATCTAATTTCATATGAATCAAGATAAACACCTGGAAATCTTTTAAGAGCTTATCGCTATATGAAAACTTGGAAATTTCGTTCTATTTGCATTGCCAAGAGATAAAAGAGATGAAAAGTAACGACTTCCTATATTAGAAAAATATAATTATTTGAAAATTCAAACAATAACAAGGAACACAATTCTTTCTCTTGTTATTGTAAGTACTCAGTAGCGAAAGTAATAAACTAAATGGCGAAGAGAAACTCATCTGACTAACACATCAGATTTTCCCTTCTGTAAGGGAACCCAACATAATTACAACTGCCAAATTTAAGCAGAGCGAATAAAACGATATGAAAGTAAGTCACGAATCTGTTGCAGACGCTCTCCCAGGAAGCATCCACAAGGTATGACCTAAATTACGTAACTACTTCGATTATCTCTAAGTAATTTTTGTTTACAGGTTTTGGACATTCTTTTCTGATGTAAGTGAGTCTTAAAAATTAATTTCAAAAAGTGATTAACTTCAGTATATTTGAAGCACTACGACTTCCATAGCATTAAAATAATGTAAAAACATCTTGGGCTGGCATGACACACTGTTTAGGTACTTTACTGTTATTGAGCTTACGTCATTAATGCACTTGTATACTTATAACTAGGCTAGGAAAAATCCTTTTTTTCTAGTGTCTAAAGACGAGGTCCAACATAGTAATATTTGTCATGGGTCTTTGTAAGCCAGGTGGATTTCATTTGTCCTTTTCTGTCTTTTTCAGCATTTTTTAGTTTAACTGTCCTGTTTTAGCCTTTTTGTATCATTAACGGCCTTATTATAACTTTACCTTCTTTTTCCTGTCCAACAGAGTCTAATCTCAATTCAAGTTTCTTTTAACTAATATGCACTGCTAAGACTGGCTACAACAGATAGTTCAGAGCACCTTTTCCAATGTATTCATATCAATGGCACCACCAGAGGGAAAGGATACATCCTTCGAATAACAATTGAACCTTTTTGAAATACCTCATTCACCAGCGGGTAGGAGTTGATAAGTTGTATTCACTTTATATTTGACTAACATTTCACAGTTTGTGAAAGAAATTCTAAATGTGCCGTAAATATGCCTAATACTAAGCCTAATAAAACCTCGTATTGCGACAGTTAGAACCTATCTGAATTTGTAGTAGAAGTATTTTCTATGATGGAAGTATTATTTTTTGCAAATATTGCGAGGTATAGTTAGTGTTGAAAATTGGTTTCCTTTCCAGCAGCATATTGGGGGTGAAAAACACACGAGAGGAAACTCCCGGTCCGCGGAGAAAAGAACTCACAAATTGCTAGTGAATGTTCCAAGTTCTCGCCATTTTACAAAGAACTTTATAGTGCCTTAGTGCGAATATTCCATTAGTAAACATATAACTATTTAAATTTCTTTCTCCAGAATGTCCATTAGTGGTTCCCGAATCATAAGAAGCATTTATTTAATGTAGTTTTTGTCACTCTTTTAGCACCATTAGAATGTTGTATTTTCAAACATATGCATTGGATACGTAATTTAAACCAAAATTGTTCTTTAATATGGACAACTTTTTCTGCCCCTTTTCCCACATTTTAGGTCATTTCTTGGATATTATTAGACATTTTAGAGGTCCTTTTAGACAATTTATGGGTCTTCAACTTCCTACTCCTGCTTATTATTGGTGGTGGTATTAATTAAAGTTCATTGTCAGTTAAGCAGAAGATCGCCCTGTGCAGTTACGTGCATAAAAACAAGTATATACATGCATAGAAATATTGCTTGAGTATCGTTATTTGTCAGAAATAAGCTTTAAATGATACGTTTCTTAAATTTGCATTATATTGTACCTGAATTGTAATAATTCGCATATCAAGTAGTAAATTGCCCACAATTTCAATCAGAAAACCCAAATACTTAGTAAAGCTGCTCAGAATGAATTTGATTTATCTTAGTAATGTTACTACTGATTATCTATAGTAACAATATCAGAGGTTTCATTATACCGATAATTTTGCGAGAACTATTTGATTTATGGAAATAATCGTTCTTACCGTAAAATATTTGGTCACCTCGACACTAAAATTTTACTGCGTGTCAGAAAATATAGGATTACAACTGTAATAAACCATGTTAAGTAAGGAAGACAGTAGTCAACTGGGACAAAAGGAACATCATGAAAAACATTGAATTGTCTCCCATGGAGGAACAATGGCCTGAAAAGCTGAAGGCTGTTGATTTATTGACACTTAGCCAGAAGTGAACGTAACCTTTAATGTCTTTACAATCACTCTTTGTTTCGCAATGGATAACTGTACTTTGTTCATATTTCTCTGCGGAGAAATACAAATAGGTCATGAAATATGTATAGACACTTAGATTTTACTATTACTTTCAATGTTTTGGGTTTTCTTTATACAAATTGACAGTTGGAGGAAATGCACAGTGTGTGTGTTTGTGTGTGTGTGTGTGTGTGTGTGTGTGTGTGTGTGTGTGTGTGTGTGTGTGTGTGTGTGTGTCCAGCGCGGCGCCCGTGATGTATTTTTCTGGCGCCCTTCATAAGCAAATTTTTACTCCGACGATTTCTAATATTGGTTAAAATTTCAACTTTCTTCCGAATATCTTCCACGTGCACATTCATGAAGTGTGTTTTTATACACCTAATACTGTATTTCTACTTCTAGCTTCCCAATCTCCAATAGTTTATGTACCAATAGAAGATTTATTTTGATAAATCAGCTATTGATGGAACATTCAAAATATCCTTGCATTTCGGCTGTTTATTTTAAAATGTTATCTATGGTTATAATTAATTAGATATGGTTTTTCTTGCCATGATCAGTTTGATTGATTCGGATAAAACGTTTTGTTTTACCACGAATTTAATTTTAGTTCTTCGTTTTGCTAACATATCCGTCATTTCATTTCCAGAAGTAGAAGCTGAGAACAAGTAATTGTTAACAAAGACAAGAGTCCTTAATTCGTCTATAATACAGACTTAAATATAGCAATGTGGACCTCATATTTCATCCCTCAACCTTCCCATCGTGCAACTGTTGTGTATATTCAATTAAAGGGAGGGGCTGCTCATCAAATGGAAGTGATAAGTCTGATGAGTTTGGTGACCGCATTTGGTATCATTTATATCCTTGCCAGATTCCCTTTCCCATTTTCCTATCCAATCTCCCTTGAGTGAACCCTTGTTTTCTTCATCCCTTACGGCCTAAGATCTTATTTCCTCTTTTTCCTTCGATATCTAGCGGCCGAGGGGGATTTATGATTAATACAATTATTTCCGAGGTAAGTCCGAAGGACTCATCGACCAACATCAGGTGTGGTGCTCTAGACATGCTGGACGTTGACTAAGGATGTTTCAACGGCTAACTCTTAAAGAAGTGTTATTGCCAAGAAATAGTTGAAAATTACTTATGAACATGTTTCACAAAAAGAAATAGAAGCGTGTAATACAAGAAATCCGCATGAAGGTCACAAGTAGGTTGGTAAAAGTCCTAAGAAACAATTATTTTCAAAGTAATGCTTTGACAGAACTAACAACAGCAGTGATAGGCATGGTGATGAATATGTATCTCAATTCACATCAAATTAATATTTAGTAATTCATCATGAGTAATAGCATGCGTTCAGTTTATAGGAATAAAATGTGCAAATAAGAGAACATTTTACTGAAAACGTTCAGAGACCAAATATCGGGAATAAAACTATTTCAGAGAAAAAATTGAAAGTACTTGAAGTTATTTATTGCAACATTGTGCTCTAAGATTAACAAATAAGATTGTTGTCTCTGCATGTATTTTGCCAGTTTACGCGGTTAGCCAAAGATCACGTCATAATTGCCCTCATATGAGATCAGAAATTTTCTGGGAAGGTGATCGTTCGCTGGTTTTCCCACTAACAACATATGCATCCAGCCCTAATCTCTATTGTAAAGTATTCACCAGCCATCCCATCTAATCCACCCATTGCTCATGTGTAGTGGTCGTAATTTTTCATAAATGCGATATAGTGCGAGATGGATATGAAGTCTTCCGCTCTTATATTTTAATTTTTTACGGTCCATGACTCAATGACAACTTGTGGAGGGGGACTTTAGCACTTCGACGGAAAGGCGATCTCTTGTTCCAGTGCTTCTGAAGGAGCACGCCCCAGGAGGATGAGTGAGGCGAATGGATCCTAAGGGCGGCCGGAATGTTGCCGCTACAGAGCAGGTGGCAGGGTCCCTACATTTTCCCAGTTAGAAGCACCCCGGCGGAGGCTAGCATATCATACCATATCATAGGGGGCCCTAAACCAGTGGTTCGTCTTTCAATCCGGAGGACGAAATTTCCAGAGCGCATTTGTTCCCCCCTGGGGTGCTGCTGCCGCTGCGCTTGCCGACACTTGCACCCCTGATAGAAACCTAACGGGATGAAAGGTGAAATGAAATGATCTATGTAACGAAATGAAGGCATAGTAAATTCAGAGGATACGGAAATCCTTTCCAGCATTCGCCTGGAGACCCGGGGAGATCTCCGGGGAAGGAAAAAAAAAGGATCAGTAAGGTTGGCTACGGCCATCAAATCCGCAACCTCCCTAATGCGGGCCACAGACGTTACCTGTGGAGCCATCCCGCTCAGTTTTTACGGCCTTTAGACCACTTTCTAATGATGCGATAAGATACGAAATTGGCTCACAGTGCAAAAACTGTAATAAAATGCGAAATCGGGGATATTATCAAAGAAAACATTCTCCCCTCTTTATTTTCTTTAGAAAGTCTAAATAAGGACTTCGTACATCATTGGAGTGTCAACGACGCACTTGGTCATCGTCCTGAATTGCAAAAAGTATTGCAATTGCTTCCGTTACTCAGTAAAATTAACGTAATGCATTTATTTACTTATTGCATTAGGACATTTAAAAAATCAGTTTAAAATTTGATTTTTTTGGAAGAGGAAAACAATTACATTGTTATGTTAATGCCGAATGCAGTCCTTTAAGTACATGTCGAGTTAAATTTCTACACTTTTGTACATAAGTTATAGGATGACGTTTTAACTTTACATACTGTGCTGGAAACGTGTGCAGAAGGATACTTTTTCACAGATATGTAGATTGAAATTAATGGCCTCTTGTTCACTTGCAGTGAAAAAGTAAAATGAATGTGTTAATGGAGCAAATGCTTAATTGTAACAGATAACTGGGCAGAAAGAAAATGCGGTACTTCTTTTTTTGTCACGAGTTTGGTAAACCTGTTAATCTGCTAATGTTGGGTGAGTATTGTTGGTAATTTTAAAATTTTAAGTGAAAATAACGAAATATTCCATTTTGGGGTTGTTATATTGGATATTTACATTTAGGGGTAGGGGACTGCCTTCAAACACTGTTGAGTTTTAGGCTAAAGTATCCAGAATGTTCCGAAGCAGAACTACAATTCATTTGGGGATATTTCATTAAAAAATCTGATGTGTTGCACTCACATGACTTTCTCTACTTTTGTACTAACCATTCTTACAAACTCTTATTCCTATATCTTCTTCGTGTTAGTTAAAATAAACATTTGTGCAAATTATCTTATTGCTTATTTCTTGTAGGTGCAAAGGAAATATTGGAATACAGTAGGCTTTGTGCGATAGTCAAATCTTTTAAAGTTTTGAGATTCCGTTCTCTTTGCACACTAAACATATAAAAAAATGAACAACGATGACCCATTTCACGAAAGTTCTAAGTTTTCCGAAACTCACACACATAACAAGAAATATCTCCGAAATGGTTCACTCTACAAGAAAATTTATTGAGACATAAATTGTGTATTTTAGCAAGGTATACATTTTTTGTATAGTATGATTTGGTCTATCTCTAACGGTTTACCAGTTATGCAAAAGTCGTCCAGAGTAAATACGACTACAGGGGCTATAGCCAGAAAATTCAAGATATACATTTAATTTGTCATAAAAATATCTCAAACATATGATATTTTAATCAAAATCGTTAGAGCTATTTTCAAGAAAATCAAAATTTTCGAAAAATGTTCCAGCTAAAGGGTAGTTTAGGGTGGGGCTATTTTCTTCAAAACCTTCGTGTCGCATCCTTGAAAGACATTAAACTTAAATACCAACTTTGGTTTTTAGCCTATTTTTCGTTTTTAAGTTATGCTGTCCACAGACTGACAGACTGACACAGATTGGCAGACTGGCAGACTGGCAGACTGACACACAGACGCACACACGGACCTTTTTCTAAAAATGCTTTTTTTTTATTCAGGGGGCCTCAAAATATGTATTTACGGTGAAATCTCGACATCGAATTTTTGGGTAGAATACAATACTTCCTCTACTTACCAGTAGAGAAAGTAAAAATATAATGGCAAGTTGCATAACAAATTAAATTTACAGATTTTATTTTTATGCTTCTGTTTTTATGTACATCAGCATAGAGTTTTATATTTTATGTTTTATGCTTTAAATAATATCAAGTAAATATTTCTAAACTTTCTGTAATGTTTTAAAATAAATTTAAAAATTAATGTATTTGTAACTTGCTATTGACTTTTATTTCCCATTAATGTCGGTTCAAAACATATCAGCGATTACCAAATTAGCTTAAATTATATAGTTATATTTGTATGTGTAAATCTCCATATCACATTTGTGGTGTAGTGCAATATTTCTTGTGCCTAACTGGCCTCGTCGAAGAGAAAAAATAAATATAAACTTTAAATTGAATAACAGAATAACTTTCTGTAATTATTAATACACATATCTTTTGAGAAGGCATTTGATACAATAAACAGGAGAGCTCTTTCATGGAAATTAAGAAGAAAGGGGGTGAGCGAAAATTTTATAAAGGAAGTAAAAAAAAAATATATATAATGGGATAAAGTTTTGTATAAGATGGGGAAAGAATGAAATCACAGAAATGACGGAACAAGCAATTGGTTTGAGGCAAGGATGTAAACTTAGTCCAATATTATTTAATTTATTCATAGACGATATAATAGATAAAATCCAAAAAGCGAACAAACACTGTCCTGTAATAGCGAATAAGGAAATACCAGGATTGCTATATGCTGATGATTTAATGGTAGGATCTATAACAATTGTAGGATTACAAAGGGCAATAAATGAGGTGCAAAAATTTTGTGAGGAATGGGGAATAAAGATAAATATAAACAAGTCCAAGGTCATGGTTTTCAAAAAGGGATTTAAATTGAGAAAAGAGGAGAGGTGGGTATTAAATGGGAAAAGATTAGAAGTGGTCAAAGATTTTGAATACTTGGGAGTGAGGCTAAATAACAGAGGAGAGTGGGAGGCACATGGAAGAAAGATAGAAGCAAAAGGGAGAGCTGCAATGTCAGGAGTCAGAATTTGCAAATACAAGTTAGAGATGACAACCAAGTGGCTGGAAAGGATGTATGAGGCAGTAGTGGAATCAAAAATGCTTTATGCAGTAGAGATCTGGGGTGCCACAGATATAAACAAGAAGGTAGATCATATGTATAGAATGTTCTGCAAAGAATTATTGGGACTACCGAGATCGGCGCCAAGAGAATTGGCCTTGGTAGAGCTTGGGAAAACAAGAAGGAAAGGAATAATAATGGAGAGAATAATAAAATTTTGGTATAAATGTTTGGTTAAAGAAGATGGAGAAATTTTAAAATTGTGTATGAAGCAACAAAAAAATCTAGAGAATGAAAACAGTTGGTGGGCAGGGGTTGGAAAAATTATGGAGAAAATAGGAATGGGAGATATATGGAAACTTGAAGAAAGAAATGAAAGTAATGTAGATAAACTAGTAAAGTGTAGGGTAGAAGACATAGAAAGGCAAGAGATATGGGGAAGTTTAGAAAACAAGAAATCATTACAATTCTACAAGCAAATAAAAAGAGGATGGGGGCGAGAACCATATGTGGATTATTGTAACAGACAGGAAAAAGAAGGACTAGCGTGGATGAGAACAGGAGCAATATTTTTAAGAGGGACAAGAAGCGGTAAAATAGGAATATGTGAAATGTGCGGTGAGAAAGAAAGTATAGAACATTATTTGACAGAATGTAAGGAATTAGCATTATGGAGGAAAAAGGTTTGGGAGAAAAAATGGGAAAAAATAGAGGGGAAAATGGTAGCCATAAAAATGTTAACAGTGAAAGAGGAAAGGAAGGTTAGAAGTATAGGTGAGTTTTTGAAGAAAGTAAGAGAAAAATGGGCAAGAAAAGTAAAGAGTGTAAATGAAGAAGGCAGAGTGGGGGAGAGGGACAATTAATTAATATAAGATGGAATAGATTGATCAGAGCTACCTGGGAGGCAAATGGCCTGGGTGCCATGCAAACCAAGGTAGCAATAAGGTTATGTAAAATTTGTATGTAGTTTAGGTTAGAGTAAGATAATTGTAAAAGTTATGTAAAAGAATTGGTACAAATAAAAAATTCATTCAATTCAATTCAATACACATATCTTAACATAGATAACTAAGTATTACAATAAAAGGCCTATACTTATTTGAGATTTCTATTTCGTTTCAGATAGCTTTTCCATGAGATTTTATAATCTTGCACAGAAGACCCAAAACTTATAAATCTGTATAGAACAGGGGCAACCTTTCACCTATTGGTAAAGGCAAACTATTGTCAGTTTAGGTGAATCTGTCAATAAGGGCTAGATTCTGCAATTCTTTCATTTATAGATATTTTGTTTGGTATGTAATAAGCAGAATGTGAGAATACATACTAATTTTAGCAAGGTACATGACAGAGAGAGACAGAGAGAGATAAACTTGTGCCAAATGGGCATTTGAACTTTCACCATTGCCTACTTTGGACAAAGGTTTGATATCCATGTAGTCGAGTTCAGAGTTTGATATTTTGTTGAGTATTGCCAACTCATAACTTTAAAGCACATTGCCTCAGCAAACAAATATAAATAAGCAGTTATACTTCTTCAGCAAGAACTTATGAATGTGAGAAGCCCAACTGAATAGGCGAGCCTCAGTCGAGACTCTGGTACATTTTAGCACCAACAGTTCATCAGATTAAATCGTGTAGACGTATTGCAATATCGGTTAAGAGCCAGCTTTATCTGCAGATCGTGTTTTGGTTACGAAACAGTATTCTGCTCTCCGGAGTTTTATTGCAGTGTTTTGAAATTGCACAGTGCGCCTGTCTAGGAAGGGGAGTTAACTTCCCCGGTTTTTTCACCGACTTCTTTTACCACTGGTTCATCATAATAACATATATTAATGTATGTATATTCAAAATGTAATATTGCTCTGAGCCAAACATCTTTTCTTCTGTAGAATTACTTGTTTATCCTGAGATAATTTAAACTCCATATTTTTTAACTGCAAATGGATTTGGTCTCATGCTTTGTAAAATGTCATTCCAATCCAAGAAAGCCATTAATACAACCCGCGTAGAGAAGTTGTCACAACTTGCTGATATTTTTCAGAAACCAAGTGTTCTAAATATAAATATAAACGAATGATAATTATATGTTATATACTTATTTGACCAGGTGTGACATTGTAATTATATCCTTTCTAAACTATTATAACACTTAGTAGATAGTTCTACGATAAATATAATTGTGAATTTGCTTTATTAAAAAGACAAATGATGCAAGTAGTCATAGACAACTTGTAAAATGTTATAAACCAAAATTATTTGGATCAGTTTAGCAGACTAATCAATAAATCATGATGCTTTAAATAATTTCTGGATTGTTTTTAAAAATGATTTTCATAATTGTACTTATGAATTATCAATTGAAACAACACAAAAAATACGAGAGAATATAAAAGTTAGTGTACGCTCTTATTAACGGGTGATCCAAAAGATTCCGAACTGGCTGCATTATGTTTCACCTGTACGCGTCCTCGGCGCTTGTCGCCGACTGCCGTTGCCATAGAACAGCGCGGATGAAACCATACATCTTTAAAACTACTTTTAAAGGCTTTACTCATCAATCTTATTAAAGAATATGCTGAAACTGGCCACCGTCGTTGTCCATACCTCTTTAGGAAACTATCCATCACTCGCTGTAGCTCACGTTGAGAAATGCTGGCAATTTCCTGGCGGATATTTTGTTTTAGTTCTTCCAGGGTGTGTGGGTTTGTTTTGTATACTTTATGTTTTAAGTTACCCCAGAGACAGAAATTGCAGAAAATAAGGGGCAGTTGACTCACCTGGTATAATGATGCACTCTCCGCGTTGCCAGGTGCCCAGCTAGAGGGCGACAACGATGGAAGATTTGACTGTCTTTGTCACACTGAAACCGCCTTGCACATAAAATGGCAATACCGAGAGAGCAACATCACTGTATTGGCTAGACGGATGTTCATTCTTGTTTTGTAGCTGCCATATATCCGACCTTCATCCTTCACAATCACTAAATATCAAGAATAAGAAGTGTGAAATGCTTGCATACTCTGCGACCTTTTAGAAACTCTTATCAGTGATACTATATTTTGCATGAATGAGCTAATCCTGTCCAAATAAAATCACGACTAAGTAGCCAAATTGTAACGAGCCTTGCCATTTTCAAGTATGAGCCCAAATGTAGTAACTATTACATGCTAAACAAGCTTATAGGTCACATTTAACATGCGAACAACTAATTTTGCCAAATATATATGCTTATCATATAGCTTATTATCGCTAGAATTAACAGCACATTACATCTTCGTCACGTATGTGTATCAGCATAAATAAACACTGGAAGATAACAATGTACTGATATGCTGCATTGTCATGACGAGAGGCGTGTGCAGACTTCAGGGATCCACAAGAGCAAATGTTTGAAAACCTTGAACTTTTCATAGCAAAACAGGAATATTGCTCACCTCTGTAGTGCTTTTGCAGCAATGTCTGTTGTCTCATATTCAAGAGATCCAGAGTTCGAATCCCGGTTAGGGTGAGGTAGCTGGATAAGGTTTTTTCCGCTGTTATCCTTTACACGAATATCAGGTAACTCTAAGCACTAAGGACCCCGGGCTCATTTGAGCAACAGCTCACCCATTTTATTCATCATTCAATATATATATGTGAGTTAACGCTCTCATCGTTGAAGCTTTATTTGAAAAAAAAAAAAAAAAAAAAAAAAAAAAAAAAAAAAAAAAAAACATAAAAGATGGACGAAGACTTCTGTCGTTGCAGGGTTCTCTGCCATGTGCATATTCAGTTCATAAAGCCTTTGATTCAGGGTTTAAGCTACAGTCATTTTTGTTGTTTTTTGCGGCTCAAAGTCGAAGAATGACACTAACTTTAAAATAGCATATCCAAAAATGCCACAACAATCTGTCACAAAAACAAATTATATGTCGCGTTCCCTTCCAGCGGGTGGAGCTCATTTCTGATCTGGTCTGGGTGAATTACTCATTCTTGTCAAATGCACACAGTCTCAAGTGGTGATATATAAATTTGTTTTAAGAAAAAAGTGAGAGAACGAAGTCCCAGTCGGAGTGAAACTGATAATCGGCATACAAAAGAAACAAAACCTTGCACTAAAACAGGAATGCAAAAAAAGTGGAAAAGTGGAAAACATTAGTAGTGCAAAGTGCAGTATTCTGAAGAAATTCCATTATTTGTGTGTAGTTTGTGTGAGAATACGAAAAAGAACTGCTTGGCGTCTTGATATCATGAAAGCTGCAATATTAAAGGCTGAAATTAACATTTCAGCTCTTTTAATGTAGGCAGTAATGAAAATAATTATTATAAAACAATTTTTTTTTATATTTAACCTCGTTAATAGTACAATTTATAGCATTTTATACTAGCAGAATTTCTAATGTAAATTTAGATTTATGCATTTTTTATTTTTTAGTTTTTATTTTGTAGGTTAAGCCAGAGTTACCCTGCATTGAACGCTACAGAGCAAGTTGCTGTTGATTCCCTGAAAACCAGTTCTTATCAGACTCGGAGTCGCCGTTTCTCTCAATCAAAGGGAAACCCAATGACTGCTATTGGCGCATCTGTTCTGCAAATCATATCTCTCGCGCGATGTGTTACTGAGAAGAGAAAGCAACCATTGTGCTCCTTATGGTCCATGTGCATCATTATGGTAGGATATTTAGAGATAGAAAGGGAGAAAGCGTGGCAAAATGAAAATATCAATAATTATTATGAACTTCTTGAGGGGGAGGAGTTCAGCATCAAGCAGATAACTCTTACTTTTTAATAATAAATTAACGCTAGTGATGTTAGAATATTAATTTAAATATCTTCTAAAATGTGAAATCAATGTGATTAATCAAAACCAAATAACACAAAGCAAATAGTGTTTTATTATTTTAAAATAATTGTACACCGTAATTCTCGCGGGCGTTGCGAAGGATTTGGGACAAAAAGGTGCCGCGGCCCCATGAAAATTAATGAATCTAATGTGTAGTCACTGACTACTAGACTATTGTTTTAATCTTGATGTAAAGAATAATTTTTCCCGATTGTTTCATGGTACCCGTGTTACAAATGAGCTTGCTAGTAATGTTAGCTAACGCTTAATGTAAGTCGTAGCTACACATTTTTACTAATTATTGCTGTCAACAACAGTTGCGTACCGACAGTTATAGATATTTATTTAAATATCGTCAATAGTGGTCCCACGCCGCGCGTTATAAGATTCAGATTGAAAACACGAAACCTGTAATATAATCAAATAATAATAAAGAAGGTTCTTATTGTATGCAGCATTACCAACCATTTCCAGTTATACTGTGTTTGCATGACATAAACATAATTGTCAACTGCAGTATACAGTGAAGGCATCAGTAACCGAAAAAAAATTATGGAGTGTTGCACTCACATGACTTTCTCTACTCTTGTACTAACCATTCTTACAAATCTTATTCCTATATCTTCTTTGTGTTAGTTGAGATAAACATCTGTACAAATTACTTTATTGCTTATTTCCTTGTAGGTGCAAGGGGAATATGAGAATACAGTAGGCTTTATGCAGCAGTCAAATCTTTTAAAGCTTAGAGATCCTATTTTCTTTGCACGTTTAAGATATAAAAAGTGAACAACGATGTTCCATTTCACGAAAGTTTTAAGTTTACCGAAGCTGACACAAACAACAAGGAACATCTCCGAAATGGTTCACTCTACAAAGAATTTATTCAGACACAAATTGTGTTTTGGCGAGATCTACATTTTTGTATAGTAAGATTTTGTCTATCTCTTACGGTTTACGAGTTATTCAAAAGTCATCCAGAGTAAACAGGACTAAATAGGATAAAACCAGAAAATTCAAGATATAAATTTCATTTGACAACAAAATATCCCAAACATATGCCATTTTAATGAAAATCGTTGGAGCCATTTTCAAGAAAATCAAAATGTTTCGAAAAATATTCCATGCAAAGGGTAGTTTAGGGTGGGGCTATTTTCTTCAAAATCTTCGTGTCGCATCCTTGAAAGACATTAAACTTAAATACCAACTTTGGTTTTTTAGCGACTTTTCGTTTTTGAGTTATGCTTTCCACAGACTGACTGACACACGGACCTTTTTCTAAAAATACCTTTTTTTTTGTGTTCAGGGGGTCTTAAAACATATATTTCTGGTGAAATCTTGACATCGAATTTTTGGGTGGAATACAATACTTCCCCTACTTACCAGTAGAGGAAGTAAAAATGAACAACGATGTTCCATTTCACGGAAGTTTTAAGTTTTCCAAAACTGACACAAATAATATGTAGAAGCGGCCAGTCCTTCAAACTGTGTCAGTAAGTGAAGAAGGTAAATACTCGATGGCGTCCCTGTAACCCTTCTTCCCCGTGCCCGGTCGAGAGCAACAGCTTTTAAAAATATTATTTTGTTTTTGGCAATCCAAGTGCATCATCTTAATCTACAGACTATCGCAACACTTTTCAACACAGTCTCCATTTGGTGGCGCACATTTTCATTATTGTTCTGCAAGTTTGAAAATAGCCTTACCATAAAACTGTTTCGGCTGTCCAAAGACACTGGTGGATTGCTTTCTGAATGTGCGTTAGCGTTAGCCTCGCATCTGTTTCTCAGCAGAGCCCAAAAGATGGCTGTCGAAGGGTGTGAGAACGCGCTTTGTTCTGTTGCAGGATGTATCCTTTCCAGAGCGTTTATCGCCCAATGCACGACTAGAATATGGTTTGTCCAGGTTCAAGAAAATCAAGCAGAATGCAATTTGTGCATTCCATAAGACACTGCCCATAAGTTTTCACAATGAAAACTTTCCAATTTGATGAAATATGCTGCAGATATTTCGACTTTGCACTATGCAGATTAGTGCATCTTTCTCAAAAGATTTAACTCCACCAAGAGTAATAAATAAGGGTTAGAAATAAATTTAAACGATAGGTATATATTTACTACTTCATTGTTATAATAGCGCAATGTAGCTTCGGTTAGAGAAATAAACTGGAATGTGTTATCGTCTCATCTTTGCCAAGTTTTATTGATTTTCCAAAGAATCAAACTCAAATTTAACAAGGTTCTCTCCATTGATCATTCACAGATAGCGCTATGAACAAGGTATTTGTTTGTTAAAGATGTTATCAATTACCAGGATCATTTCAATGGAGGAATTTCGTTCTGCAGGGAAAATATTCTATACACGTGATTAAAAATGTCAGTTCATGTTAAAGTACTAACCGAATTTTACTTGTTTTCTTTGGTAATTTAATTTCACTTTTAAACACCTATTTCTTGTTATGAAATAATTAATTCTCCATCGATATGCAGTCGAGTAAATTATCAGAAACTATCAGCACTTGTAATATTACTGTTGATAGTCGATTGTAGTTGGTTCAAACTGACCCGGACTATATTCTCTTATTCTCCTTATTTTAAGTAGTCTGAAAAGTTAATCCTCCTTTCATTTACCGAGGAGTTTGTAATATACCAGATATATTCACACTTTAGATGATGGGATATATTACACATCTGCAGGAATGGCTATTATGCTAGAACTCGAGTTATATTGTGCTGGTTTCTTTAACATTACGTTTTCATCAGCTTCTGGATATTAAACTATTAATGTATTACAAATTTCTAGCTGCTTATGCGGTGTCTAATGACAAGAGTTTTTTTACGATTGCTGACTATTTTCTTATCTCCCTGCATAAAGTGTGTTACTTTAACATTAATATGCAGTATTATGCAGTCATTTTATCCTGTGATAACCTAGATATAAAAATAGATTAGTTTCTAGAACCCCTATGGAATGGTAGGTAATGTACTGTGGAAATCACGTGCATGTTACAGGCTGTTTTATATGTGGTTAATATTAATGTTTTGCTATAAAGAGGCAGTTTTGTTACACATCGAGACATTCTAAAAAAAGAAAGCTGAAGCAGGTTAGAATGGATATTCTTGTGAAGGTCGTGTTAGATGCACTCGCATGTGCGCCAATGTCAAGATCACTCGGTCAAGTATTACAAACTCTTAACAAGACAGCATGCTTATCCCTGAACAAAATCAACCATATAAGTGTATTTCCATATGAACGAACCTATCCTAATACCCATAGTAGGCAGACCACAGAAAGAATACATATTAATATTGAGGTTTACTTGTTCATTAATTTTGGGTGTATCTACTCTGATTCAAGATACACAGAGATAATATCTGATCCAAGAGGAAAACTATCGGGATGGTAGCAGTAGCAATTCAACTGTTGCAGAATTACAATCCTTTTAAAACACTATTTCACGGGCAAAGTTGTACGCATAACTTGCAATCGATAAAACACGAAACTATACTTTGTAATCATCAATACCACACAGGTTATTAAAAATTGTTATACATAGTTATCTTGTAATATACGACTTTCAATGGAAAATACACATATTACTGAGGTTATTCAAGCCTTTTGTTCACTTGAAAAATATAAAAGTGGAAGTTAAATATTAAATTAAGTAAAATCTGAATTTATATTTGTACTTGTACTGATATGTTGATCTTTTTCAAAATTTTCATTGTTTCAGTAAAGAAATGAAAGGATTAGAGAAGACAGATTTAGCTATACCTGAACCACTAGATAATTCAAAATGGTTTGGAACTTATAGTAACTGTAATGTTGAATATTTGTGTTGATACTTGATCTTAGGAGATGGTTTCATTAATTATATCATAGTCAATTCAAATTGAAAGAATTCAATGAAATTTTATTTCAGAAGGCGTGGAAATTATTCAGGTTAAGAGAAAATCAAATTGGGATCAGGTATAAATATATTTTACTTCCTGTTTATAAACAATGTACCGTGTGTTTAAAAGAAAATATTTACTTTATTACTAGAATAAATAATATCTGTTGGTTACACATATGTAGATAACTTAAAATTCACATGTTTATAACTTTGAAACTAAAGAAACTAATCGAAACCATTTAGTTTTGTTATAATGATTCTCTTAACCAGGATCCAACACTCCCATAGACACTATTCGACTTGTTTCATTGGTGTTATATTTGACAAAACATTACCTACATATTAGCATAGGCAATTAAGAATGATACAAATACAAATGTTTTCATTACGTCTTAACTACATAAAGCATACTTAAACTCAAAATACACACTAATTATTTACTTATGGTGATTCAAATTTGATCACCTTCAATGACTGTGCATTTGTGTCTTTCCACTTCCTCAAATCCCACAGTAAGAGAATCCGTGTAAAAAATTTTTTGACATTTTTCTGAAACTCTAGCATTTCTCTCGCCTTTCGACGAACTTGAAATACTTTCTCTGTCATTCTTTTATTTTTCTGAACATTCCCTGACATTTCCTTACTCTTTAATTAAGTGTGAATCAGGATTGATAAACCCAGCTTGGGATATTGAACTTTCCTACATAAATTCTGCTGCGACAGCTTCGAGATCACTAACTGGGTTACTTAAAAAAAGAACAAGGAATGTATTACTAGTATTACCGTTAGACGAAACAGCACAGTGCTTAATACGTCGGATGTTGTTACATAATTGGTGAATCTAGTAATCTAAGTTATTTATGTTTCATGTGTACTCCACTCCCTCTCTAGGGAAAGTTAAAAACCGGTATCTATGAATGGGATAGCATAGTGAAACAATAGATCATTTTAATACCTGGGCGATAAATCTTGGAGTGAGTTTATTCACGTCCAGCTGAAGTCTAAGTTGGCTAATGAGATTTTGAGAAGGAAACTTACTGAAGAAAGAGAGAGATAATCTGTGGGCTTGACTCAATATTTAACTTGCTTGATTCAAGAGGCTACACATTTGCTCTACATAGATTACCTAATTTGTTTTGGTCTTTGAAGGTGCACGTTAGGGGAGGAGGTATGTTAATATTAGTAATTCGGAAGCCTTAATTTTATTGAAGAATAGTCAGTGAGGATAAATATTGCAAAACCTCATGGACGTAGCATATACATGCCTCAGTAATGCCGGCTTAACGCTAAGAAGGAATATGTTTTTACACCTTTCTGTTATTTTCTATTATACTACATGATAGCTTACAATCTAGCTTTCCATTTTTAACATTACAGAAAAAGCATACTGGTAAACAGGTAGTAAATAAGTTGAACATTGATGGGTATTTTACTTACCAATAAATAATTATACAAGAAACGCGCGCTTAAATGTATTTACATTTTCCTTGCAGGTATTAAGTTGTATGCGAATAAAGGGACGTGGCAAAAATAGAAGCACCTCAGTTAAACATCTGATGTGTTGTACTCACATAACTTTCTCTACTCTTGCACAAACTGTTCTTAAAAACACTCACTCCTCTATCTACTTCATGTTAATCGAGATAAACTTTTGTAGAAATTATTGCTAATTTTATTTTAAGTACAAGGGGAATACAACAGGTTTTGAGGGATAGTTACATATTTTAAAAGTAGTCGCTATATGATGACTTTGAAATTACGTTCTCTTTGCATGACCAAGAGATTAAAAAATGAATAACAATCTATAAGTATTGCAAAATTCTGTCAGCTAACAAGGAATATCCCCGCAATGTTGAGTTCACAAATAAATATGATTTTAACAAACTGTGTGTTTTAATGAGATCTCTTTTTTGTATAGTAAGATTTGGTCTATCTCTTAGGCTTTACTAGATATGCAAAAGTCATCAAAAGCAAACAGGACTACATGGGCTATAACCAGAAAATTCAAAAGATGCATTTGATTTGGCTTAAAAATATCTTAAACATATAGTATTTTAATCAAAATCACTAGCGCCATTTTTGAGAAAATCAAAATTTTCGAAAAATATTCCCAGTAAACGGTAGCTTAGGTTGGTGGAATTTTCTTCAAACTCTTCATGTTGTATGCTTGAAGGGTATTAAATTTAAATATCAACTTTGATTTGTAACCGATCTTTCAGTTGTGAGTTATGTTTTGACACATACGGTGGGATCTTTTTCTATTTTTTTTTTCAATTTAGGGGGCTTCAAACCACACATTTCCAGTGAAATATCAACATCGAGTTTTTGGATCGAATGCAGTACTTCTACTTATATGCGCAGTAGACGAAGTAAAAACTCCATATAAGTACTCGTATATCACATTTTAATTAGTTCGGCATTTCATGTAAGCAAAATAATTAAAACATTGTCCATTGTAAGAAAAAAAGGATAAAATACAAAATTGTATGTGCTACCAGCAATTATCAATCACTACATGCGAGAGTTGAATATTATAATTTTAACCAGGTGTGCTTAGCCCTTAAAACATGGAACTAAAGGTAAATTACATCGTAAATATGCGCATAGGATTCAGATAAGTCCAACTACTCTGTTACATTGTGAAATTTTTATTTTATAATTGCTTTAATAATAATTAATCCTGAACATTGTAACCTTTTAGCATACTGTAAAACATGAGAAGTCCATAATATTTTCTCCAAGCTCTAAATAATTAGTATTTTCGCTCCAAAAATCTAACGAATTCCAAAAGCAGTGCATTTTAAGAGTCTCTCCATGTAAACTAATTAATTTTGGGCCAACTTTATAAATATTTGAAATGTTTTCACAGGTTTTCTCCAAACTTTTATGCATAAACTTTAATCTCCATACACGCAGTTGTTTCCTTAAAGTATTACATTTGCAGGAGGCTGTTCATATAAACTAACTTTCATTTTATACTGATTTAAGGCTATATTACGTTTGTTTCACAATTGTTTTCTGATCATTAGATACAGGTAATGTTTATGTGTAATGTATTTCATTTCAAAACTTTAACACTTAGGAAAGTATACACATTAACTACCTTAAGTTTGCATCGAATTCAAGGAAGTTTGAATTATAACCTTAAGCTACAGTCATATTTTAAGAGCTGGTTGCTGTGATCGGTTTGAAATTCCGTTCTGTTCGCAAAGAATAGAAAACAAAACAAAAATAAACAAGTAAATAAATAATAAACGAGAGACTTCCCATTTCGAAAAAATATAAGTATTTGAAATTCCTAATCAATTATATGGAATATAATAGTTAACCCCCCCCCCAAAGAAAAAGAAAAATTGATATAAAATGTGTCCTTTAAGAAAAGCTACGTTTTTGTGTAGTAAGATTTTGTCTATCTCTTACGGTTTACTAGTTATGCATTCAGGACTGAAGAGGATTTCAAAGGTTATTTCCAAAAAATTGAAAATGCAGGCACAAGTAACTTTTTGTGAAAATATTTAAAATAGCCTTTTTTAATCAAAATCACAAGTCCTATGTTTGAAAACAAACCTTTTCGAAAATATTTCCATGTAAAGATGTGGAGGTATTTTCCTTAGGTTCTTTGTGTCGTATCCTTGGAAGATGTTGAACCTAAGTACCACGTTTGGTACTTAACTGACTTTTAGTTTTAGAGTTATGCTGTTCACACACATACACACACAAACACAAACACGATCTCTTTCATAAAGCTGCCCTTTCTGACTTCAGGTAATCTCAAAATATATATTTTCAGTAAAAGTTCTGCCTATTAGATACATGACAGAAAAAGTTAGAAAAGATCTGAGGTACTGCACTCACATGACTTTCTCTACTCTTGTACTAACTATTCTTACAAACCCCTACTCCTCTGTCTTGTTCATGTTAGTCGAGATAAACATTTGCAGGAACTACCTAATTGCATATTTGCTTGTAGGTGCAAGGAGAATATGGAAATACAGTAGCCTTTGAGTGATAGTCAAATCTTTTAAAGCTGATCGCTAAATGAACGTCTTGAAATTCCGTCCTCTTTGCACTACCACGAGATAAAAAGTGAATAACGATCTTCCATTTAAGAAAAGTTCAAGTATTGCAAAACCCACATAAATAACAAGGAATATCTCCGAAATGGTTCACTTCACAACATTTGTGCATAACTTGTATGTTTTGATGAGATCTACATTTTTGTGCAGTAAGATGTGCTTTATCCTGGTTACGCAAAAGGCATCAAGAGTAAACAAGACTGCATTTCATTTGTTATAAAATGTCTTAAACATAGGGTTTTAATCAAAATCGTTAGAGCCATTTCTCAAAATTTTCGAAAACTTTACCACCTAAAGGTCAGTTTAGGGTGGAGGAATTTTCTTCTAAATCTTCGTGTCGTATTCTTGAAAGATAAATACCAACTTTGGTTTTTAACCGATGTTTCGTTTTTGAATTGTGCTGTTTATAGACACACACACTCTCTCACAGACACACGGACCTTTTTCTAAAAATGTTTAATTTTGTATTCAGGGATCCTCGAAACATGTATTTCCGGTGAAATCTCGACATCGAAATTTTCGGTCGAATACAATTCTTCCCCTACTGACTATACGTAGTAGAGAAAGTAAACATTGCTATGTGCAGGGAAAGTAAAAATAAATATAATGAAGGAACTTCCCTGCAAAAGAGTTTTACACATTTAAAGGTGTCTGTTCCGTTACGAAGTGGATAGGCAGAATATCATTAAATAGTACCTATTAAAATACACACATAACTTTGATGTTAATAATTAATAATATTAAATGTTTTATTAAATTTTACTAATAAATTATTTAGGAAATATGCTGTTACCTGAATAACACAGAAGCAGTAAAGACGACGTTTGACGTAACAACCAACTTTTTTTTGTGAAAAACTTAAAAAAACGAACAATATAGCAGAAAAAGAGCACACGCTTATATGGGAGAAAACTGAAACACTGGGTAAATTAATGTTTTATGAGATGTGGATTATAAGGCACTTGTTTGAGGGGGCCGTGGAACTCTTGGGTGATCTGTATGTCACTCACTGAATCATTGACCAAGCCCCGTGACCGCAATACGAACTACTTGCTGGCTCTACACAATACTAAGAGGTCTTTTCGTCTCAGCATCATCCTAGTTTCATCCCCACCCTATACAACACTGCCAGTTCCAGAGAAAAGACTTACTAACTTTCTTCGCCCCCACCACTCTTGATACTGCCCCTTCTCTCGACCCAGCACGGATCGGAAGTCGCTCATGGAAAAGAAAGTTCCTCATTCAAATGGTCTTCGTCAGCGTTTCTGCTGCAAGTCTATGACCTTCGTCAAGATAAACAGTGTAAGTGAAAGGAACAGGTTAAAACACATTCCGGAAAAAACTGACTGTGATTTCGGTCAAAGTGATTTCAAAAGTGGCGGGCTACTTCAATAGGTTGCTTACCTACCATATCTGCCCTCGTACCTAACTGCACCTCGAGCTTATCGTACCATACGTACGTCAGACACCAAGTGGAAAACTGGTTAAGGTAAACTGTCCCTGACAATTCGCTTGGTCATCAACTGTCTTTTGTTTGGGTGAATGTTGCTTGATTCCTTCCTGTACTGCATTTCTGTTGCCTTACATAGAACAAAGTTTATGAATACATATTTCCTCCAAGCCGCAAGCTTTTTTACTTTCTCTAATACGTAAATTAGAGGAAGTATTGTATTCCACTCAAAAATTCGATGTCGAGATTTCCCCGGAAATATATGTTTTGAGCCTCCCTGAATTAAAAAACAACATTGTTAGAAAAAGGTCCGTGTGTGTGTGTGTGTGTGTGTGTGTGTGTGTGTGTGTGTGTGTGTGTGTCCGTCAATCTGTCAGTCTGTGGACCTTTTCCATGCTAAATACATCAACTTATAATGATTACGAGTTAAAAACCAAAGTTGGTATTTAAGTTTAATGTCTTTTAAGAATGCAACAAGAAGATTCTGATGAAAATTCTTCCACCCTAAACTACATGTAAAATTTTTCGAAAATTTTGATGTTCTTGAAAATGGTTCTGACGATTTTGATTAAAATGCCATATGTTTGAGACATTTTTATAGCAAGTGAAATGTATATCTTGAATTTTCTGGCTATACCCATATACTCTGGTTTACTCTGGATGACTTTTGGTATAACTGGTAAACCGTAAGAAATAGACCAAGTCTTACTGCATAAAAATCTGTATCTTGCTAAAACACACAATGTACCTATGTCTGAATAAACTTTTTTGTAGAGTGAACCGTTTCGGAGATATTCCTTGTTGTTCGTGTAAGTTTAGGAGAATTTGTACTTCTGTCAAATGGAACATCGCTATACACTTTTGAATATGTTAAACCGGGCAAAGATAACGGAATTTGAAATCTGTAAGTAAATATAAGATCTGTGTTGCATTCACACACCTTTCTCTACTCTTGAACTAATTATTTTTGCAAACTCTAATTCTCTATCTCCTTCATCTTAGTCGAGAAATTATCTTATTGCTGCCTAATTTTCTTGTAGATGCAAGGGTAATATGAGAATTCAGTACGCTTTGAGCGAAAGTCAAATTTTTAAAGCTGGTCGTTATATGAAGGCTTTGAAATTCCCTTCTCTTTGCAAGGCCAGAGACATAAAAAGGGGAAAAGCGACCTTCTATTTGAGAAAAGTAAAGTATTTTAAAACTCTAATAAATAACAAGGAATATCTTCGAGATGGTGAGCTCTTCAAAGAAAATGAATATGAAATAAATTCTGCGTATTAACGAGATTTACATTTTTGGTATAGAAGGATTTGATCTGTTTGTTGCGATTAACCAGTTGTGCAAAAGTCATCAAGAGTAAACAGGATTACATCGGCTATAGTCAGACAATCGACCGCCTACGTAGCGCAGTTGGTAGCGCGCTTGCCTCTGGCACGGAGGACCATGGTTCGATCCCCGGTACCAGCATGGGGATTTTTCCCCCGCTGGGAGATCTGGCACGGGGTGCACTCATCCTCGGGGGGACCAATTGAGGAGCTAATTGATGTAGAAGTAGCGGCCCCAGGTCGAGAAGATCGCATAACAGGCCGGGAGGGCTCGGGGCGCTGACCACGTCCCACCCTCCACTACTGCCTGTAGTGGGGAGAGGTGGGGGACGCAGTGGCTGGGTGGTAGTACTGGCCCTTCATGGGCTGTTGCGCCGGGGTTTAGTTTATAGTCAGAAAATTCTAAATATACATATCATTTGCTATAAACATATCTTAAACACATGGCTTCTAATCAAAGGCATTAGAGGCATTTTTGAGAAAATCAGCACTTTCGAAACATTCTCCATGTAAAGGGAGGAACTTTTTTCAAAATCTTCGTGCTGCATGCTTAAAAAATATTAAACTTAAGTACCCACTTTGGTTTTTATCGATTTATCGCTTTTGAGTTATGGTGTTCACAGACACACACAGACACACACACACAAACACATACACGCACATGGGGACATTTTTCTAAAAATGCTTTTCTTGGGTACAGGGGCTTGAAAGCACATATTTCCGATGGAATCCCGACATCGAATTTTTGAGTCGAATACAATACTTACCCTACTTACTATACTTAGATAAAGTAAAAATCGAAACAACTATTTCTTTATTACGAAACACATTTGTTTTTCATAAATTCTGCAATCTTGCTATGTATACACAATTGACCAAACACAGACATCGCCAACTAAGATACAAATAGGTCTATATCTACTGGCTTTCCGGGGGTTTTACAAACAGCTGTTTATATAGAATTAGGCTTTTATCAATTTAATTTAATGAATTAATTTATTTTATCCCTAGGCTTCCCATGAACTCAAGTATATGATGTAGAAGACGTTTAAATTCTGAACCATCTCTTTTGGCCCACAGAGATTTCTTGATATCTGAAAGAAGATTCCCTTATGTTCATGAAAGTAGGAATCAAGTATTGACAGATGCATGGCCGAACTTCTTAAACTCCTCCAGACATATTTCCAAAATGTGGAAATACTGTCAAGTATCCACTGTGTGCTGACCACGTACCACGTCCAGTAATGCACCCCATCATAACGCTTGTGGTGGGCAGAGGTGATAGACGCAGCGGCTGGGTGGTGGACTTTGGCCCGTAAAGGGCTGTTGCGTTCAAACATGCAATTTACTTAAACTAACTTTTTTGTTACAAAGTTTTGTACTTATAGCTATTTTATTCCAAGAACTACTGTTGTACTTAACCCCTCATGTAAAAATCTGAAATATTTTGATCCGTTTGATCAAAACAAACTATATTGCTGGTAAAAATCGGACGTTATCACATAAAAAACTTCCTTAAACCTTATTTTCAATCCTAGACTCCTGTATTATTTTGAATTTTTAACAGCTATCTCTGTCCATATTGAATGTTTCATATATAAAACTGCACCGTTCCGTCAATCGGACATAAGTCAGTGCAATTGTACTATGGAATTGCTACCTTAAACTACGAGTGGTATCGTTATTGCTATGTCGAATATCTTAGAGAAGCAGATAACATTATCCATGAGAGATACAGTTGCTGTCGTACGGACACGATGGCCTCGTATCTCACCTCCATAGGCTCAACATCACACCGTCTCCTACACGTGTCTTGTGTGGGGAAGGAGATTCAGTTTATGGACTGGGAACATGTGAACAAGTGCAGTGTTTTAAACAATGTTAGAGACAAAATGAACACTTTTTTTTTTTTTTTTTTTAAAAATACCGTGGAGGGGAAAACCCCGTTTCAGGCGGAGGCCGACATGCTGAGGCCTAAAGTGTGGGGGTCCCTGCGCCCTGAAGGGGGAGGGTTACTCACTAAAAAACCCCTCCACGTGTTAGTTCGTACAATGCTAATGTTTTCGTGCATCATCGTGCGTTAGTCGGGTACCGCATAGCACCCCGGTTAGTAATTGAAAGCTTTAAGCTGGCATGAAGTACATGCGAGCGAGTCAGATGTTACTTTTTGGTAATGCCCATGAAACCTGGACATGACCAAGAGAGTTACATGCGTTATTAACTTGGTGTTAATATGAGACGCAATTTGTGCTTGCTTATGATTAAGGTTGCACAGGCATAGGCCTGTTTGTCGTTATGGTACGTGCTAATGTTAGTGTTAGCGTAACATGGTGTAGCACTCGTTTAATAAGTGAGGGAATCTCTGCAGATTTCTGCTGAGAAGGGCACTGTACCAACTGTCTTGAATATTAAATAAATAGACGGACAGACAGATGGACAGGCGGACAGGCGGGCAGGCAGGCATACAGATGGAAGGACGGACAGACTAACGGACGGACGAACAGATTGACGGATGGATGGAGGAACGGACGGCTGGACGGCTTCATAGATAAATAAATATAAATACATAAATATATGCATAAATAAATATATAAACACATAAATAATTATCTTAGTTGAAATGTGAACCATTTGAGCAATATGTACAAAAGGCAGTACGCTTACTTTTTAGATCTTAGCAAAAATAATTATGCCTTTCAGACTAACTATATTTTTATTATGAATGAATGAGAAAATTGTTTATTGTCTTTAAACTTTACATACATTTTAATAATCTATTGCTCCCTCTTGGTGTAGTTTATTTTTATTATTATTTCTTCCCCTTATATTTAACATTCTGTTGTATATATAATGATGCGGAGGTTTATTGCATCCACTGTTTGCCTTTCTACTTCATTATCTTTTGTCCATTACTTCCAATTTGTTTGACATTTCTTTTAACCATTTGAATCTAATTTTTCCTAAATATTTCCCAGATTCATTCAATTACCTATAGTTCAATTATGATAGCTCTGTTGTAAACATTTTTCTCCATTTCTGTAGTACCTATCATCGAATTCCAGAATATATATAATGCCAATTATAATGCAATCTGTTTAAATTGGGACATCTCCCCCAGTTGCACTTTTTGGCAACCTACATTTGTCCTCTCCTACATTCCCCGTTCAATTCTGTCCTTATAAAATTGAGTCCTATATTGTGGACAGTATGGTCGGTTGCCCAGTAAAACATAACGCGGGTATCACATGCAATGCAACAGAAAGGTTTTCTTAGGTGCAGTGTTATATTTTCACTTTCTCTAGCAGTTAGATGCGCAAGACAGAGCAAGCGTTGCATTTGACCCAAAGACACACATTTTGGGATGACTTGCTATTGAAGAATGGTATCTTTAGTAGGCATAAGTTCAATTTATGTATACAGGGTGGAAGGGAAGTCATTATATTAATTTAAACCAGTGACGGTCCCGGTATTTGGAACGCATTTGGTATCTTACGTTTTGTCTCCGACCATTTCCTACGGAGATATTTTAGTTATGTCGAAATCAAGCTGGCAACACTGCATATTGTCTGGGCGTCACTTTCACTAGGCCAGTACATAAACAAACACCGCAGCGTGGTGTTTCGAGAACATGAATGCCATGCCGTGTCCTTCTATGTTTACTGTGCGAGTGCAGGCCAATCAGAATCGTTAGCTCCCAAAACATTGCATTACCCTGCAATGACCAACCAGTTTACATCCGGAAGGTCCAATTCAACCTCAACGCAACGTTCCCGAGTTACTTCACGTCTGAAAAAGCTATTCGGAATACTCCTTTAATTCTTTTAAGCAATTATTTATTTCGAAATCCTGTGTGATGGTCCATAATTACTACCGAAGATATGCTAGAAGTAAGTTACTCTACGCATCTTACAAGTAGCAAACTATTATCTGCGTACATTTTTGTGGAGTTAAGCATCCAATTTGGAACACGACCATTTAATTTTTCGAAATCGGTTGATCAAAGAACAAAATGCCCTTAGGCCTTTTTTGTTTGAAATGCTTCTATGAAGAACATATTAGAAGGAATGTAATAAGTTCCCTTTCATCCTGTATATATATTGTCTTATTTCTCTGTATGAAGGAACGGCATAAATCAAAATTAAAAAGTCGTGTGTATATCGTTTATATTTGAATCAAGACACCTTCAGGCCACCTGCATGGCGTGGGTGTAGCATACTCAAGAGATCTCGAGTTCTAATCTCCGCTGGAGTGAGTTGTTTTAATACATGTTCTTTTTCTCTCCCGGAAATTTGCCTTATTCGAAAATAGGAATGTCAAGTAACTCTTAACTAGGTCTGGGCCATTTGCGGAATAGCTTGGGTGACCTTGATTTTTTTCCCTGCTAAGCATACAGTAAGCAATGTAAGGACATGAGCGGACTGCGCTCAGAGAGCACCAGTGCCCAAGCCTGCTCTAAACTCTGGGGACCCCGATCTCGTTTGAGCATCAGTTCATGCATTTAATTCATTAATCGTTTGAAATGACTTACTAAGTTAAATGACGTTAAGATTATCCTCTCCTCCCCCCCCCCCCCCCAAAAAAAAAAAAAAAGAAGGAAAAGAGAACACCTAAGCAGAAAAGAATTAATGTTTCTGAGTGCTTCCATCACCGAATTTCCCGTCCCTCCAGTTTGCTTCACCTTCATTTAAATCTGGTCTTTCAGGATCGGAAGTGTTGGTGATGGGCGAGTTTGGTGCTGCTGTGTGGGAACTTTGCGGACTATAACTGCTGTTCTCGACCGATGTGTGGCATTGTAGTCGCCTGACTTGTTGGGAGGGAACCACTGTCTAAATCCATGAGACTGGTAGCTGCTTGGCGAACTCTGGTGTGTAGATGAATAGTCTTCAGCACACGTTAGAGACCCTAACATTGGCTCGCGCTCTTTACCCGGATTTCAGCGCACCCGTAGGGTGCTCTCATCTTACTTCTTCCTCCCAATTGACTCACAATTGCCCAGAGTGCACAGTGTGGAATCCGCTGCGCGTTTGGTCCAATTTATTCCAAATGGGCGTTAATTACCTAGCAGTTGAACGCCCTTACGTAATTATGTATGCCAAGCCCAGTCTCTCACTAGTAAATACAGTAGCCATCCTGGTGAGACTGACGGGGTTGACAGGAATCAAATGTAGGACCTCCCCAATGCAAGTCACACACTCCGACGTCATCTCACTGCCTTCCCTTTTCTTAGCAGGAACTCAGATCTTGGAAATTCAAATACACAAAGCACATTTTGAAGGCGTTCATTGTAGAATAGAATGTCCGAATCAGACGAGCTAAAATGGTGGGAAACTACGACAAATTATTAGAAGTGGTATTAAAGGAAACATAGGATGCAGATATTAGTGAGCACTAATGGAAATGTAGTTCAAGAACTATAATAATTGTTAAATTAATATAATATACATCCTAAATAATAAAGGCTATTCTAGTACGAGAAAACTAATATGGCCTCCCTTACCTAACACCATTCTGTCCTTTTTGGTGCTGAGAGATAAACTAAGACTTGTGAATCACAACGGTGGGAATTCTCTAACTAATAAATCTAGGTCATATTGTGGGCGAATGGCAAGCGGGCACGATACCATATCACCGAGATGACATCATTGAACTTGTTTGAGCAAGGACGTTAAATGGGAACATGTTTATATGAGTTCTAAAGTTTAGCTCTAAACAATATTGGTTACCTATCGTAGGTTTCGCCTAAGAATCGAGTCAGTTTCATCTGATTTTGGAGTCTTCTCAGAAATTTAACTACCGATGTAAGTTCATGTGCATTGTATAGTAAGCTAGGAATTTTTTTTCACATTAATATTCTTTTTATGTTTCTGAGATCGCTATACAGGTATTTCTTTTCTTTTTTAAAAAAATTGTTCCATCTATATAGGTCTCTTTAACCTTATCGGGGCTTTGACTTTGGAAACAACTGGTGGTGTCATTGCTCGCTAACTGTACGGCTTCTTAAGGTTAGTCTTATTCGTTTTTAACTATTTAATACACTAACATGCTTTTCCAAATTCATACTTTCAGACTGTGGATGATGGAGAATTAAAGAAAAAATTCCCACCCAACCGGGAATCGAACGGGGACCTCTGTGTCACTTCTTTTGAATTTCATTCTATACTCGTATATAATCAATATCAACTGCGTTGTTTACGGTTTATATTTATTATGCCTTGTGCATTCTAGAAATCACAACACTCCGAAAGCAGGAAGCTCTTCCTTCTGAATGAGCAGTGTGAATTTTTGGAAGTTGAGTTAATATTAATAATATGAAAACATGTAATTATGCTTAAATCATTGTTCTGTTTAGAGAATTTATAAGAAGTATGTTTGTCATTTTAATGTTAATAAGTTTGCATTCAGTTTTTTCGTTAGGTCAGAAATTTCGTGTATAAGTTAGTACTGAAAGCACACACGAAGGCGGGTTTGGGAAACCACTGCGCAGAGAGAATGAGAGTAAGTGCATAATCTGTTGCTTTCTCGCTCACAATGCATTGGCAAGTCACGTGACTGAGCATTGCTACTGCGCAACCTGTACTCGCCCACTTTCGCATTTGCTCCCTATTAATCACAGATAGGGTTAGGCAAGTTAATTTTACCTGTAGGGTGCGCGAGTGAGTGAGTGAGTGCTGTTTAAGGACCCGTCAACGACTAGGTCATTTGGGTATCAAATCAGAGCCTGAAAACGCGAAAGTGCACCAACTTTAAAGTTCAAAGTTAAAAAGTGAAAGTTACAAGGTTGAAATACTAGAAAGTGAAAATCTGACAAAGTCAAAGGGTTAAAAAATGGAAGTTAAAGGTGTAAAGGGTCAAAAAGTAAAAGTTAATAGTGTGAAAGCTCATAAACAGAAGTTAAAAGTATAAAGTTCAAAAAGTGAAAGTTGAAACAGTTAATATGTAAAACGCTAAATTGGTAAAACAAGAAAATGTTAAAACATATCATCGCCTAAGAATCCAAAGCATCCGAAAGTTAAAACAAGTTAAACATGCTTCACGAACCCAATGTCTGCGACGAACCGCAATGCCTTAACTACAGCCGTCACCCAAAATGGAACGCAGCCTAACATCCAGACCAAGGGACTGTCGCTCTTGAGCGCAACGCGGAAAATCTAGCAAAATGTGCGACACAGAGAACTGGCTGTCTCACGTCGGACACATAGGGGCCGGGTCGCCACCCGACAGACATCCGTGAGTGGCGCGGATGATACCTATTTTTAAGCACGTTAAAATAACTTCCGACCTCCGAGAGTATCTTTGATTGTTGCGCAATTGAGTGCCAGCTAATGCCTTCCAAGATTACTGCCAAACTGAAAAAAGATGGCGACGGAAGTACCTTTGCACATCCCTAGGAGGCAGTGTCTGTGTGAGTAACTCAAACGGTATGCAGACTTAGTAGCTGCATCTGCCTCCTCATTGCCGGTAACACCCACATGGCCTAGGATCCATGTAAAAACAAACTATTATCCATGAGTCTGAATTTTTACAATGAAAGCTGAGGTGCCGAGAAACTGCTGTAGAACCCGAATTTACCTGTGGTATTTTACGCATGCTTTGCGTATAAAATACGTCCTGCAGCAAATTGCCTTCTGCATGAAGTAAGCTCTAGCATTTATTTATTTATTTTAACAGTCCAAAAGTCAATTATTTAATTCAAGTTTATTAATGCTCTGATATACAAAAATCTATTAAGTCATGCTTCCCAGCTATTTGATTACCAGTAATTTATTACATGCAATTTGCAACATGACTAAACGAGTTATGAATAAGCAAGAATTAATAATATTTACTTTAAACTGTTTTACTGTAAAAAGGCCTTTATTAGTTAGTTATTGGCTCTTTGTAGCAACTACTCTTGATTTTTGAATAGCTTATAGAGCAATTCCGCGAACATGTCATACCGAGTATTAAAATTTGAAATTAATGTTTCACTTTTGTTACTGAGGAAAGATGATGCTAGATACTCCAAAGTATCTTATGAAGTGAAAAATAAATGTTTTTAACGTGAATATGGGTTCAAATTTCACTTCTTACCCATATATTTTCAAAGCCCTAAAAATAATCGCGAATAACGGTGATTTTCATATCAATATTTCAGGAGCTATGTACAACTATTTTAATTTTTTTGTTCTGTACATCACACAATGACTCTTCGGCTTCTAAACGTGTATATTGCTAATAATTTTTGACATTTATAAATAATCCTTACAGCCTTTTTAATTATTACTGTGTGTCAATGTCGGTTAGTCACGGTAAATAAGGATAAAGTCCTCTGTAGGGAAAAGTAATAGACTGAAATAAATATCCTTTTTGATTCTGCGTCATTAGAATATAACAAATAAAAAGTATCAGAAAGTTTTCCTCTATAGTCATTAGTTTTCCCACAAAACACGTGACTAACGGACAATTAGTGCTGGCGCCCTGTGGTCGCATACGCGTACAATGCTTCTGAGACTTTAGTCAGGATAGACGTATCAGTCTGTTTTTGACTCCATGATTAAAACACCAGCCCAAAGACAACGCGAATTCAAACAATGTCTGAAGGAGAAAGACAGTTATGCACAATGGAAGGAAACAATAGAAGTGACTATGAGGAAAGGAAGAGCAATACTGAAACAAACAAAACAAGGAAGAGAACATCTCAAAGCTGAATATAGGAGATATAAGCTAGCACAGTGGGCAAGACAGAAGATAAGAGACCAAGAAGGGATTGATAAGGATACTCCATCAACATCAACCGCTTTCAAAAGCAAACGGTATTTCGGAAAGTGCAGAAAACGTGTTGAGGAAGCATTGCCGCAATTCTTTACGAAAAGAAATGATTCGTAAGTTAGCAGTTGAAGAGGGATTACATGTTGTAAAACCAAAGCATTCTGTCCCGGTATCAGGAAAACAACTAACAGAGGAACTTAAAAGTGCAATCATCAAGTTCTTTCAGGATGATTCAATATCTTACCAAGCTCCTGGAAGAGATGATTTTATTGAAATCCATGTTGAGGGAGAAACAAAAGAAGTTCGCATTAGGTATCTAGTGGTAACATTAAAAGAAGCACATGCACTCTTTCTACAAGACGGAGAAGAAATGTCCGTGGGGTTGACAAAATTCGCCGAATTACGCCCTGCTCACGTGCGTCTTCAAAGTCAGATCCCACATAATGTGTGCACATGCATTATACATGAAAATACGAAGTTTCTTTTCAAAGCATTGTGTAAAAATCACGTACTCAGTGAGACTGAATTTCGTAAGTTCATAGCACAAGTGGTTTGTGATCAGAAATTGAGTGAATGTGTGCAGGGAGGATGCTCCAACTGCCCGGGATTGAGTGGAGCAGACATTTCGGATAAATTTGCTAATTCTCCATGCGAATGGAAGCTGTGGAATTCACGTAATGGAAGAATGGAAATAGAAGTTAAAAATGGGTCTGTAAAAGACTGCATTGAAGAACTGAGCAATTGCCTGCCACGTTTCCTAAATCACGTTTATGTAAAAAGACAGCAATCCGAGGCCTTTAAGAAGGCTTGGGAAAATGTTGCAATTAGTGAAGCTGTGATACAGATCGACTTCTTTGAGAACTACACATGCAAGGAGCAAAATGAAATTCAAGCTGCCCACTGGAACAATACACAGATCTCAATATTTACTGCTGTTGCCTGGTATAGGAAAGAAGATATTGGTGAAATTCAGAAACAATCTTTTGCTTTGGTGTCTGATTATGTATCACATGACAAATATACAGTTGATATTTGCTCAAGGAATACATTTTCGGAAATATTGGATATTGTTCCGAATCTTGAACTTGTGAAAGTGTTTTCTGATGGAGCTGCTTGTCATTTTAAGCATAAATACACATTGAGCCATGTGACATATCTTTCCGAAGTATTTGGAATTCAAATTGAATGGCACTTCTTCGAATCCTATCACGGAAAGGGGGCAGTAGATGTGATTGGAGGTCAAATGAGGAGGATGGCATGGACAGCTGCGAAAGCAGGAAGCAGGATTCAGAGTGCTGAAGAAATTGTTAATACTGTTAGAAAAAAAAACCAAAATATGTGTTCTTGAAGTTTCTCTGCCTGAAATTGAAGAAGCAAAAGAATTTCTCGACAAAAGATTTGAACGTATTTCACCTATGCCATCCACTCAGCGGGTTCATTATGTGAAAGTATTAGGTTTAAATGTTGTGGAATATGCTTTTCTTTCATGTGCGGAAAGTGTCAGAATGATGCACAACTTTCGGAAATAAAAACAGTGTAGTGATATGCGCGTGCACTACGAGACTACTGCATTTAGCGTTCCTGCACTATAAGGAGTCCAATCCAGAGTGTGTTACAGGTATGTGCTGTGCGCTGTGTGCTCTCATGTGTCGTCTTTGTTATGGTTTTGAGTCAGCTTTTTATACTTGCAATGACGTAACTGTGATAAGAAATGAGAGCTGTCAACATGTTTATTCTGTTAATGTTGCATGAGAGTAATGCTTCTCCAAAGGATATGATTCTTCTCAAAATGATAAATACAATTACACACCTGTATGTATTACATGTATATAACTATAATACGTATCACTGTGATTTACCATATGTTATACCATGTAAAACAAAGAAAGTATTACAATTTTCGCAAGTGTTAATCACAAACTCATGTCAGTTAGTAACGCTGACCTTTTGAATAAATATCTCCAGATGAGAATAACATGCCAAACCTTTTTTCAGGTCATTTGAAAACTTAGAAGTTCCTCTCTCAAGTGATTTTTCAGAACAAACCAAATAAGAAAACTTTCAGAGAAAATGTAGGACAAACGTTTGAAGTTGGACCTGCAGTTGACAAAAATGTCAGTAAGTCACGAAAAGTTTAGCGCTCATTATTAAATAATTGTTTCACTTTTTTAAGGTTTTTATATTTCCTATCACGACCGCCAATGTATTCTCTGTCATCGTATGTCGTTAAAATAACATTTTTACCCTATATTTATCATTAGAGAGACATTTTAGGAAGAAAATGTAGTGTAAATGTCAGTCACACGCGGAATTGCTCTATAATAATAAAGAATATTTCTCTTACCACAAATGTTCGTATAAGAATTAGTTCCCGTGCAAGCTTCAAGGTGTGGGTGTGGCATTTTTAAGACTTATTAAGGGGGTTCTTATGTTGGATTATTTCGAAAATACCTTGGGTTTTTATCTCATTATTTTGAAGAGGAGGAAATGTTGATCAGCATCTCAATCAGTGCATTATGTCTGCGACTTCGTGTCACAATTTCTGTTACAGCATGATTCATCAACGGTCACATCTTAATGCATTTTACTGCATCACATGTCAAAACTACACATTTTCTATGTAAACTGTTAACTGATACAGTATTCCAAAATCACTTCCACATCCAAGCAAGTGGTAGAAGTTAAAGTTATTTTGTTGTTTAACAACGCTGTCAATTGCCAGGATAACATCAGCGTCACTGGTGTGCCGGAATTTCGTCCCGCAAGGAGTTGTTTTACACGCCAGTAAATCTACTGGCATGGAGCTGTCGTTTTTAAGCACACTTAAAAACCATCGATCTGGGCCGGATTTGAACCCAGTACCTTGAGATCAGTAGGCCAGCGTCATTCAGACCGATGCAAGAGGTAGAGGGATTCCACACTGGGCCTATTCAGGCTATTATATGTCAGACCCCTTGGAGGAATGGACGGAATGAGAGTGCTCTAGGGACGTAAGGGAACTCGGGCGATCAACGAGCAGACGCACAATGGGGTAATTGCATCCAATTCAAATTTTGAAAGCCAATTTTGGCATAAATGAAACACTTGTGCTATACTTCGTATATTTCTCAACATAAACACTTGACGCTGCACGCCTGGCAGCTTATTTACCCTCTCTGCAGTTATATCATTTATGTGGTGAATAAATGTATTTTGCAGAGCTAATGGTACTTGTGCATAATGGATTATCCACAGGCAGGTATACACTAACTAATCAGCCATATTCTGCTTTAAAAGTTCTCTATAACAAATCATTTTAAGCGCCCACAGCAATACTCACTATAAAGTTATTTCTTTTAAATATTACTTTTAAATTGAAATTGAATACTTATACTTCAGGGTGCGTCCCGGTATTTTTGTTGATAGTACTGAAAGGAATAATTGTTGTTATATAAAAACCATTGAAGCTAGCCGCACTTTCACGCCCTTTTTGCTATTAATATATGTTACTTGAATTGTTGCTTAAGGTTTTTATTTTTAAGTTACGGTTATACTAAATATTATTGCTGTCTTCCGATATATATCTGTTTTTCATTTTATTTTAAAGTCATCTGGAATCACCTTCATTAAACTCAAACAAGTTTTTAACTTACTGAAACAATGCCGTGATAATGGAATTAAGAAAAAATTGAAATATGTGGAGAAGTTGCTAATAAAAATGGGATGTTTTGTGGGCGACAAGCTTAAAGATTTCAAACACAAGTTTCCATAGATTAAATGACAGATTAAAGTTAGATGGTTAGCTGCTCATCAAATCGAGAATAGATACTTGAAAAACAATATTAGCTAGTTTTGAGGATCCTTGGAAATGGCTATTGCAATTACTTCACTTTATCATCCAGGCAGAACCATCTAAGGCGTTCATGAAGTTCAGCGACTGAAGCAAAAGACTAAATACTCAGGACCTTCGTGCTGAAGTGAATTCAGAAGTACTAACCTATGCTAACCACATAAAATTATGAGCTGCAGGCAAAGTAGATGTAGGATGATGAAGGATTTTACAAAATCCCCTCAAAGAGTTACTAAATACAGAAAGATTTATTCTACCAGTCTGAAAGAGAAACTGTGGAAGCAAATAACACCAATGGAAGCTTTGTCAATATTTGTCGAAGCCGATCATTCAAGACGGCAATATAGTAGTATAAGAACAAGTGACAAGAGAAATTATCCTTGTTACAGGTACTCGTATTTGCAGAAGACAAAACAGAATGTTATCCTCTTCCAGAGTTTTATATACTGACATCAGCTTGTGCAGAAATCGACTTGCAATATTTTTCTTAAATCATACTGCTAGGCGATTAATGTTCTCTTTAGAAGATGTAACGAAGCTCTTATTGAGAAAGAAAGAAATTTTCTGTAGATGATCTGCAAATGGTGTTGCAATGGATCACAACAAACTCAGTTCAAACAAAAGTTTGAAAGCAATGCAGATTCTGATACAAACATATTTCAAAGTTCAATAGTGCCTCTATAATTAATTTCTCTTAGAGAAAGGATTACACAGATCAACAGTGATTTTGCTGTTTTAGGTCTTGATGGCTTTTTATAGTAATTTCCATGCCCTTATTCCAAAAATGATGTCCGTATAGTTGTGACCATGAAACATTACAACAATGCCATCTATTGGAATAAATCGACTTCGATGAATTAGTTGAGTGTTTATGAGGCAGATGACAGCACATCCTAAGTGGCTTACACAATTTTGTATTGTGAATTCATGTTCATATACAGGCTATAACAGCTGTTGTTCTATGAAGCAAGAAATTAACATATTAATATAGCCATATTATCATATGTAATTTCTTACAGAACAATGTAAAGTGTTATGTAAATAATCCTAATACATTGTGTTATATTTGGGGTAGTTTTGTTGTGAAGAAACAGAGAAAAGCATAACCTCATCTATAAAAAAAGGTTACAAGGCATACTTCGGAATACAACTTGGAGATTAATCGAAGCCATGGGCTTATACTGCATGCAGTGTTTGTTTTGAAGATTTACGAAATCGAACAAAGGGGAACAATCAATCACTATGTTTTGGAATGCCAATGTTGTGGCTTGAACCTCACAATCACAGCACTGACTGATACTTTTGCATATGCATTGTGAAGGGTTTCAATGCAAAGAACAAAAAAGGAATGATATATCCACACTTGCCATCTGCTATGAGGCCAGTGGCCCATAGCCCTAATCTTCCTATACCTTAATAATTATTTCAGGTACAGGGAGTAATAGCGATTTATCACCACTTGTATCCGATTAGTACTACGTTCCTGAAACATCAAGCGTGCCACAACCATTATCACAAGTCAAGTAAGTATAGTAAGGGATTTAAATCTTATCAAGGATGCAGCTGAACTGTTAGGTTACAGACTTAAAAAAAAAAAAAAAAAAAAAAAAAAAAAAAAAAAAAAAAAAAAAAAAAAAAAAAAAAAAAAAAAAAAACAAACTTGCTAGCAGCTGGTACGTCAGTGACTTTCTACAGGAACAGAGAAAAAGATCTTCTGCAGTACTTCAGCGATGAAGAAAATCTAGTTTATTGCAATAACATTCCTGATTTAATGAACAAATTTGGTTCCGTTAAATGTAATCCAAATGACTGGATGCTATTTATCGATTCAAGTAAAAGAAGCCTTAAGGGTGTGATGCTACATTGTGGCTTTAGTTCCTGTAGCACTCTCACAGTATCTGAAAGAGAATTATGAAAGTTTGAAATGTGTTTTGGAGAAAATTAAATTTGGTGAACATCAGTGGTTGTTCTGTGATGATTTAAAAGTTATTTGCATGTTATTGGGCCAACAAGAAGGATTCATGAAATACCCACGCTATTGGTGTGGGTGGGATAGCAGGGCAAGAGACAATCATTGGAAACAAAGACGATGGCCCAAAAGAGAGAGTTTAACACCAGTCAGGTAGTAAGAACATACTAAGAGATTGCCTAGTGGATCCTAAGAAAATTCTTTGGCCACCTCTTCATATAAAAGTTGGTGTTATGAAACAGATGTGAAAGCTCTTGACTGAGATGGTGAATGTTTTAAATATCTCAGCGCCAAATTTCCTGCTCTTTCTGAAGTAAAAATTAAACAAGGTATCTTTGTAGACCCTCAAATCAAAGCCTCTAGCTAAAGATAAGCGATTTGAAGCAAGTATGACTTCTAATGAGAAAATGCTTGGAATGCATTTAAAGAAGTTATGGATAATTTTCTAGGACACAATAAACATCCGAATTATGTCAAAATTGTGGACAATATGCTACAGGTGTTGAAAAAATTGGGATGTAACATGAGTCTCAAATTACACTTTCACATTTGGACGTATTTCCTGAGAACCTGGGGGCAGTCAGTGAGAAACAAGGAGAGAGGTTCCACCAGGCTATTGGAGAAATGGGGAGAAGATACCAAGGATGATGGAGTACTTTAATGACTGCAGATTACTACTGGATGCTGTGTAGGGTTTCTACGGAAGAACACAAGAGAAAATCCAAAAGGGAAAACATTTGATACCAAACGAACAAGATTTTACTGATGTGCTGATTATAAAATGTGGAATCTAGCACCAAAACCTCACAAATACATTTGTAACTCCTGTACAAATCATTATTATCTAATATGTTTAATATGTGAAAATTTCATTCTTGATTTGTCAAAAAATCTCATGTGATGGAGAAAACCCTAAGTTCATTTTTTAAATCAGAGTTACTGAAATATTGAGAATCACCTATCAAATGTAAAACACACAAAAAGTTTTAATTTGTAGACCTATGTTACTCTTCACCAATCAGAATCAGAGAAAGACGCTGTAGACATCGCAAACGAAGAAATTAAATATATTCAAAGGATGGTAAACTTGTTACAAGACACTAAAGTAATGCAAGTAGGTTTTAGCTCCTCTGATCCTCTTGTGACGAGCATTATATCACGGGAAAAATCTAAACGGTTTCTTAAACACTCCTTGGACATGCTATCTCCTTTCGAAACCTGACATCTACAAGGGCTATAGCGGTGATGAGGAGTTATCAACAAGTGACCACTACTGTTCAGAAGAAGGAATAGTTTCTCTCAGTAGGTGAGTACTGTGTGAAGAAATTTTGTATATCAATCTGAGACTTAATTACTGCCAGTATTAATTAATATACACAACAATGCATTTACGCTTGCAATAAGGAAATTAAAATACCGCAATGAATTAGAAGACTGCAATTTGGATTATTGTTTAACCTAGAAATATCGTATTCAAATAGGTTATATATTAGTTTCTTCCAAAACTAATTTACTTTTCGGTGTTATATCTGATACACTTAAACCCGTAGGTATATTCTACAGAAAATAATTATGGCCAATAACTTGTTGCAAATACACCACTGTGCGACGTGAGTTTCCCTAACGTGTGCTGGAGATTCATCTCCACACCATGGTTCTCAAGTAGTCATCAGCCCAATGGATTTAGATACAGCCACCCCCCCCCCCCTCCTACAGGCCTGGGAAGCACAAGGCCACCCACCCTTGATAAAACAGTTACAGTGAGCAAATTCCCTACATGCCAGCGCTAACTCGTTCATCGCCAACACGCATCCCTGAAAAACTTGATTGAAACGAACGTAAAATGAAAGCGAGGGTGGCATGTAATTGTCCTTCCCAGCGTTCGCCTGGTGACCCAGCAAACCCCCCCCCCCCCAAAAAAAAAAAAAAATCATGGGTCTGGAAGGACGGCCATGGGAATTTATCCCAGGAGCGACTGTAAGCTCCAAAAAGAGGTTGCTGATCTCAGTAATGAGATTCTATTCTACTAGCAACTTTTCAGCGAGATGGACGGGGAGGCCAGCGACTTTCCAAAAGTGAGAGTCACCACCAGAAGTCCGCCAAGCGGACCAACTATCAAAGAACGCCGCCACATGTCGCAGTGAAAAACCAATTCCAACCCCTAGCGGCACAGGACGCAGAGTCAGAAGATGAGGTGGAGGATCTACCCCCTGCAACAACTAAACCAAGAAACTCAACCCAACCCGGACCACAACGACCAGCTACACCACCACCATCGCGAAAACCATCACACAAACAAAACTTACTACAACCCTCCCCTCCACTACCACTACAACTCCCACGCAGAACACCACCCGAAACCCTGAACTCCAGAAACCATCAAGGATAATAATCCCGGACAAAGCCCAAACAGTTAAGGTTCTCCGGGACTCCCTGCCAACTGGAGCTTACAAACTCCAAACCACGAGGGATTGCCTCAAGCTAGGAAACTTCAGTTTCACCCCTCGGAACGACCAGCCTCTGCGATGTGTGGTCAAAGGTCTCCCAGTGGATATGGAGATTGACTACATCAAGGAGGACCTGGAACAGAAGGGGTACACCGGCGTCCAAGTACGCCAGCTCATTTTCCGCGACAGGTCTCTGCCGATGTTTCAGGTAAGTCTCGACAGGACCACCACCAACCAAAAAATTCTTCAAGAACGAGAGGTGTGCCATATGATGGTCACCATGGAGGTCTTAAAAACTAATGCCAACATAACTCAGTGTTATAACTGCCAACAGCTGGGGCACACTTATAGAATGTGTCCTTTGCGGTGACCTCCACCGCCTTGCTGACTGCCCCCAAAAGGCAAAGCTGGAAGTTCAACCCTACTGCGCAAACTGTGGGGAAACGCATCCTGCCAGTTACAAGGGGTGCGAGACGTCCAGAAACGAACGCCACCGCCGTCAATTGGCAACCATAGCCAGGACCACTCCAAGTGCTCAACCAGGACCCAGACCCATTCTACACTCGGCCCCGGTTCAACCAGGCGTCTCCTTTGCTGGAGCCACTGGAGGGAAAAAGGCGTCCGCGCCTGCACTAAATGGTCCCCCTCCACTACCCCAAACCCCGCAGACATCCACCGGAGACCTGGGCGGTATGAGAGAAGTTCTAAACCTGTTGATGGATCTCAATCTCCCTGCTCTCTTAGCAAAACTGCAGCCTTTTTTAATTAAGTTCAGAAGCTGCACAAGCACTATGGAGAAAATAGAAAACATCATATGCCTCCGCTCAACCCTCCTAGAGTAAATGGCCTATGTAAGGGGAGGGACAACTCTAACTCACGCGCTCCTGTGAAATGCAGAGGGCATCCACAGGAAGCAACACGAACTTGAAAACTATCTACGGCATAACAAAATTGACGTCGCATTTATCTGTGAAACAAAATTAAAACAAGAGCACGCTTTTAAGCTCCAGGGCTACCAAATCCTCCGGAACGACAGAATTGGCAGACAGGGGGGAGCGACTGCTATTTTGCTGAGAACTCGATTGCTCATGCTCCTGTCACGATGCCTGAATTAGCAGTGTTAGAGTACACGGCTCTTATAACACGTGTTAATAGTCAAATGGTGATGCTGGTAGCACTTTATCGGCCCCCTAACTCCCCAGACTTTACACAACACCTCGAACAAATCCTCGCTTTAGAGGACCATGTTATAATTGCAGGAGATTTCAATGCACGGCACAGCTGGTGGTTTTCTCGCCGGGCAAACGCGGCCGGAAATCTCCTGGTTGAACTTATTATGATAATGACGACATTGACGTGCATCTTCCCCCAGAATCCACTTTTTGGCATAGATCAGGGCACTTTGACCCTGAGATTTTGGACATCATGCTAACAAAAAATGCGACACTGTTAACTAACTTTACTGTGTGTCACAGCCTGGACTCTGACCATCTTCCTGTGCATTTCGACATACAGGTGGCATTTCAGCCAGTGCCTCTGGCCCTCGAAGGAGGGCTCAGACTGACTGGAATAAGTTCACCATTGAAATGCACAGGATGGCGCAAACTAGACTGTCATACTATAGCGAGGCAGACATAGATGTCGCCATTGAAAACTTTACTGCCTTGCTACGTACAGTCAAGAGAAATACTACCACATACACCACAAGACCACCCGGTTTTTGCATGTACCCCGAGGTAGAGCAACTCATTGCGCAGAGACGACGCTTGACAAAACTGTGGTGGTACACCCTTCAGCCTGAATATAAAGTACTAGCAAAATGGCTACGCAACATCAGTCACCAACAAATTAAAATAAATAAAACTGAACAGTGGGAAAACAAAATGCTGAGTACCACACATTCGGACTTTTCTTTGTGGAAATTGCTCAAGGCTTTCAAAGTTTTCACGAGCGTCAACTCCGCAACTGAGGCGCTGCACACTCAAATCGACTTGCACTTCTCTGCAGAGGAGAAAGCCGAGGTCTTCGCCGACTGTCTCCTAGACAGATTCACCGAAAACCAGTGACCAACCGTGAAATAGAACAGGAGGTCCAGACATGGGTACAAACCTGGGTGGCGTGGAAGCCAGAACAACAACTACCCATCATAACACCGCAGGAAGTTTTCAAGCTCATTGGGAAATTGCCTAATGGGAAAGCTGCCGGTCCAGACAAAGTGACTAATGAGGAACTTAAGCATCTCCCGAGAAAAGCTCTGGTGCAACTAACAAAGATATTTAATGCCTTGTTGCAGCAAGGCTATTTCCCCTCTACTTGGAAACGAGCCAAGGTTATCATGCTCCCAAAGCAAGGGAAAAGCACCAGACAACCGTAAAACTACCAACCCCATTAGTCTTTTGTCTACTATTAGTAAATTGCTCGAATAATGTATCCTTTCTGGACTTCAAAACCAAGTCTCGGAAACACATGAATTCTCAAATTCACAGTTTGGTTTTAGAAAAGGGCATTCCACTGAATTACAGCTCCTCAGACTAACTGATGACGCAACAGAGCAATTTAACAATGGGGCTTCAACGTTGGCGCTATTTCTGGACGTAGAAGGTGCATTTGACGGTGCTGGTACAATGGCCTCATTTACAAACTGCACCACAACTTCTTGGAAAACCGATACTTCTAAAACCGCCATGTATGCTGACGACACTGCAATATACAACCACCATAGATATCCACCTTTCGGCCTTGCAGAAATGCAACTTTATGTGAATAACTTCCTCTCATGGCAACATGACTGGAAAATCAAAATTAACCCCAACAAATGCCAGCTGGTCCATTTCCCTAAGCAGCATCCCACTTTGGCAATGGACCAAATGGTCGGTGGTCAAATATTGCACTGTCGTGAGCAAGCTAAATACTTAGGTGTTACCTTGGACCGCACAATGTGCTGGTCCCCCATATAAAAAATAGCGCCAACAAAGGCAGACAGCGGCTAAAGTTGTGCGCCCCCATCTTCCGTAGCAAACAGCTACAAATCAAATCCAAATTGATCCTATACAAGTCATTTATTCTTTCGGTGGTCCTGTACGAATGTGTGGCCTGGGATAATGCCTCCAAAACTGCCTTAAGCAAATTCAAACTCTCCAAAACCTCTCCCTCAGAAAAATCCTTTCTGCTCCACTTGTCACCACTAACCAAACTCTTCACCTCGAAACCCAGATCCCGTTCATCCCGGAGGCAATAGACAAAAGAGCAATGGCGGCATGGAAGCGCATTAGGAACCACAATGACGTGATCGCCAACATTGGCAAAGGTGAGCCGAAGCACCGCAAGCATACTAGGATAAAAGTGTTCTAGACTCGGCACGGCTCGCCGACTAATGCGCATCCACGCAACCTCGGTTCTAGGCCACACACATGTTCCGGCAGAGGCCCTTGCCTCCGAAAATATGTAGGAGCAGCCACCGCGGGAAAGTGTATATATTGTGAAAAAGTGTAAGTGCAGTGCGCTGGGACGCATATTTCTGGTGTGCCCAGTGAAGATGTGTGTGTATGTGTGTGAGTGTGTGCGTGGTTGAATGCGTGCGTGTGTGTATGTGTGTAAATAACTGTAAATATGTACATATGTGTATATATATCTGTGTGTATGTGTGTGTTTGTGTGTGTCTGTGTGTGTGTGTGTGTGTGTGTGTGTGTGTGTGTGTGTGTGTGTGTGTGTGTGTGTGTGTGTGTGTAAACTAAAGACAGAACAAAACCATTCTCGGTGACCTACAGATGGTCACCGTATGGGTTTTTATACACACAGCAAACTGTAAAAAAATCAACAACGTTAACTGTATAAACAATGTCAAATAGAACCTGTAAGCCGGGTCCCATGTACCGGCACCAGGCCCATACGTTTTATAATAAATAACTTAAACTTGAACTTTGATGAGAGATTCTGGATTGTTCAATACGCTTTTCAGCATCGACATGGCCGACATCCTAACCAAGCACCACGGCAACATATTCCAGTATGTTGACGACGTGCTGCTATACTCTACAAACACCCTTGCTCTCCATTAGGCGTTGGCGATTGTCCATCAACCGGAGAAAAGCCACGCAATACTTTTCACCAAACGCCGTTTTCCCGTCAACTTCCCCACATTCACATATCTTCGAAAAAAGATAGAATGGACGGATACTATCTCCTATCTGGGACTGAAGCTTGATAAGGACCTTACTTTTCGGGAACACATCAACGACCTGTCACATCGGGCCAGCGGGGCAACTGCCTCGCTGTATCGCAGATCCCTCTCGAGACTACTGTACGAGGCCTCGTCTCTTCCTATGTGGAAGACGAAATTAGGTGCTGGGCAACAAAATTTTACGACCTTATACCACAACATCGGCGCGCCCTGGTTTGGTCTCTTGGGGACTATAATCCCAGAGAACGCATGCTTGTGCGACACTGGGTTCTCCGCATGGCTAGCAGGCACCCCCGGTAACAGAGGAGCTACTCCAACAACAGCCCAAGCTGAGCTCCCATACAGTCCTTCCAAGAGAAGGTTGGAATCAAAATTCTAAATTTTAAACCGCCATATTTGGATTCACACACCAGCAGTGCCCAACGAAAGTTGCACACTGGAAAGCAGCCGTTGAAGAGCATGAAGTTGCTACCTCCTTTCTACCCACACCCTTAAAATCACCCTGCAAAACCTCACATCCCGTCAGAAAGCGGTTAAGCCCTAAAAGGGCAGGTACACGATTGACACACCTCGAGCTGTTCTCAGCCTGCCAACAGCAGTATGGTATGGTTTGCTGAGCATCGTCCCGCCCCTGATACTCAACGGTGTGAGGTCTGGGGAATGGCGGTTCGATCCACCATCCGTAGGCTTCAGACCGTGCAGAACAGGGCGCTTAACATGATCTACGATACACACTCATTCCAACATCCCATATATCGAGGACGTTGTGCCTCACGCCTCACCCTAACCAGTTGGTCAACGCGCTGGGGCAATAATTATGACTAAAGTCCAGATTTTTATGTAATATCAAGGTGCGAAATATGTAAATATTTATGTAAGAAAAAACATCAAAATATGCAATGAAATATGCAATATCAACAAAATATGTAAAATTATGTAATAATCTAAATGCTAAGATTACCACCTCAAATCTAAATGCAGACTGCAAATTACCCAGAATTTTGTAATTTGATGTGTCTGTAAGTATATAAATTAATTACAACGAGTTAAAATTTACTAAATATAGAATTAATTATAGGGAAATGTTTTGTTCACCAAGACACCAATAACCTCCGTGACACTTCAACAAGCAGCTGCAGAAAATGGTCTCCTATATAAACGACTCACGTATACACAAGGTCCATAAGTCCCTAGAAGAGATTCTGCAAAGACACACGACAGCGCTGGAGACCAGACTCAATCTCATAGAGGACATTCTGACACTCCCAGGACTTTCCCTTCCTTCCACAGTTCCACACACGTTCTTTCCCAAGTCGCAGCTCGGTGTCAGGGCATCCACCATGATATTCGACCTGCCCAAGCCTATGGCCCATCTTAACATGTACTCACAGTCATCCGGTTTGCTCCGGCGGTAACGGACACCACACCACCCCTGTGCCAAATAAATTACATCACTACAGAATTACCTTAGTTATAGCATAAAAACATAAAATAAAAAAATAAAGCAAGTGAAAGTAAATTTGCGTGAGCTTTAATATGCAGTAATCTTAAAAACTAATCACAACTATGGAAGCTTACGCGTTAAACTTGACACGCCAGTGGTATGGCGTTAGGACATATGGTCAGCTGAGACTGACAGGTGAGCAGGTATAAAAAATACAGCCGTAGGAGCTACCGGCAACGTGTGGATTTCGGAGCGCGATTTCTCATACTTTAGTTCCAACACAACCCACTTGGAGGGCTTTTTGTTGACATAGTATAACAAGGGCGGTGTGTGAAACTTTCTGGCGTTGAATCTAACGTGAAACCGTGTTCTGTGGTGAAACCTACGCAAACATCGGTAAACGGCAGACAATACCCTTCACATTCTAGACAGCATTGGCAACGAGCGCGTGTTGACCATGTGGTTGCTACAATAGCGCAACCATTACCTGTAGTCACAGGTGCCTGCGGAGTAACACATTTTTTCCACTTTATGTCAGCACATAATCTTAGAACGGAGCTGGTATAAAGTAAGTACTACTTCCGAAATATTGAACTCAATAATCTGTGACTTCCATACAAGAGTAACCTGCTTCCGAAGTACTGTATTCTTTTCACATTCTTCCAGAGTACATTTCTACAGAAGTAAATATCGGAGACCACAGTCATGTAGTATGTTACTATGGAAGTACGTGGAGCTCAAACATAGGTGAGAACTTATTCTTGTGACTTGGTTGGAGAAACTTACCTATAGATTGAACTACTGTAGCGCATGGTATTCTGAGGAAGATTTTTTTGCATGTTTATGGACTATTTAGAATATATTGATATCAAAGAAGAAAATGACGTGAATACGACAGTGCGCAGTAGGAAATGGTAAGATTAATCTGATAGATTTGCAGAAAGAGAGAGCGAGAGAGTAGTTCAAGGAAGGTTTTGGTAATACCAAAGGGTTAGTTACATTCGTTTAGAATCTACTTGGAAACCTTTCGCAACAAAACAGATAGGAATTCAACTACATTTCCCAAATTGCAATTGTTATGAACGCTTCCAGTGTTTCAAACCGGAACATTTCAGATAATCACAGGCAATCTTATAACATTCACCGTGCGACGCTGATCGTATCTTTCATTGCGTAGTTACCACACTGTCGAGGTTAAGAGCCAGGGGCATAGATATGCCTACGAATGTTTGAATATTCAGAAATGTAGTACTTACTTTTGCAAGTTTACCTCTGTGCCTATCCGATGAAAACGGAAACTTTTCCAGTATAGGAAAGGGTATATCTCCATCAACATTTAAGTGATCTGCGATGTATATATGAAGATTAGAAACTTGTTTCCAAGGAATTTTAAATTGCTCTTCAGTGTGTTTCCCTCATTTGAAATATTAAGCTCATGTATCAAGATTTTTTATGTATTTCTATTTCTATCCAGGTCTTTACATTGTGTTTTTTTTCTGCCCATAAGCACATTTATCTTTCACATTCCATTTTATTCTCTTTTTCTATCACACATGACCTTATCCATGATCACTTCAAGTAAGTCTCATAAATAAAGCAATATTTTGCGAGAAATGAACTTTTATAGTTGTAGCAGTAATTAAAATAGTACATTGTAGCTGAGGTCTCTGAAGTTATTTCCAGAGTAAATTACTCCCAAAGTAATCTAACATGCAACATGAAATTTCAAACAAATTGTTAAATATGTTGCTGTTTGCCGACAAAATAGCGAATCTCCCTTGCAAAAATCTATTTTTAAACTTAATGAACTTTGTGAACAACATAACATGAATATTTCTTTTATAAAAATAAAGGTAATGGCATTCATAGGGAAAGAACCGATTAGAACAAAAATAGTTGTAAATAACCGTTGTGTAGAACAGGTGACTATTTTAACTACTGACGTTGGTTATGATGAGGACAATAAAATATGTAAATTTCAAAGTGTGTGTGTGGAACAATTAATAGGTCATTTAGAGACAAAATACATAAAGAAACAAAATTAAGGTTACAAAGTTATGGCTGCACTTATACTAGCGTACGGAAGTGAGACTTGGATGCTAACTAAAAAGTAAC
>CM060965.1:145171873-145239373 GCA_030765045.1 Tenodera sinensis | reverse complement strand
GCTTGATATAGAGGATTTATATTATATATTTTTAATAAGGTATATAGAGGACTTGATATGGAGAAGAATTACAATCAGATAGTTTTAATAAGTTATAGAATGCTTGATACGGAGAATGATTTCAATCAGATATGTTTAACATGGTATATACAGGGCTTGTATGGAGAAGGATTGTGAACAGATATTCTTATAAGCTGTAGTGACGCCAAAAATTCACTTGCTGAGAGCATAACTTTGCATACCTTTAACTACCTATCGATTAATTGTCTTACTTTTGTCTACTAGTGAAAGTAGGCTTAAACCTAAGATAACCTCACATTTTCTCAATTGTATAATTTTTCAAAAATGAATGTTATGTAGGTATTCATTGTTAATAAACAATTCTCCAAAAAGTGTAGGAAAAACTAATTTGAAGCTAAATATAAATCTAAAATAACCCTGCAGTGATAAAAGATCAATTCATGGTAATTTATAAATGGATCGATTTTAAAACATAACAAACTTTAAACATGCTCATTTCAGTCACCCCTCGCGTCCATCACACAATTCACCAATTAACGACGCCATGTGGCTGACTCATTACAAAGTTTACCATTAACTATCAAAAACACGTCACCATTAATTGCCACCAGGGGTCACTCAGGGCTTATGTCATGTTTGTCCTCTGGCACTTCAGTAATGCACTCGCTGTCACTGCCACTGGCAGGCAGCTTCCATCTTCCACCACTGAATGCGCAGGTGCTTAATGCGGTACTGCAGCAGTGAGGTTGGACCTCAAGACTTCCGGTGGGGTTTTTTAGTGAGTAGTGCTGACCTGGTTCAAATCAGGGTAGGTGTCTTACACTCACATGCTTGCATGTGGTAAGGGTGTAAGTTGCCTTTTTCCCCACCAAAAGAAAACTACAATTTATGGGGAGTTCGAACTAATATTATCGAATTCTAGTGTTCCATTTCTTACTTTGTGACTGAACAAACTGTTTAAACATTTAATCGGGGTTTAATTTTATTATAATTGCTATTTCTTTGTGCATATTCATTCGCATTTGTAGCTTTTTCAAGTACCGCTGAAAATATTTCTCTGCAATGTTCATGATGCCACATCTGGGCACCAACACTGGAGCTCGAAAATATAAAATATTGATAATTTTCAACTTGAAAGAATCATTTCCGTTACATTATTAATATGGAAATTTGCGGCGATAATGCTGACTCGCGTCACGTGCTGTACTCTGCGTGTCGAGAATGACCAAAGCATTTGACCAGTTCATAAACCAGGGTTAATGCATAATGTCTGACCTTCAACCTACATAAGTACTATGAAGAGTGGCAATAACAGCGTAGCTAAGTTGTCTATTTAATCATAATTTATTGTATGTTAAAAACTTGCCTTATTAGCTAAACAGCACAAAAAGCTAAACGCTAATGCAAACAATGTTCGGTTTAATGTTACTTATGCTCTACGATTGTATGGAAATAAGCTTGCTAATGAAAACAGGTCATTGCGTTTCAAAACGATCGGTTAACAACATACATTGTGTTTACCAAAGCTATGATTTGTTTTTGTCACCGCTTGCTTCCATAATAATTATTCCTGCCTTGGTAGTCTAATTTAAAATGTACATAAGTTTTAAATAATTGATTTAAATTTGCTCTGTTTTCTACAGATATAAATTGTGTTATTATACCTGCTGCTCTGTGGTACTTTTAGTTTATGTTGGTTTCATATTTCTAAGCTATACTTTAGGTTACACTGCTGCTATTGTGTATGTGCTCACAAACACACAAACACACACAGGCACACACACACACACACACACACACACACACACACACACACACATACACACAAATGCGTTGGTCTGGGTGGCTGAGTGGTGTAGACTTTGGCTTTCTGATCCCAAGTTCACGGGTTCAAATCCGGCCCAGACCGATGGTTTTTAAGCGTGCTTAAAAACGACAGCTCCGTGTCAGTATATTTACTGGCATGTAAACGAACTCCTGCGAAACGAAATTCCAGCACACCGGCGACGCTAGTATGATCGTGGCAATTAACAGCGTCGTTAAACAACAAAGTAATTTAATTTCCCACATGCACATTCACAATAATAGTAAAATTAACCTGTGAGTACATACAAATACCAAGCCGTATTGCGCACGCAGTATAGGTCAATACACTATCTTCATACAATCAAAGAAGTTACTGAAAAAGTACAGGAATTCGTTCTAAACATATACTTAGCATTCATAGATTACACCAAAGCTTTCGACTGAGTAGAGCATGTCAGTGTGCTGACATCCCAAACAGCAATGAATATTCACCAAAAATACAGAGGATTAATAGGGAAAACATATTCTAATAGCAACGCGAAGGAAAAAAAGAGGATCTTTGTTCAATTATTGGGAATTAGGAAAGAATGATGAGCTAAATAAACCAAATTGATTAAAATAATTGTTTCCATGTGTACAAATTATAGATACCAGAATAGAGAACAGAGCTTGATCCGGAAATTTTCAAAACAAAAGGAGACCCAAGCTCACCGAAGCTGTTCACAAGCGTCCTTGAAACAGTATTCGAAACCTAAGTCGGAATAAGAAAAGATGGGAAATTAAAGTTGATGGAAGAAGATTTGAGGACTTGCAATTTGCTAACGGTATCGTACGATTTGTAAAATCCGCGGCAGAACTTCAAGAGATGACTTCAGAGTTAAATGTAAGTAGCAAGGAAGTAGGACTGCAAATGAACGCTACTAAAACTAGAGTAATGACGAATTCCATGGAGATAACAGTTAATATTGAGGGCACGCCTATTCAGTACTGCAACAAATACATTTATCTGGGACAAATAATCAGCATGACAAAAACAAGAGGTGGAGAAGATTAAGTTTAGCATGGGGAACATTTTGAAGCCTAAAATTCATATTAGGTAATGGGAAAAACAATCAGCCCTGCGTTGAAATTCGAAATCCTACAAATCTGTCATCCAGTACTTCTGTATGGTAGTTAGAATTGGACATACACAGCAAAACACATGGAGATGATTCAGATATGTCAGCGGAAAATGGAGAGGAAGGTTTTTTGTAGTGTTTAACGCCTGCTTTTACTACATACGGCACCGCAGGCGGTGACTCTGATGATACATGGAATGAAGATGGAGCACCGGTGGAATGAGATGGCGGGGGAAACCGGAGAACCCGGAGGAAACCCGCCCCAGCACCACTTCGACCACCACAAATCCCACATAGGGTTGCCTGGGATCGAACCCCATTCGTTTTGGTGATAAGAGAATGGTCTAACCACTGAGCTACAGCGCGTCCGTGAAAGGAAGGTATTGAAGATCAGATTCACGACAAAGTGCAAAACGAGGAGCTAAGAAGAAGAAGAAGTGGAGTGGAGGATGCGGCTGAAAGCGCAAGAACACTTAAATGGAGATGGAGAGCACACGTGGCCAAAATGCCACAAAATAGGTGGGCTTACGACAAGACAATGTGGGAGCTGAGGTGGGGAAAAAGAATCAGAGAACGACCACATCAGAGATGGGCACAAGAATTTAATGAAATTAGTTGTTTTTTAAATTATCATGTTAATGAATGTCAAAAGGAAAGTTCACACTGTAAATTCCATAGAGTATGATGGAGGTGTTGTAATCACATAATATGCCAGAAACAACTAAAATGTTTCGTATAGATCCAGAAATAGGATTTGCATAAGTTCTCAGTTGAACAGCATAACAATGAAGTAAAAAAGAACAGTTTTACTTTCTCATTTAGCATGGGCTGTATGTTTTCTAGGAAAACAGACACTCGCTTTGCATGGTCACAATGAGAATGAAGGATCTTCAAATGAATGAGCAATATATGGCGTCTTCCTGAAAGTGTACTGAGAAAAATCGAATGTTTTTCGTGCAACTTCTCGTGATATTCAGAATGACTTAATTTCAAGTGTGAGTGCCGTCATAAGAAATAAATTTCTAAAACTTTTTAGATGAAACTCCTGACATTAATATTGAAGAACAACTCTGCAACGTTTGTTACATAAATATTGACGGAAATGTTGGAGAGAGGTTTATTTGATTTACTGATGTAACTTCTCACAAAAAAGCAAATTTTCTTTTGAATCATACTCACAGTATTATCAATAAAGCCATAATTTTTAGTACCGCATCGTGTGTAGGAAAGTCAGTTATGCCGTGAGTGTGTTCGCCCAGACCGAGGGGCAAGCCATCAGCACTGAACGAAACAGCTCCATGAACACGGTAAGGTAACTAAGAATTGTGGCTTTCATTATCAAACATTTCTTTCAGGCAATGATGAAAGATGAAAACTCCGAAAAGCAATTCGGTTTAATTTGTGTCATATTTTAACAAATTTTACAACATTCGTTGGGTTACAACCCGAATCTGATAGTCACCCTACGCCAGTGGAATGGAATAACATGAATTAAGAGAGGACTCTACGCCCTGGTTATGGGACAGCATGACCATTTAAATGAAACCTCATCTGAGAACATTATTAAATATCGATGGACAACAGTGTCAACAATATTTTGTAAAATCCAACTACAGAAATTGTTTTCATTGTCACGAGGCTGTAATTCACTCTGAAAGGTTCAAATTTTAAAACTGTAGCAGTTAAGTGAATAGAGCTTCTTAAAACACGCACTTGAGCAACATATCTTAGGGACTTCTTTGGAGACAAAGTGATGCACCAATTTCGAAATTTTAGAACATTTCTTTTTCGCTTCTTACGGTTAAGGTGTAGCTATATCGTTGTGCTAAACGTATACACCAGACAGGCGTCTTTCTCTGCCTGGAACACCAGGACATTTCTCCTAAAGCTGTCTAGACATATCTACATGAATCGGTTTTTACTTATGTATCGTACATAGATATTCTTTGTTCAAGCGTGAATTTTTCGGTAGATTTTAGCGTACTAAAACAAGACAAGAACAGCAACAATAATAAGAATACCCCAAATCAACTCACATACCGTAACAGATGCCTTGAATAGTCTTTCATCTTTGGCGTGCATAATTCTAGTCTTCACAGTTCTAACTAAATGCAGAAACTGACTGTGTCATTACTTATTAGTATAATGCATCTGATAAATGTAACCTTGAGGGGGTCATTCACACTACTGCACAGCGGAAAAGCACCAAGATACTGCAGTGAAAGTGAAATACGCATATGTATACCTGTGTCCCCGCTATAAAGCGGACGCATGTAGAAAGCTAGTGACACGTTTTCCTCGTAACATTGATGAGAGATGTTCAAATATGTGCATTTGAATTGCATACAAAGATGCTTTCCGCTTGAGACTAGGGTTGTTTGTGCCTGTAGTACAGTGGAGACTATGGAAGACTACAAGATGACAAAGTGGGACGATACTCGTAAAATAATGTGACAAAATGTTAAAATCCATTCAGTTATTTTTATTTTCTTCCAAAACCAAATCTATAACGACACAGTTCTCTTTTACTGACGTTAATACAGTCTTCAGTCCTTCGTGATATTACAACTCGCAGCTGTTTTGTTCATGTAGTCGTTACACACAATTTTCTGTTTCTCACTTCTGTCTCTGTCTCACAAGAACTAACTCTGACGATACGATCACTCAAAACTCTTTAAATGCTTCACTATCTTCCTTTACAACGCGACGGTTCTCTCACGACGACCGTACACACAGACAGCTGACACACACTAACAGCTGACTGCTGCGACGACTGATGTCTGTAACAACTAACCGTTCCTCTCGTCGCCTCGCCTCCTTATATAGCGAGGATAACGTAACATGGACCTTTCTCGAACCTCATCTTTTCTGGAACCTCTACAAATACGCCGACTGCCAGGTGCCTCTCGAATAATCTCGTAAACCCCTTTTGGATCTGCCGCTCTGATTGTTATCGTGTATTTGCTCGGCGTGAGCGGTGTGAGCGCCTTTCATTGTTCGCAGGCCTGGTAGGTATGTGGTGTAAGGTACCTTGACCCTGGCCGTCGTTTGTTGTGCGCTGCGGCCGTGTTACAATTATAACAAGACCACAGAAAACACTAATTTTTATAATAACTTTTATTTAAAAGGTTTGGTTAACTAGTTTGTATATTACTTATCTACTTTTTACTTATGCGCAAGGCTTACATACAACTACTTGGAAGGAATCAATAAATATTTGTAACAAGAGAAATTGCAAAAATGTCACAGGTGTCTAATTGTTTAGTGTCACTATGCTTTTTGCTTGTCGTATTCTTTGTTATTATCTGGGTCCTGATTCAAATAACAAGTTGAGAGCTGAAGATCTCCAAAGTATTCTTCTGCAGAGTAAGTTAATGTTACTCGTGTAGAAAAACATGCAACAGGTGCTAATTCTTGAACAGTGATCTGAGCTTGTATAATATATTACCTTTATGCCTTTGCTATTTCTTTCTCTCTTTCACGCATATACATACAAACCACACACAGTTGGAACTGGGTTTTGACTGATTCTTTTCGTGCAGTCTTAAACCGGTATTTGGTTCTCTACCCACGTGCTAAACATCATATGTGTGCAGTATAATCCAGTGGAGACGTGCTAATGAATGCATGAGGTTACTAAGCAAACTTCAGCGAAGGATTGCTTGTCGCTGGTGGTTGATTACTAACGGTGTTTAGTTAGATAGTAACGTCCAACACTGCAGTTTTGTCATGTGCTTCGTGATACGCACCTTAATTTGCTTCTTTCAAACGCAGTCGTACGACTGGATGTGATTTCTTGCTAGACGAAGACAGCAGGAAAGTAACTATGGAATTTGATACCTTGCAACTCATCAAAAGAAAGGAAAAAGAAGACGGGGAAGAAAGTACATTAAGCATATCAGACAATACTTAAAAATTGTATATACAGTGTCCCAAATTGAGATAAACACACTTTTAAACATTATTTCTCAGCAAATAAAACGAGACAGAAATATAATTATTTTCTCCTGTATGATCCAAAAGGTACTGTCGGTCTGGGTGGCTCAATTGGTTAGACGCTGGACTACTGATCCCAAGGTAGCGGGTTCAAATCCAGCCCAGACTGATGGTTTTTAAGTGTGCTTAAAAGCGACAGCTGCATGTCAGTAAATTTACTGGCATGTAAAAGAACTCCTGCGGGACGAAATTGCGGCACACCGGCGACGCTGATGTGATCCTGGCAATTGACAGCGTCGTTAAACAACAAAATAATGGATGCTGGGAAAGCATAACAGCACGTTCATCGTTCTACATGTGCCCATAAACAAACATGGCGGATAGATAATTTAATGAATGTATGTGGTTATTGAAGTGCTATTGGAAAGTCATATTCAAACTTGATGACAATTAATCAATACAAGTGTGTGTACTGGTTTAGGAAGAAAATGCTGGCAATCTTCCAGTCTGCCTTACAGAGGAGTAATTGGACTGCACTTCTTCGAAGAGTTTGTCATGGGTTAGACTTACCTGCAAATGATGGATCACTTCCAACAAAACCGGGCTCCACCTCACTTTCATGTCGTGAGATATTTTCTGGATTGCACATTCAGATATCGATAGGACGAAGAGGAAATGCTTCGGAGTTTCCACCTCTATCTCCCGATTTAACTTCTCTAGATTTCTAGCTTTGGGAAGTTTAAAGAACACGGCGTGCGTCACCAAATCACGAATACTAGAGGAAATGAGAGGTCAGATTGAACATTCATTCCATTAGCAAAAACCCAGATGGTATGTCGCTCTGTTTGATGTCTTTGTTGGGAGTGCACAGTGGCAGAAGTTGAACATTTGAACATCTTCAAGTTTAAGGAATAGAACACAACAAAAATTATATTTCTGTCTCATTTCATACCTCAGAAACCACGTTTCCAAGTGTGTATATATCAATTTGAAACACTCTGTATATCGCGTTTATTGTTCTTCGCAACATTTGTCACTTGCAAATGACGGCGTGAAGAGGATCAATTCAAAACTTTCCTACTAATTTTGTAAACTATCTAGCAAAGCCAGGTTTACCAAGCAAGATGGCTCGAGAATCACTTGGGTCGGAAATCCATTAGACATTGGACCACTCACCCTGGGACATTTTTGTGGTTTTCCCAGGTCTACAATTGCGGTCAATCAAACACACGGTACAGCCCTGGCAGACTTCTTGCAGGGATTCCAGGCGGGAAGAAGTGATTTTAACCCGCTTGAGGACAGACCACACCCGAGTCACCCATGGACACCTTCTGCGTGGTGATTCGGCGGCTGTCTGTGCTACGTGGAGAGTTCCATTCTCCGTCGCACATATCCTTATTGACTGTCCGCGATACGCTCATGAGCGCCATTCCCTTGGCCTGGGTCGTACACTGAGCTCAGTTTTAGGCAGCGACCCAGTAGCTGCGAATACTCTGCTGTGGTTTGTTATCAATATTGATTTTGCTAAGTAAGTGTAAGGTATTTTATTTTGGAGGTTTTAGAATTTTAGGGTGTTTTACTTCTTTTTACGTTTTTAAATGTTTTAATAGCTCACACTTTTATTAAGTTACGTTTTACCTGTTTTAAATTCTAGCTATTTTAACTTCAATTTTAAGCTCATTTAACTTTCAGTTTTCGCTTTTTAGGAGTGAGGTTTTAACAGTTGAGTTTGCTTGCTTTCATCTTTGGACTTCGGGCCCTAATGACTTAGTTGTCGACGGGCCCTTAAACCCACTCTCTCACTCACTCCCAGGTCCATAGACGAATGCTTGGTTAATGGGTGAGGGGGGGGGGGCTTGTAGGTTTAAATGCACTCAACTTCGTGGTCATCAGCGCCCTTAAAACAGTTGACAATAGTCAGATATAAATTTCAATAAAAAATAAAATTACTACTAAAGAAAGAAAATATATAAATATACAGTAGTAAAAGCCAAAATTGAAACAAAGCTATACATATGTCAAAAGAGTATAAAAACTTAGGTATATAAAGCTTCAAATCCTCAAAAACATGTTGTACTCCGTTAAAAACCTAAAAACTCTTTCGACCACTATTTGGTCGTCCGCCAAGACCTCTGAAAGTCTGACAGACAGCTGCAGAGAGTCTCCAAAGTGCGCCAGAGAGCAACACTCTAGCAGCACGTGACGGACTGACAAAAGGTTGTCGCATAGCGGACAAAGAGGAGCAAGGCCCCTTTTAAATGGGTAACCATGCGAGAAATTGCAGTGGCCTATTTGCAACTGAGCCAACCTAATTTCCTCGCGACGAGATATGCGAGAAGTGGTTACCCAGTTTATCGGAAGTGCTTTTACTTCTCTCAGCTTATTACCGCGTAGAGCTGACCACTCTTCATGCCAGGACGACAGCACCGCTCTCCACACTTCAAGCCTAAAGTCTTCCGAAGTAACACGTGAGATGGCAATACTGGGTTCTGTGACTGCCGTCTTTGCTGCCAAATCCGCCATTTCATTCCCAGGCAAATTTACGTGACCAAGAATCCATGCACACACCACGTCAACGGCAAAAGCGTGTAAAACATGGAGGGCATCCTGGATACGTTGTCCAATAGGGTGGGGGTTGTACAGTTCAAAAAGGCTCTGAAGTGCACCAAGGGAATCACTCAAAATCAGGCAGGTATCTAATTTACGATGGCGCACATATAAAACGGCTCGGTAAATTGCATACAGCTCTGCAGTAAAAATGGAAGTGCTGTTAGGAAAACCGAATATGGTTCGGTTCCATAAACAAGCACATCCAACACCACTGGTGCTCTTGGATCCATCATTGTAAATAAAATGTCGGTCAGTGTAACCTGACAAAAATTCTAAAAATAAAAACATGTGCGAATACTACTAATAGGCGGTGTACGGTCATCCCAAGATCTACATGGGACGTGCCAGGTAACCAAGGGGAGTAGAGCTTCTCGCACATCCTAGGCAAACATTCTAGGCAGTTCAATTGCAAGCTTCCTTAGAATCTCCTGGAAACGAAAACCCAATGGCTTAGGACTAAGTGTTCTTTTCCTATATTGTTCTGTATTGTTTCTGTAGTGAAAAAAGCGAGCTTTGGGTGCTTAGGCATACATGTAAGCGTACAACCATAATTTGCCAAGAGAAAGAAACTCACGCCGATATTGCAGAGCAGGTTCTGCGGACTCGGCGTAAAGGCTCACGACAGGACTTGTTGGAAAAGCTCCTATTGCCATGCACTAAGTTAAATCTGCTTCTACCACAAATTTCCTGTCCGTAATTTCCTATGTTGTCATTTGCACTTTGATGGCCATCTGGTGCCCCATTATGGGGGCTTTCGTTCCCGGAATCCCAAGGCAAGCAGGCTCACACCAGCATCAACACTGATGTCACTCAGGAATGTTAAAGACCCCGTCCTTGCTAGCGCAATTCGCCTTCCGAATCTGATCGTCCTACGGGAATCCCCTTCGTTCCCTCCTCCTAGAGGAAATTATATAGTTGTCGACGGATCCTTGAACACTCACTGACTCACTCACTGCTAAAAGTCCCTTAAGACATAATGGGATTACTGGATACCCTGAGTGCGGTGCTCAGCTTCAGTGGCTGGGTTATATTCTATTCTAAGTTCAAGTTTAGGTGTTATTTACGCATTTACACGGTGCTCTCGAATCCTTATATATGAAATATGTGATGAGCACGATTCCAGTTCAAACTATCCAGATATAAACTTGTTTGGAGTGTAGTATAGATTCATGTAGGATATCGAATGTTTGTATGTATATCGATCTAATTGAATACCTAGGGAGACTCAGATCTATTTTATTTTGCTATGTAAAATAAGTGTGTGTATAATGTAGATGATATCGCTCGCCTTAAAACTCCCGTTTTTGAAGAACTCCCTTTAGTGTATGACGTCCTCCGTCGTGTAGACAAGAAGGCGAGCTTGCTTTAACAACTAAATAAGCAATGGTCATACAACTTTCTACTTCACAGCAAGTTTACAAACAAGGTGTTAAATTTTGAGCTGACAGTCAATTTTTTATCGCCTATGTTTAGGACTTACGCTCGTCTCGGGGACACTTGGGGTTGCTGGTGTAATGTTTTGGAACCACGTGCTTGTTGATTGCACCGGTTAGCTGAGTGGGAACATATGCCGGCAAAACCAATTGGTTTTATGATTCCTAAAGTGAGATTCTCACGTCGTCGTTCGACCAGAGCGGACGTGTTTTGCTTGTCACTGGTGGAAAGACGGAATTTTCAGCCATCCCCCACGGAGCAGGAGATCCCGCAAGAAGGTGGAGTGCGCATGCCGGTGGTGCACAGGCTTCGTACTTCGGGCTAATACATTAGCCAAAGTCAACGTAGGGTAGCTCTATAAGAAGTTTGGAAAGCAAACTTTAGAGCTTACCGAAGACTGCTTTCCTGGAGCGGCAACATCTGTCTCGAGATTGGACTTTGCATTGGAGTGCCTGATTGGTGCTTGTATCAAGCATCGGTATTGGTCTCCAATATACTGCGAGCAAGGTCCCGACTAACAAGCAGTAGCGGTTTGTCAACAAGGCTAGAGCCAACACCTTCGGGTGGATATAGGCGCATCCTTTTTGGGTGTTCGGTCCTCTGTTGGCAGCGCTTCTTAGCAACCGCTGCTGAAGGTAAGTGGTCAGCCCGACAATATTATGTCTACAAAACCTAATCCCACTGTTAAAAACAGCAAAACCAGACTCGATAACGAGAACTCAGCAATGCCCAGCACATCTGGCGCAAACAATAACGTCTCCGCAAGCTCACCTCAGGAGACAGTCAACCGGCGACGCCGAAAGCCCATACAAGGCGGAAATGGCAACGCCAAACGTTTGGCATTAACCGGATATACGTCCAACCAAGGCGCTAAACGCGAATCAAATTCACGTTTAGGCCGAACCTCAGAGGCAAACTCTGACAGCTCCCGCGAGGATTCAGATGCGGAATCCAATACAGACGAGACCGTCGTCCAGTCTGAAACGTCCAGGATGGACGAAGACGAGGCAAGCTCCTCTGACATCTCTACTGAGGTGGACGAGGCAGAATTTCGAGAGGTGGTCAACCGTCGGAAGAAGCGCCAACAGAACCCATCAACTATCTCGACTGACGAACAAACTGGTGAACCAACTGGTGAACCAACTGAAAAATCAGACAAGCAGCATATTCCGCCTATCATCGTAGACGATTTCAGGGGTATGGTGGGCTTCCTAAAAGAAGTCATGCCAACACTTTCGGGGTCGTGCTCGGTGACGAGGAGGAAAAGCCGCTATGTCTTTCAGACGAACCATGTGAGGGACTATAACACCCTCCTATCTGTCCTTGACAAGAAAAATCTCCCTCACTTTACGTTTGGTCTCGACAAAACTCGAGACATCCGCCGTGTCATCAGAGGTCTTCCATTAGATACGCCCGTGGGCGATATCGAAGAAGAGCTCAGACGCAAAGGCATCACCCCTCGACTGGTAAGGCAACTTACCAAACCGGGCGAGAACGGGGAAGCCAAGAGACCAATTCCTCTTTTCCTGGTTGTGGTGGAGAGGGCGTGTGATCCGGAGATGAAAATCGACGGAGTCACGTCTCTCTGCTACCTCAGGGTGAAGGTGGAAGCTGTGAGGAGTTCTTTTGGGCCCCCACAATGCTACCGGTGCCTTGGCTTCAACCATTCGAGCCATTTCTGCCGCAGAAACCTTAGATGTCTTCGCTGTGGTGATCCGCACCACAAAGAATCCTGCCCTAGACAGATCACAGATGATCCCACCTGCGCAAACTGCAAGGGCAAACATGTGGCCTGCTATGGAGGTTGCCCTGCGAGGAAGAGAGTGATCGCCTCCAGGAGACCACAGATACCTCAAGGTCCAACTCCCGTCAGAGGAGACCAAGTGAGACCTTCCACCTCAAATTACCAGGCCCCTCAACCCCAATTAGTCAATACTCCTAGAGTTTCGCAAGCTCAAACGAACCAGCGTACCTCGGGTAATCCATGGACTCGAGAACAACACCAGCAACCATCACACAACACACAACATCAGCCCCAGAATAAACCTCCCCCACAAACAATTCCAAGGCCGCAGAGGGAGAGAAAACCCCGGAAGCCCAAACGAGCACCCAGAGTGGTCGAAGCGAGGGATGTTTCCACCACCCGACAACATCAGGAGGAGGCTAGAGCCGAGGAGACACCAGCACCCCCTCCTTCCACAAACAACACCCCCTCATCCCCTACCTTTCAGCTCACTGACCTGCTCAAATGGGCGCAGCTAGTTTTGCAGACCCATGGGCAAAGGATTTGCGATCTCATCGTGAGATATAGCTCTGCGAGCGACTCAACAGCTAAGACGCTCATTGTAATGGAGGGGCTCGCCCTTCTAACCTCCGTACTTCAAAACACCGAAAATGGCCAGACAAACTAGGCCAAGCACCTCATTTCGGTTCGCGTTTTGGAACGCGTGCGGATTGGCTGGCCAGGCGGGGGAGTTATCCCACTTTGCCCGCACTTATGCCCTAGACGCTATTTTAGTTACCCACCTACGCCCAAATGCTCGCTTCCGTTTACCGGGCTACGTTTGCCACAGAACTGATCGTCAAGGTCGTCCTGGAGGCGGAACGGCGGTGTTCGTAAGGCAAAACGTAGTCCATCGCCCAATACAGCTCCCACCCCTTCAAACACTAGAGGCCACGGCTATCACTCTGAACCTTGACGGCACAGAGATACTGATAGTCTCAGTATATCACCCTCCACGAAGGCAGTTTGTCCCAAATGAATACCATTCCATCCTAGCCCTTTATCCCAACGTCATCCTAGCTGGGGACTTCAACGCCAAACACCAACGCTGGCACTGTGGTCGAAGGGCGGATGCCCGAGGCAATTCCATCATCCGCCTCATCGACGCGGACCCCGAACTAAGGGTGGAGGGCCCGTGGCAACCCACACATCACCCGCATGGTCTAGGACTACCCTCTGTCATAGACTTTGCGATCATAAAGCATTTCCCATTTCATCTCACACTGACATCAATAAATGCTCTCCAATCAGACCACAACCCAGTACTGGCAGAAATCAATACCCGGATTGCCAGTCACGACAGTTCAAATTACACTCGGGAAACGGACTGGGAAGGTGTCCGTAATTGCCTTCGTACCTCCATCCCACCTAACCCCAGAATCAACGACATCCCAACTCTTGAAGCGGCAGTTTCTTCATTCACATCCATTGTGACAAGAACTGCCCAAAACCTGACAATCCGAGCTCCAGCTCCCTTACACCCAGACGTCCTCCCACTTGACATAATCCTCCTTATCCGTCGGTCCTGGGCGGCACGAAGACTCTATCAAAGGCATCGCACACCCCACAACAGAGCCCTATTACGGCGACTGCGCCGACTGGTCGGGGCTCGACTGCGTGAGCACCGAGTGCAAGCGTGGGAGAGCAAGATGGCCAGCCTGGACACTGAAAGTGGGGACGTGTGGAAGATCGCCAGATGCCTTCGAAACCGTCGTGGCCAATACAACTCGCCAATTCAGGGCACCCGAGGCCTGGCATACGAGCCTGAAGCCAAAGCCAACGTGTTCGCTGACTATCTAGAGCGGACCATGTGTCCCAGAGACGACCCCCAGGACTATAGATTCTCAGAACGTACCCGCCAAGAAGTGCGTCGATTCTTACGACGTCCGCCGGAGGATGCGGAACGACTACCGGTGATACGTCCCAGCGAAACCCATGGCGCATTAAAACGCCTCAAAATCAAAAAGGCGGCGGGACCTGACGGACTAACTCCCCTCATGCTTCGTCACCTTCCCTTCAACGCCGTGCTCTTCCTAACTAGAGTGTTCAATATGTGCCTTACCCTGGGTCACTTTCCACGCGAGTGGAGAGAGGCTCGGGTGATATGCATTTTGAAACCTGGGAAAGACCCGGTGCATCCCTCCAACTACAGATCCATAAGCCTTTTGTCCATCCTCTCGAAAGTTCTAGAGAGGATGATCCTAACCCGATTATCCCCTTTACTGGGAAACATGCAAGCCATCCCAGAACATCAGTTCGGCTTTCGACCTGGACACTCTACACCTCAGCAACTGCTGCGTGTGGTGGAGGCTGCTGCCCTGGGTTTTCAGGAACGCGCATTCACCGCTGCGGTATCTTTGGATGTGGAAAAGGCCTTCTCAACCACCTGGCACACAGGGCTACTTCATAAGCTGATTCACCTGGGGCTACCCACACAACTCATTCACATCCTACACAGTTTCCTCCGACACCGGACCCTCATAGTCACAGTTGCTGGACGAACCTCCACAATTAGGCCAATAAGAGGCGGAGTCCCCGAGGGCTCTGTTTTATCCCCTACCCTCTTCAGTGTCTACATGGCAGACTTCCCAACTGAACCACAGGTCAATCTAGCGCAATATGCAGATGACGTACTACTATACTGCACCAACAGAAACATCCACAGAGCCTTCAACCCTATTCAAAGACACCTCCGCCTAGTCCAAGACTGGTGCCGACGATGGAGAATGTCTGTTAATCCAGACAAGAGCCATGCCATCCTGTTCACGAGACGTCCCACACCTGCAGACTGCCCCACCTTCCAACTTCGGGGTCAAAGGATCCAGTGGAGAGACACCATCACCTATTTGGGAGTTAAATTAGACAAAAGTCTAACATTTCGAGGTCATATCAGAGACCTATCGGTGCGGTCGCAGGGGGCTATTGCCTCACTGTACCCTATGCTGAAATCCGAGATGCCAGTCCGCCTGAAACTACACCTATTCAGAGCCCTGATTATCCCCCTCATGCTTTACGCCTGTGAAGTGTGGGGCATGGCAGCGGGTAGTTGGCTTCTGTGGCTCCAGAGGGCGCAGAACAGAGGACTTCGGTCCATCTACTCTGTCCCTTTATCCTTCCCCGTGAGACTACTTCACGAAGCCTCATCTCTTCCATACGTGGAGGATGAAATTAGGCGCCGGGCAGCAAAATTGTACGCCAAATTACCCAACCACCAAAGCGTCCTGGTTAGATCTCTAGGTGATTATGACCCCACAACACGCCGCTTCAGGTCGTACAGGGTTCCCCGTATGGCTTGCGGGTATATCCCATAACAAAGTAGTTTACCCATCAGCAGCAAAAGCTAAACTACAAATAATCCCAATAAAGAGCTATTCGGTTCGAAAATTCAACCCACCATCAAAATTCAAAATTTAAAAAGATCGAAAGATCTTACAAAATGTTTAAACACTCTTTATCTCCACAGAATGCAAACATTGCTGAGTTCTGTGAGTCATCAGCTAAGGGGCAAATTAGCCTCCTTATTATTTAAGCCATAACCTAAATTTAAAAACAACACCCTTAACCACCCTTTACCAAAAATTCTACCTGCGGTTAAACCCTATTAAGGGTAGGTACGCAGAAAAATATCGTCGGGCTGAACCACAGCCTGCCAGTATGTCGTCGTCGTCGTCCTAAAGTGAGGTCCTACCTCGCTAAGCAACTTTTTGGTGGGTATCGTGGATAGTTTGTCTCAGTTTAATGGACTTTACTGACCTCTCAGTGGGCATACTTGAACTTGTTTCAAGTTAATTTCAGTTATTCCAAATAGAGCGAAAAAGTGTTACAGTTCTGTACGCATGATCCGAGCTTCCAGCTAAATACTGGCCTTTCTATCGTATTAATCTAATACGCAGTTGGGAAACCACGCTTCTTAGGTTGAATAAAAATATAAGGAAAAAAACCTCTTTAAAATATTTTCAATAAAATCCAAGATTCAATTCTTTAAGCCAGTAACTCCAAATATTAGTAAAATGGTTATTCTGTCCAAGAAAATAAAAGGGCAACACAGATACACACACCGATATCGTTCAGCCACGGATTCGTTAACCGAAGGTCTGTGGTTCAAATCCCGTCAGGACTGTACTTGATTGAGGCTTTCTGCAAGTTTTCCTTCTTCACAACCGGCAAATGCAGGGGAGGTACTCTAAAGTTAGATCTGGAGCGTTTCCTTACCAAATTTCCGTTTCCAAATGTATTTTCATTGCCAGTGGTGCTACACGTGAAAAGTACGGACGTTAAATGCTATTTAAAAACTGGTGAATAGAGCGCAAGGGATTTCAGAAAACGCCTTTTCCGGCGGTTCAGGGAAGTTAAAAACATGCATTTCTGGTTAAAAGTTCAACATCGGAGATTTGGTTTGTATGTCTTAAATGAGGGAGAGAAAATAAAAATATAGTAAAATTTAATTTTGTTTGTGCAGTAGGTAGGCCATAACATTTCTAAAATTAGGCTCCACGGAAGCATGGAGGTATTTAGTAATTGCTTCAATTAAAATTGTATTAAAATTTTAGCCAGTGCAGTAGTTATATTCATTTATCCTATTCGCACGCAGGAAAATACCTATCCAAATCACATTTTGTTTCTTGTGCCGTGGCAATGTGGGTTAGAAGTTAGTGTTCGGGTTCTTAGTCATAGAATGCACGTGGGTTCAAGCTTACCCTTGGAATAGCGGTTCTTTTTCAACCATGCACGAGACAAATGACGTGATGATTCTGAGGAGTTACGATAGCTAACGATTTGCAAGCTATAAAGCTAACATTCGGACTGAGGGAGGCGTGCGACCAATCCCTGCCGTGCTTATGTGGGTGCGGGTCGGGAGTGCGCAACTGTCCTGAACAATGTTGCCGAAAGCGTGCTGCAAGACGGAGAATCGTAATCTGATGAGTTGGCTCGATTACGCATTGGTCACTGCAATTTTACGCGTGGTTACCTGCTCTTCTTTGTCCGCTGTGCAACAAACTTGTCGGTCCGTCACGTGCTGCTAGAGTGTGCTTCCCTGGCGCTCCGAGACTGCAACTGTGTGCCAGATTTGCAGAGCTCCTGGCGGGTGATAAACAGTCGAAACACTTCTAAACATTTTAACTATGGTAAATATGACCTAAGGATTTAGAACAGTGATGTTCCAGCCGTGTCTCTTTGGAGACGCTTACGTAATTAGCTGTTATTCCCCACTTCTTCTTTCTTTCGGAGGGTGAATCATGCCTGTGATGTTTGTATTCGCAAGCTGTCAGTATCCAGTGACGGACATAAACAAGCAGTTTATAAGTTATATATTGAAATTTCTGGGAATGTTCTCAGAAGACCTCTTTATTCTGGATCATTTTTGCATAAATAGTAAACGGTAAAAGGCAGACGAAAGCTCACTAAATAAAGATGTGGATCTCGTTAAAACACATAATTTATGTCAAATACTTCTTTTTTCAGAGTGAGCCATTTACGAGGCATTCTTTATTATTTGTTGAATTTGCCAATACTCATACTTTTCTTAAATAGGAAAATGTTATCCGGGTTCTTATCTCTTGGCCTTGCAAATAGAAGGGAATTTCAAAGGCATCGCATAGGAACCACCTCTTAAAACATTCACTAGCAGCCTACTGCATTCCCATATTTCCCTTGAACCTACAAGAAAATTAGCTATAAGATACCTTCTGAAAATGCTTATCTCCATTAAAGTATAGTAGATAGAGAAGTAAGCATTTGCAAGGATAGTGTTTGTGTATATATATATTTCAAACAGAGTTTCTCCAAATTGAACTATATTAAAAGTCTATCGTAATGGTTTATGCTACGATCACTTGGTGTATCTTCGATGTGTCGCCAAATATTGACAAACGTCCTAAATGTGAGCAGTACCAAAGAAGTCACTAATGAACAGCTGTTTATCGCACAAGATTTGAAAGTGACCGTAAAACAAACGCAACTTGCATGTAACTAACCTGCCACTGCAACGCAATGCATGTCCGAATGTTGAAGAATGGCAAAGTCCGGGTACAGTGGATGGAGGTAAGTCCAATCTCCCCTCTTTGGCAAATGTTGGACATCGCTTATTTAGAATTTTAGATATCTAAATTTAATACCTGCTATGCCTCCTTGCGCTCTACATCCACCAATCCCCTTGCCCTAAACTTAGGTGACCTTATGCTTCGTATTACTTAATCTTTCCCTTTACTAAAATTTCTGTCGCAGGATCGAGACAGAATAGTAACAAGTAACACCAAGAAATGCAACATAACCAAATTTATTATATAAAGAACACTGTAAAATATGAACATTAATATATTAAAGAAACACAATACAATTTACCCTAAACTCTCACATTAAACAGAAGGATCAGAAGTTCAATCTAACAAAAAACCTTGATTTACATGACAGGGCACTACAATTTTGTTCTCGCCCTCAACAGTTATGACCAAATAAAGCTCCTTGTTCAAGTACACTTCTTCCTGAGCGTCTTTTCGTCTCAACACCAATACTTCACCGTACCAAGTTGCTCCCCAGTTTTATGATGAAAGGTACCTCGTAATATGCTACTCCGATAGTTAACAGTTCCTTGAAAATGTCCCTACTTTCACAAAGAACTACTATTAAGTTTAACTCATCCCTGTGTTCCGACTCGGAGCCAAATGGTGGATGGCCAACTCCCAGCCCGGAAGGTCAGCGCCTTAGCAGTCCTCGCCCAGCTGACATCTCTGGTTTCATAGCCTTTCCACACGAGTACCAACTCTTATTATGAATGAACTTGCCAATTCCACCCAACAGTCCATGCAGCGCAATTCTCAAAAGGAACCACATTAACAAGGTTGATTAATATGCGACCTGCAGACTCAGGCTAGGTTCACGAACGGCTCCCCGCCGTCTAATCAACATGCTATGGGCCCCCTGTTCGACTCTATGCTGCTCGGGACCAAGCCACTCCAGGCCATAACTGACGGACGACTCCTTGACATACACTGCTCATCGCATAATTCACCCGGTCCACCAGCTTTTGTCTCTGGCGTCACTCCTAGGCTGATCCATCTTTTGCCGACCACCCCCAGCTTTTTGGCTCTTCCAAGCTTCCACCAAATTACTCTTACATACCTTTTGGACTTTTTTATAAATTTGTTTTAATTCTGCCTTTTGCCTCATTTGTTTGGTGTATTTATGCTTTTACTAGTATCCTATTTTATATTGACATTTAACTCTGGCTTTTACCATGATCCATTTTATAAGGGCGCAGATGACGAAGTGGATGAGCGCCCTTAACATTACCTACATCATCATCAGAATCGCAGTCTGATGAGAACAGTTGCGACGGTATCCCCTCTGACTGAGGATGAGGGATCTTTAATTTTCAAAATGAAGTTCTGTTAATTCAGTGCGCTGTTTAGGACCAAACCTCCCCTTGGTGTGTCTCCCAAATGTGCTTCACAATCTTGAAAAAGAAAAAAATTAAATAAACAATTATGAGGCATTGCAACCTATGTGCGACATTTTTACCAGCCTATATATTTCGAAAGCAATGTATTTATAAAGAAAGATTAGTAGATTGATTTTATGATTAAATGAAAATTACATATAGAAGTGATAAAGTATGCGGTTAGTGCGAATTTAATGAAATAGTCACACATTATACTTACAAATTCTACTCGGAGTTTCTGATATATTGACTATTTAAGAAACCAAATTACATATCAATAATAAGTTATCTTACCTATATGTAAAATATTTACAAAATAACTTAATGTGTTTACATTTAGTACACACACAAAACTGAATAAATTCAATGTAGAAATATTACTTGAATAGTTTATAATTAAATGAAACCTAGTCTTATACAAAGTGATAAAGTGCATTTTAATGCAGATTTGAGGCTGTTATTGTCTAACAGCTCCTTATAATATACAGGGTGAATTACCTAAACCTTGCACCGCAAATACTTCGGAAATGTAAGACGCTATTGATGTGCGATTTTCGCAGCATTTATTAGTAGTAAGCGGTTCGTGCATTTAGTCTGTAAACAGATTTTAGTAATACTGAGAATGTGTATTTTTTGAACAAATATACCATTTTTTAATTTAAATTTAGTAATTATTTTGCCTAGTTACATAAACAGAATAAAAGTAGGGCAAATTAGTATGTCAATGGTCTTTGTTGCAGAACTTTAGTGCAACTGGTTTACGGGAAATCCTATTTTGAACAGTTTCCTACCCGACAATTGTTTGTTCCATACAACCTGCTTAGTTGCTAGGTACGATGTTATGTTTGTTTACATTGTTTTTTCTGTTCATTGATTGCATTGCAACTTTCTAGTCATTTGTGACAGTTCAAGCAGTAAGTCTTGAATGGAAAATGGGACTTACTTATGCAGAAAAAGCCGACATGCTCATGGTGTGTGGAGAGTGTAGGAAGAATGCAGTTCGTTCTTGTACTGTGTATGTGAAAACAAAGCTCAATTAATATCTATAAATATACATAATGTAAATCTTATAATTAGAGGGAAGTTTCTCTTTTACTCTGTGTTTTCTTATTCTTTGTTTTGCTGTAAATGTGTTTTTATATGCTATTCTGTGTATTTGTTGATATATTCAGTGTTCATCGGCCTCCATGGCTACTTGTGAACTCGCTGAACGCAATCCAATCTAATCTAATCTATCGCAATAGTAGTCAACCATCTCGGCAATTGTTTATCAACCTCTTCAACCAATCACGTGCAAGTGGTACTGTAACACCTAGAAAACGTAACAGAACCTAACAAGTGACTGGAGAAGAGGCAGAAATTATTGTTTTGGTTGCTGTTACAGTAGATCCGGACATTAGTTTCAGCACAATCACACGTGGAAGTGGCATGATTCAGGCAAGTGTACTTCTCATTCTCCATCGACATAGTCTCCATCCCTATTACATCTCTCTCCATCAAGAGCTGCATGGAAACGATTTTGGGAATCGTGTTAACTTTTGTACATGATGCTGCAGATTCATGACGTATCTTGTTCAGTGATGAGGCAACATTTACTAAACCGCAGAAACATGTACTATTAGTCTGTTGACAATCCCCGTTGGCTTCGTCAGGTGGAACGTCAACGTGCATGGAGTTTAAACTGTGGAGTGGGATATTGAACCATCACCTCATAGGCCCTTTTTTCATAGAACGAACAATGAACTCGCACAAGTATCGCAGCCTCTTGACAGACCATTTATCACAGATGCTAAAGACGTTCCTTTGCAGACTAGGAAGAACCTGTGGTACCAACATGATGGCTGTCCAAGTATTACAGCTTGTCTTAACGGATTGCTTCCAAATCGTTGGATTGGACGAACAGGACGTGTACCTCGGCTGGCCCGATTACCGAATCTGACCCCTTTAGACTTTTTCCTGTGGGGAAGCCTGGAAAAAACACTGTCTACAAGGATGTACCAACTACACCAAACGATATGAAATGGCGTATTACAGTTGCCTGATCTGAAATTTCCACTGAAATGCTAACAGACTGGAAGCGTGTACTGAAGCTGCCGATGGTATTGCAATTTCCCCTTTTTAAATTTAGTTTGTGATACAGGTTATGCAAGTGGCGGTGTGTAAAAGTTTCAAAATAAGATTTCTCGTAAACTGCTGGCACTAGAATCTTGCAACAAACGCCACTGGCACTCTTTATTCTCTTGATGTAACTAGACATTGTTCCATTTAAAAAATTGTGTTTGCTCAAAAATACACTTTCGCAGTATTATTAGAAATCAATGCTATGGAAACCGCGCATCAATAGCCTTTCCATTACCGAAATATTTTCGGTGCAAGTTTTAGGTCATTCACCCTGTATAGTAAATAATTTTTGGAAATGTCTGCAACATTACTCGGTCAGTGCAAGCTTTGAAAGTGTCGGATGTCTTTGCTAGGGATATCTAAATTCCATATGAGCTCTTTGAATTATGTACAAAAATAAATGTAGATACGAAATATGTTCGCAAACCATTGGTACAATTGCAAACATGTGAGTAATAAGTTTTACAATATGTTTCTCGTTTTACATTTGCCAGTTTGCTTATTTTTTTTGCACAAATATTTTTAGCTAGTTTTACAGAAAACCTCATTTTATGTAACATACTCACTACAGCCTTTTAAACACAATTTATAATTCATTATAAGCATCAGAAACCCTATATTCGATCGAAACATTTTCATATCGCATCTTTATGTCTGCAAAACTTTGATGCTTGTGTGAAAATTAATGTATCTAGGTTTCCTAAAACTTTATATGGATTTTGTTACTGTTATATAAATTATTATTTATCGTCCTGAATATAAAATTTAATAAATCTCAAATGGAACTGGTTTTGAATGCCTTAAAGAGAACTTGGGAGCAAGGTAGCTACGGAAGACAGAAAAACCGAAATAAAAAAGAAAACAAAGCAAGAAACTCACTTTATTGGACACAAAGATACTTTGCCCAAATCCAATAGTGATAGAAAAGTGAAAAATTATAAGTTTAAATGACACTTTAGACGATTCATGACAGCAGTGATTACAGTAGTATTTTAAACATTATCAACGATTTAATGGGGACAATGTGTCAGTTATTTGATAAGTGAACTGGTGGTTCACACCATATTATGCTCCATCACCGTTAAAGTTCCATAATGGTTTTATCCCCCCCACCTCTAAACCCTAGGTACTAATATCGTTAGTTATCGTCATCACTAACCACCGTTATCAACAGCAGCAGGTTATTTTGCAATTTCTACTTTTAAATTTGAATTTCTTACTTGAATATGAAAGTTTTGATTTCGATCGCTGTTTTCTGCAATGTTTATGTAAAAATATAACCCTTCGGTATTCCCGGAGGCTTAAACACCTGCATAGTGATAGCCACTCCTACAACTGAGACATACTTTAGGAAATATTTGGTTTTGATAACGTGCACTTGGCGTAGTTTAATTTTTCTACCAACTGGCAAAATCTGAGGAACTTCAGTAATAAAAGTGCATTTGAAAATCCTCCTCTTGGTTTTCTTCTTCTTCTTCTTCTTCTTCTTCTTCTTCTTCTTCTTCTTCTTCTTCTTCTTCTTCTTCTTCTTCTTCTTTGCTGCAAGGTATAGACAGCAAATTGCCTCTTCCTTCTTCAAGGACTTTCAGGTCATCTCCTTCTGTATTTGTCTACAGGTTTTCTCTCCGTCGGATTTCACCTCCATATTAGTTGATATTCTTAAGTATTCCTTTCACTGTCGCTGAAGATCGCTCACTTTGTAATTTTCTGATAGTGAACTAGCACTATAGAAGCCATTACTCATTCGCAGTTCTTCATGCTGTAACATTTTCGAGGAAAAAGCCTCCCCATTTTCACTTTGATGTCGAGTGCCAGTTCATCGTTAATACTACAATTAATCTACAATGCTTCTCTAATGCCTTCATTTTCCATGCAATTTATTTTAGGCATCCTTTAACTCATTAAAATTTAATTTTCGTGGCCTCTATTTTACTTTTTTTTCTTATTATTGCTTGGAGTTCACTTCCATAGAACAGTAGAGGTGCAGCTGTGACGTTTTTAAAAGTTTGTAACATGTTTGCTGTTTGTTGCAGATCTTCTGAAACTTGTAAGTTTATTTTCCATTCCATAACATGTTTTAACCAGTACTTTCTAACTAGTTGAAATTGCTTATCTCGTTTACTCTTTGGCTATTACCTTATCGTTATTAAAGCTTCTTTTTTGTGGAATGTCAATGTAGACTTCAACATTGAATTTATCAGAGAACCGCCAGCCGCGGCGCACAAGAAAGGACGGCCAGTGCCAAGCCAAACTACCACATAGCATACCAGGCGCTGCGCGTATCAAAGACCCTCAAGATCAGGCTGCCTCACGCGAGTAAGCACGTGACAACAATCAGAGCGGTAGAGCCAAAAGGGATTATTTGAGAAGTGTCCGGCAGCCGACGTATCCGCAGAAGTTCGAGATAGGTCCGTGGCAGCTTGTCAGCAGTTGCGTGTGTGTTTCTGTGTGTGTGTGTGTGTGTGTGTGTGTGTGTGTGTGTGTGTGTGTGTGAGAGAGAGAGAGAGAGAGAGAGAGAGAGAGAGAGAGAGAGAGAGAGAGAGAGAACTGCGTGTGTCTCGTGTCATCGAGGAAGATAGCGAACTAGTTATGAGTGTTGAGTGATTGCATCGTCAAAGTCAGCTGTTTGAGAAACAGAGAGAGTGAAGAACGACAGAAAGGAGTGAGTCAAGGTTACAATAAGAAAACAGTTGCGAGTTGTAATATCACAAAGGACTGTAGCTGCGTCAACGTCAGTGAAAGGGAACTCTGTATTTGTGCAGATGTTTTGGAGGAAAATAAAGTAGAAATAGTAGTCGCACTGACTTTCATCGTTTTTGTCGCATTATTAAGCTTAAGGATGATTCTTGCAGAACAGATTTACTCATCACAAATAAAGTAAATTTAAGTAAGGGTCTTTAATTATTTTAAAGGCAGGAAAGATTGGTTGTTCTCATTTTCTCGGTAGAAAAACATAACTTTACCGAGGAAACCGTTATAAATTCGAGGAATAAAAGGGGTGCAATAACTTAAATAAAATATTATCATTCCGATAAAGACAAAAACGAAAGCTAGGACGGTGGCATGACGTTGAAAGAGATAATGACTCAGTCAGTAATATGACAAGCGGATAATGTGAGGAATGTCCTAGATAAATACTAGCAATAAATGGATGTGGAGAATTATTTCGAATCAACTAATACTAATCTGTTGATGACTTTCTCAATCGATTTATTCCCGTGGTGCACAGTTGAGTAACACTTTAAGTGTGGCACCAATCTGCCAAGCACTATCACTAGATCTCAATCTGCCTGTTGCAGAGCATTGCCCTTAACTCCACTGCAGTCTTGTGCCGAACTGGCCGAGCCCTGGAGAGCACTTCTATACTTGAATTTGGCTGCAGTCATTGACGATTTTGTAATTTCTTCCCCTGACTTTTGCTGCTTCATGCATCAAACGCAATATCCCAAACATGAATACATCAACTTACTATCGTAACACTACTAATCAGTGAAGTGTCATTCCTAATATTTATTTTCTTATTATGGTCCTTCCCAGTTCAAAATGACCTATTAAATGTTAAATGTGCTTTTGCAACAAAAACTGGAAGTCTTGCCTTTTTAGCACCGTAAGTTGCATGCGACAAGGTTACAGTAGTCCTGCTGCGGAAAAAGGGAGATAAGGTTACCTGTTTAGCAGCATGTTGTCAGTGTTGAGTGGGAGTGAGGTCATTTTGCCCTTGTAGCCAACAGCCAAGCCACGAAAGCTCTAAACATATGTCTCCTTTAGAAATTATTTTAAGCAGTAGCGTTTAAAGTCACTCTTAGCGGGAATTTTAAAAGCATTGAAACTGTTAACATTTTCCTTAAGAGCATTACGAAGAGTATTAAATAGTTTTGTGGTTTCACAGTACTATACTTTCTGGAAGCAAGGAAGTTTTGCACTAGTACGATGCGTGGTCTCTTTTGTTTAGTGTTTATCTCATGCATTTTATTGTTTGTTATAAATGTGACTCGATTACCTATAAAGAATTTTAGGATATATATTTTATATGAGCATATTTAGTATTATAGTGTTCAGCAAAAGTTGTGACATAGGAGTTAAGCACCACTGATTGGTTTGCTCACGTTTAGGAAGAAGCATCATGATGCTGAAAGTCAAGCGTTTTTTTTTTTTTTTTTTTTTTTTTTTTTTTTTAATGTACTTAAACCTTAAAAGTTATATACAGTGATGCTGTGACCACTTGGTGTCCCATCTGCAACTTTTTTCAGTAGACGAACTTCCAAGATACTTTAAATCTACGCAAGTTCACCCTTGGAGTCTATACTTAGTGATTATTTGGGTTTTTGGTTTGAAAAAATAAGTTACGCAAATGACAGAATAATTACTGTTTGTAACAAAATGGTACTGGTTCCAAATACTGCATATGCACCTAAATTGCAGAGCTTTCTGCATAAACTATATACGTAAAGAAATAATTACTTAGGCGAAAGATTTTGGTGTTCTATACTTATGTTATAACCCTAACGTGAATCATCAATCGCCTTAAATAAGCATTACAGCTGAAACCGTTTCTTGTCTAAGCCCTCTAAAAAGGTTAAAGGTGAGTGGAACAGAGGCAACAAGACACCGTCCTTCACTTGTTTCCCATAGATACGGAAAATAAGTGTCTAAATTTCTGCCTACTGTAAGAAGATTCCAGAATTGTCGTTCTATGTATTAGTGAAGTCTAGAAAATTCTTTATGCAAGGAGATTATTCATTATTATTATTATTATTATTATTATTATTATTATTATTATTATTATTATTATTATTATTATTATTATTATTATTATTATTATTATTATTACTATTATTATTTGTTTCTCCGGTTTTTACTTTCTCTACTACGTGTAGTAAGCAGGGGAAGTGTTAGGGACCCCACCATAGTGTTGTGCCTGTGATGTGTTCTGGCCGCTCCTTTTATATCTCCTTCCTCCCCAGGTCTGATACACAAATAGGCCATCAGCTGACGTGCCGCAATGCCCACCGTGACAGGCAAGAAGTATTGTATTCGACCCAAAAATTCGATTTCGAAATTCCATAAATATATGTTTTAGGTTCGTTCGTTTGTGTGTTTGTGTGTGTGTGTGTGTGTGTGTGTGTGTGTGTGTGTGTGTGTGTGTGTGTGTGTGTGTGTGTGTGTGTGTGTGTGTTAAAAGCATGACAAAAACGAAAAGTCGGTTAAAAGCCAACGTTAATGTTTAACTTTAATATCCTTCAAGGATGCGACACGAACATTTTGAAGAAAATTCCTCTATTCTAAACTATCCTTTACATTGAACATTTTTAGAAAATTTTAGTCTTCTCAAAAAATGGCACGATTTTCCTTAAACTGCCATATATTTCAGATATTTTTATGGCAAATGAAATGCGATTTTGAATTTTCTGTTATAGCCCATGTAGTCTTACTCTTGACGACTTTACGTAACTGGTAAGAGATAGACCAAATCTTACTGATGTAATATAACGTAGATCTCGTTAAAACACACAATTTATATCAAATGATTTTTTTTGTGAAGTGAATCATTTAGGAGATATTCCTTCCTTGTCATCTGTCAGAATTTTTCAGTGCTTATAGAACTTCTCAAATGGGAGGTCGTTATTGATTTTTCTAATATCTTGGTCATGTAAAGAGAGCGGAATTTCAGTCACCATATACCGACCGCTACTACAACATTTAATTGTCCTTAAAGTTTATTTCCCATTGCATCTACGACAAAATTATTAGTAAGATAATTTGAAGAAATGTCCTAGTATAAATAATTTGTTCAAGACTATACTCCATCCAGCCTTAGATCCGCACCTTTTATCCCTCCGCGATAACCTGAAGTTATCACCTGCGACTAACACAAAACAAACACCACGTGGACTACGCATACCTCGTATTTATGTTGCAACAGAACGATATTTACTCAGGACTTTTAGAAATATCGCGTTACATTTAAGTAGTCTTCACCAGGGTTATCGTGCATCTTGAAAACTCACAGATAATCGCCGATATTTAAGGTACTATATTTTATGGTGTGCTTTGGTTTCGACGTATTGCAAGTTCGTTGTTGGCTTGTGTTTACATCAAGTACGGATCTAACGGTGGAGCGATTGTAGAGAAAGTTATGTGAGTGCGGCACATCAGATTTCTTTATTTGGTTTTTGCGTTTCAGGTTTGCCACACAAGAGGCTAGACCAGATGGTTCCAGTAGTGTTTCAGAGATGCCGCTGGTTCCTGATAGTGACATCAGCATGCATAAGAACCATCTTGAAGGTTCCTGACCAAACGGACAAGCAAAAAGCGCGAAGTTCCACTCGATTTGAGGATGAAGAGGTTCGTCTTTAAAGGCACTTGTAATGGGAAACACCATGAATAAGTGATGAGCTTTAGCAAAATAAACTGCTAGACAATAAACACGGTGGATCTTGAGTAATTCGAAGCTGAAGGGTCAAGAAAAAAATTTGAAATATCTAAAAATTCGAATTAGAAATTTTACGTCTAAAACTGACCTTTTAGCACTAATAGCTTTTGACTTCCATCCATGTTAGCCCTTACAAGTAACGTGACTCTTACTTTACTGTTCTTTCCCCAACTGCAAAGTTCTCCCTTGAGTGGTAAAGTCTTATTAGACAGTTAAAGAATAGATCTGTTTCATCAATATTGAAGATGTGTCTAGCCGGCGTTTATTCAACCATAAGCGAAACATCTTTCCAAGAATTTGCTGCGTCTGGACTCACACTTGCACTTTCAGCAGACACAGACTTAAAAGGTATGCCATTTTTTCTTTGAATCCATCTAACCAACTGGTGCTAGCCTTGAAACTTGCAGAAAATTCTGCAGCTTTCAAGTGAAACAAGGGAACCACTTAAAGGTATATTTTTCTCCCGTGCTTACTTAAACCACTTTAACACGCACTCGTTGACATTACGATTTTCAGCTTGTCTCACTCTTTTTCGACTGTGTCCTTTTCACTCGAGGTAGTGCTTAAAAATTTCTCCTTATTTTCCAGATAAGTTGACAGACGTTCGGTGGTATCCTGTATTCTTTCGCGATTTCAGATTCCCTTTTCAACTTCTCGAATGACGGTGACTTTTTCTACAAAAGTTAAAGTCTTCTGCTGAACACGCGGTTTACTAAGAGACATAGTGGCACTGATTTGCAACTTCTTCTTTACCCTCCCATTATGTAGGACTTACAAGCCAGTACCTATGGCCAGACACCTGTTGGGGAGCAGAAGAACCTATAGACCGGACAGACTGAAGACCTGCAAGCGGATGGTCAGCCAAGCACCAGTTATGAGAGTGAGGAAGAGGATGATATGAAATGTAGGTGATATCGGTGAATGGAAAGGTGGTGATGGAGCAATTGGTGGAATGAGTGACATGGGAAGCCGAAGAACTCGGAGAAAACCCGCCCAGACGCCACCACGAATACCACATGCGGATCCCTGGGGTCGAATCCGGGCCGGGCCGTCTAGGTGGTAGGTGAGCAGTCTAACAACTTGGCCACGGCACCGCCATGCTTGAAGTTACCATATTAAATTTCCACATTAGCTCAATTTTCGACTGACATTTCTGAACAATAGCTTCGATTTAAGGAAAATGAAATTCGAATTACGGGTTACCTTTTCTTTTTGCATTCCTTTAACATAAAAGTCAGAGCACCGAGAAACGACGATTTCGAACTATAAAAGTTCGAATTATCAGAGTTCCACTGCACATTGTTACTAAGTGAATGCTGGGAAGGATAATTGCATCCTGCGAATTTCATCTCGTGCTTGCAGAAGAGGAGGGGATCCGGTTGTGCAAGCCGTCACCAGGGAATTAACATTTATAGTTGTTAGGGACCCTGCCCTCTGCTGTAGTCTCTTCTCACTCCGGCCACCTTTAGTAACCTTTCATCTCATCCCTCCCTCGGGGGGCGCTTCGTCGGTGGTATAAACACAAAAGATTTCATTGATCGAGGTGCTAAGTATCTCCGAACCCTGCCATAGTGTCATCGCGTCAAAGCAGGCTCATGTAGACATTGTTGATATAGCGACATTTTGTCCATGAGGTGTACTTCCTCCCTTCCTTCCTTCCATCCTTCCCTCCTTCCTTCCTCCTTCCTTTCATCCTTCCCTTCTTCCTTGCCTCCTTCGTTCCCTCCTTCCTTCCCTTCTTCCTTGCCTCCTTCCTTCCATCCTTCCTTCCTCCTTCCTTCCATCCTTCCTTCCATCCTTCCCTCCTTCCTTCCCTTCTTCCTTCCCTTCTTCCTTCCCTCCTTCCTTGTCTCCTTCCTTCCCTTCTTCCTTGCCTCCTTCCTTCCATCCTTCCCTCCTTCCTTCTTCTTCCATCCTTCCCTCCTTCCTTCCCCCCTTCCTTCCCTCCTTCCTTCCCTTCTTCCTTGCCTCCTTCCTTCCATCCTCCCCTCCTTCCTCCTTCCTTCCATCCTTCCCTACTTCCTTCCTCCTTCCTTCCATCCTTCCCTCCTTCCTTGCCTCCTTCCTTCCCATTTTCCTTCCCTTCTTTCTTCCCTTCTTCACTCCCTTCTTCCCTCCTCTCCTTCCCTCCTTCCTTCATGTGATAACCCTCCACATATAGCGGACTTCCACCCTCTAGGACTTAGAAGCCTGTGCCTAGTGTCAGACGCCCGTTGCGGAGCAGACGAAACTATGGACCGGACAGGGTGAAGACCGGGAAGTCAGACTAGGTATGAGAGTGAGGAATAGAATAATATAAAATGCAGGCGAAAATTGATGATGAAGCAGTTGGTGGAAACCGAAGAACCCGAAGAAAGCCCATCCAGATGCTGCATCGTCCACCAAAAATACCACATGTAAGTTCTGAGTCCCTGGTGATAAGCAAGCAGTCGAACCACCCGACCACGCCTTTACCTGATTACCTTCCCCTTATGTAGGACTTACACCCTCTAGGACTTACAAGCCAGTGCCTAGGATCAGACACCTGTCGGAGAGCAGAGGGACCTGTGGACCGGACAGAGTAAAGACCTGGAAGCGTGTGATCAGCCAAGCACCAGGTATGAGAGTGAGGAAGAGGATAATATAAAATGCAGGCGAAAATTGATGATGAAGCAGTTGGTGGAAACCGAAGAACCCGAAGAAAGCCCACCCAGATGCCACATCGTCCACCAAAAATACCACATGTAAGTTCTGAGTCCCTGGTGATAAGCAAGCAGTCGAATCACCCGACCACGCCTTTACCTGATTACCTTCCCCTTATGTAGGACTTACACCCTCTAGGACTTACAAGTCAGTGCCTAGGGTCAGACACTTGTCGGGGAGCAGAGGGACCTGTGGACCGGACAGAGTGAAGACCTGGAAGCGTGTGATCAGCCAAGCACCAGGTATGAGAGTGAGGAAGAGGGCGATATGAAATGCAGGCGAAATCGTGAATGGAAAGTTTATGATGAAGAAATTGGTGGAATGAGTGGAAATCGGAGAATCCGGAGAAAATTCGCTCTGACGCCGCTTCGTCCATGACGAATACCACATGCGGGTCCCTGAGATCAAACCCAGGCCACCTAGGTGGTAGGCGAACGCTCTAAATTCTCGGCCATGGCGCCGCCCTCTATGAGGAGTACATGATACTAAATTCACTGAAATAGGTCCGTCACATTTCACTAGACTATACGAGGATCATAATAACAACCTTGGAATAAGAACAACATACTCACCGAAAGATTTATTCGGGTTATTATCGTATGGTAATGAAACACATTGCAAACATACTTTTTTGCATAAACAAGACTGCTTTCGATTACGGAAAGCAGGAAAGCATTTGACGGTGAACCAGTGTTCAGGTTCTTCTTTGATTTAAGGCGCATACTAACTAAACAACCTTCAAGAAGCAGAAACATTAGCTGCCGCCCTTGCCTCTGGTCAACAACTAGTACCAGCATAAGAATCTACAAAATATGTTATTATCTTTTTGCAAGTTACTGAATTAGAAACATTCGTGCCCAAATAGCTATTTTATTTCGTACGTACCTTTATTGCTAAACTTGTAGATCTAATTCGTTAAAACTACTTCCTTTTTGTGCGAAAATTGACTGTTATGTTCTTCAACAGAAAATAAGTATATCAACAGCTTTGGAAGATTTCTATGTCAATTCATAACTAGTCCACCTCTGTGTGTGGGGCTAGTGTGTCTGCCTCATATTCAAGAGCTCCTGAATTCAAATCTCGGTTAGGGCAAGTTATCTGGATGAGGCTTTTCCAAAGTTTTCCCTTGTTCTGTGGACTCCATTGACCCCGGCTTCATTTGAGCGTTATTCATTGTCCGATATTACCTATCCTGTTAAAGGACATTAAATCTAAGGCAAAGAAAATCATAACCAAGGAATTTTATTACACTAACAACTTTGTTACGTGACCGAGGAAACAATGTGGTTTTTGTATATTATATTAGAATGCTTATTCAGTATTAAGTTACGCTATTGAAAACCAATTGTAGATGCTACTCAATATATTGACGGATTTTTGCATGTGTTTGTTGTTCGCAAGGACGTGTTTTCCATATCACGATTATTATTTAAGCATAAAGATATATGGAAAATGAAACGATTCAAACTTTATCTCATATGCGCTCCTTAAATCATTTCGATGACCGCACTAAGTGTATCAACACATTCTATGGAACTTTGATGCTATAGATTTTTTTAAATTTAAATTGTAACCTTAGGTGAAGCGGATAAGTTCACCTAAACATTTCAAAATGACCTATAAAATTACTCTTGTTCTTCTTCACTTTATGGCATAGGAAATCAAGTACCTGTTCTACCTTGAAAGTCCTGCGCCATCGTTTCCTGGGTCTGCTCATCGATCGCCTACCCTTAGGATGATATTGCATTATTTTTTAGGAAGTCTGATCTCCGGCATTCTTTTAACATATTCCTTTCACTTTTGTTTGAAATCTTTTAACCTATCATTTATGTTAAACATTCCTAACTCTTCTATTACACTTTCATTTGTTATTAAGTCTCTCTTCGTACCTCCCTTCACACTTCTTCAGAATTTTATTTCTGAAGCCTGTGGTTTATTCTATTGCAAGTGTGCAAGTCTCACTTCCATATGTTGGTATTGGTACAGCTATAACTTTGTAAAACCTTATTTTCGTTTCTTTACGTATTTTGTATTTTTACGAATTTTATTTCTTTGGTATTTTGTTTCTAAATTTTCTATTAATTGTTCCACACACTCTTTGAAATTTACATATTTTATTGTCAACGTCATATTCCTTATCATAACCAACATTACTTCCCAAGTCGTTAAAATGGTTCATCTGTTCTACACAACCATTAGTTACTACTAATTTTGTTATAATCAGTTCTTTTCCTACGAATGCCTTAGACCTACTGTCTTGTAGTTACCAAGAGCTAAAGGAAGACAACATTGAGTAAAATGACTCTAAGCTATTAAAATATGGCATAATAATTAAAAATTTCTTAAAAACTGCGATTTACTGAATTTATCAAAATTGGTGCACAAAAAAGTTACAATAATTAATTTTTATATTTACATACGATACCAGCACAAATATTACTATGTATCGGAATAATGATGAGATAACTTAGAAGAGTGTTTAAAGGTATACATTTTTCATGTTCTCATTTGAATCATTCGGAAAAAAGAAATGAAAATTGTTTTCGAAAACATCTTACAAAACTGCAACAGTAACCTTTTCGAGTTACTTCACAGCCTATGACATGACCTAAGGTATGTTTGCACTCGTTAACAAAGAAAGAAGCAAAGAACGATGGAAAGAAAAATGAAAAAAAAGAGATAAAAACAGAATTCTGATCTTGGAATTCGTAATTGTAATGAGTGAGTGAGGGCCCGTCGACAGCTATGTCATTAGGGCATAACTCAAATGATGCATGCTCCCCTGAAAATATCCACCCCTCCACCCATAACCCTTTCCAGACTAACCATAAAATAGTAATGTGATTTTTTTCTCAAGAATACGAGCAGAGAATGTGCTAAGATAATATATTTTTCTGACTTGCTTAGTGATAGTTCGGATATTTCAAAGGTTATCCTTATGTAAAACTTCAAAAATGAAAAATTCTTCCTATAGGAAAAGTAAATGGGGGAAAAAGGCTGGATAAGGACGCAAAAGCAAGCGAGATAACTTTGCAATAATGTGTGAGGCTCGCATTTGGGAGGTCGTGGGATCGATTTCCGATGCCGATTTTCCCGAACCCTGAGTTTTTTTCGGGGGTTTCCCCGGGATCACCAAGCGAAGCATATTTACACATCCCCGAATTTCCTGTCCTTTCATTTCATTTCACATTTTATTAGGCTACTCAGGGTTGTCCGTCAGCTATGTTGTGAAGGTGGCACCTCTCTGTAGGTGGTGACTGCGCTCGGTAGATCTCGATGCTGTGATGGCGTTGCGGCCGTCTGTCCCAGGGTGGGGGGCATCGGGCAAAACCGGTGGCAGGCTCCATTCGGCAACCTTACGTCGAAATGGGGGTCACCTGTAAACCTGTAGGGACCCGCTCTCGGTAATATGTATCCTTGTAGTTCTCCGGCCGCCCGTTGAATACTATCAACTTATCCCTTCAACCGGAATCTGACGTACAACATACGCTTCAGCGTGATAAGTGTGGAATCCTCTCCGATACGTAATCAATCAATCAATCAGAGACGCAAAGGACAAGGAAATGACAAATGAAAGGTGTAAACTCGCCAAGAATGCACTAACATAGAAAGTGGCACAAAATTACGTAATAAATACCCACTTAATTTGAGACTTAGTAAGGGTTTAGGTGATTTACGAACAGAATTCGGGCATTGGTGATAAGTTCCGTCAAGGGGGCACTTCAGCAAGTGTTTGCTATGGGTGGCTTTTAGGGCAGGATGATAGGCCATGTCGTGTTTTGGTTTTGATTCCATCCCTTTTTGTGTAATCAAAGTAGGTTTCTCAAGGATACCATTTATCAGATTTACTTTTAGTTTTGTTTTTAAGTCCTAGATGTATAATTAATTTTATTAAAGCCCCGATTCTATTGCAAGTACAGATATAGATTTTAAATATTAATATATTAATTTATTTATTAATTATATTCTGAGGACGCATAAGGAGAAAAGTTGGCACGATGTGTGACTTTCCATTGAATGTGGTGGTGAAGGATATACTTTCATATTCCTTTTTGTTCTAAGAATAGGTTTTCATTAATTATTGTTTGGAGGGACCTGGTATTAAAGTTCAGTATTTTTCAAGTGTGCGACATGGACATTTCCAACAAAATTCCAACTTCAAAATGCTGTTCATATGGCAAAATGTTTCACATTTTTGGTTTCTCTTATTATACCAGGTGGTTCACTTGTGTCTTAGTTCCTTCAGGATATGAAGTGCTGCTTATCTCCAAAAATAATAGGGAACAGGCGAACCACCTGGTATAAAATGTATATATTGTGTTTATGATTGTATATTTTGAGTATATGATTTTAAATATTTTTTTGTTCAGAGTTATTGCTTTGGACTCACAAAGATAGCTTAGGGCAACGTGTTCCGCCTGAGTTGCTCGCCAGTGTGTAACGGCATACTCACCGCCTTGCGCGAGTAAACCTGCAACATTCCACACAGTTCTGCTCTGGGGTAAGTTGCCATCACGACGCGGTGGGTACTGGTGGAGACCTGCGACGGGGAATGAGTGAGGCTGCTACACAGTGAAGTGCTGTCAGTCAGTTCCTCTACAGCCGTGCTCCGCGCAACTCTGCTGCGTACTTGCATGCTCCAATTCTCAAACTCGCGGAATTAAATTAAATTATTTTGTTCTTTAACGACGCTGTCAATTGCCAGGATCACATCAGCGTCGCCGGTGTGCCGGAATTTCGTCCCGCAGGAGTTCTTTTACATGCCAATAAATCTACTGACATGGAGCTGTCGTTTTTAAGCACACTTAAAAACCATCGGCCTGGGCCGGGTTTGAACCCGCGACCTTGGGATCAGTAGACCAGCGTCTAACCAACTGAGCCACCCAGACCGACCAAACTCGCGGATTTGGAACAGCCTGATTTAGGGGGTTTTACAGACGCATAAACAAATATACGAAGTAACAGACAGATTAAATGTTTGTGAGGACATTTATTTCATTTCGATGATAGGGGTATAAGCTTGCGCATTAGTAACCACCTCCATCTAAAATTCAAATGTGCTCATTCACATGACTTTCAATACTCGTTTTACTACAAATATTCTTACAAACATTTATCTTTCTATTTTCTTCATGTTAATTGGCATAATCGTTTTCAAAATTGCTTTGTTATATGCTTCTTTAAAGGTATAGTGGCAACAGTAGAATATAGCAGACTTAAGCAATGATTATGGCATTACATTTTCATTTCATGGTCAGAACATAAAAATACAAGTAGCTTCCTATATGACCAATTTATTTTAAATTTCAAACCAGTAATCAGGAATAATACATCGTTATTACCCACAAATATGCATTTGAAATGGACTATATATGCTTTAATAAGATAGTGATTTTGTCTACCTGTTGCGCTACACTGAGTATGCACAAGTCATTCAGAATGAAGAGAACTTGATTATTCCCAGGAAATCCAGGATTCATGTATTTCATTTGTCATGAAAATATCTTAAATATGTGGCATCTTAATCAAAATTGTTAAATAATTTTCGAGAAAATTAAAATATTTGAAAAATTGCTCCTTTTAACGGTAGTCAAGGGTGGAGAGCTTTCTCGAAAATCTTCGTGTTGCATTCTTGGAAAATGCTTAACTTTTATATCAAATTTGCTATTTAATCCACTTTTTGTTTTTCACATATACTGTTCACAATCAGTCAGACAGACAAACAGACGGACAGAACGGACAGACATACAGACTTTTTCCTAAAAGTGTATTTTTTAGAATCAGGGAGTCTGAAAACTTTTCTAGTGACATTTTGGTATCAAATTTTTGGAATACAATAACTACTCCACTTACGTGCTGTAAATACACAGTAGAGAAGGTAAAAAGCCTCTTTTTCGATTCAGGAGACCTCAAAATGTGCTTTTACAGCAAAATTAGGTATCAGAGTTTTGGGTGGAACGTAACTTCTACATTCGTAGTAAGGAAAATAAAAACCAATGCGTTTTATAGATACAATATCACAGCTTTCCTTCTTATTTCCAAATCCATGAAAATCTGCGCCAAAAAATGTTGCATTGATTTTAACAGAGGCGCAAAGGCAAATTTGTAAGAAATAAATGAATAACCAGGATTAGGATCTTTATATGAATGGGCTGCAAAATCAGACATTTAAAAATTACATATATCTTTAGTTGCATACAGCTAATAAATATCATGTCCTATTTTATTTTACAGCTTCTATGTATATCTTTGAAAATAAGTTTTTACTTCAGCACAGGACTGAGAATCTCATGTTCAAACAAGATGACTAATTGAAGTTTGCATCTCTTGTACAGATTTTCTGGAAACTCCATCGGCTGCCTCTGAACTTTCTTATTCCCTCCGGCTTAACACAAATGGGCACTGTTATGATCAGTTATAATTGGAAGGCCTTGTGGGAGCATAACAATCAGAAGCATGAAATTACGAAACGAATGGCGCTGGTATATGCAGACTTGAAATACATCTTGGTGGCAAACAACCTAAGACAAAAACAATGAGATTCCTGTTCCATAGCAAGTCTTGTCAGCTAACAGGAGCAACATGGCCGCCTATTATTATTATTATTATTATTATTATTATTATTATTATTATTATTATTATTATTATTATTATTATTATTATTATTATTATTATTATTATTATTATTATTATTATTATTATTATTATTATTATTATTATTATTATTATTATTATTATTATTATTATTATTATTATTATTATTATTATTATTATTATTATTATTATTATTATTATTATTATTATTATTATTATTATTATTATTATTATTATTATTATTATTATTATTATTATTATTATTATTATTATTATTATTATTATTATTATTATTATTATTATTATTATTATTATTATTATTATTATTATTATTATTATTATTATTATTATTATTATTATTATTATTATTATTATTATTATTATTATTATTATTATTATTATTATTATTATTATTATTATTATTATTATTATTATTGTTGTTGTTGTTGTTGTTGTTGTTGCTGTTGTTGTTGCTATTGTTACACTAAAAGCGTAACTTTTCCTATAAGTTAACCCACTTCTATGTGTAATGAGGAATGTAAGTAAACATAAGGAACCCCTATAAGTCTATGAAAAAACATTGGAAATGGAATTAATGTACACCAGGAATAACAGCGTTAGAAATTATATACACCAAGTGGAATCATTAGAACCGACTAGAACGGAATTGAGATGACCACTTAAGTAGGAGAAGTGTGAAACGTTTTCCTTTTTGAGGGAAATTGCTCTTTTAAGTGCAGAGAAAATTAATAAAGCAGATTTATTATGCGTTTAATTTCCCATACGTTTTGGTGGTCTGCACGGCGAAAATTGAATTAAATAGTTGCCACCATTTAGGTACATAAGCGAGAAGTTGTAAGCAAAACACTGGCTTTTTAATATGAAAGGACGCGGATTCGCAACTAGGGCGATATAGGAGCATGTCAACAATATAGGGCTGAGAGAAGAAAATTACTTTGCAATGCACAGTTTTATTCATTTTCGTTCTTTTCGAGCCATAAGGAATGGAAATCCCGGTTTGTGTATGGTGTTTTATTTCTTGATACGCGATAAAGAGGACAACTGCAGGAATTATAATTAAAATTAAAAAAATAAAGAAATAGCACACAAAATACTATTGAGATCTCTTAACAGAGCAAACCTAAGGTTGGTGACGTGTGTTCAGAACAAACGAAGAACATTTTTACAGATCAGTTTTCCTCTACTAGTTGATTGATACCGTTACTCTATTATTATGCTTATTTTATTTTTTGTTTAAATTCGCAGTAAAATTTCAAGGGGAGAAGATAGACATATCAAAGCATAGCATTGTTTCACAACCACTTGCAATAGGATATACTCTGGATACAATATAATGCTTAGTATTTCTAGAATAAAAAACGGCTTGTGTGGTGCAAACATACTAAACAAAAGAGCATCGGTGTTATTCTATTTCCGTAAGCTTCAGAACACAAATGCGCCATTGAGCACCAGACACACCTAGAGAAAGTGATTAGTACTATACACGACTGCTTTTGTTTACGTCTGAAAGGTTTCAGAATCAAAGACTGTAACATATCTGACTTAGTGTTGACGCAAGGTATAGCAGTAAAATGATCTCCTCTCAAAATGCTTATTTTGATAGACCTTTTACTCAACTATTTCCGGCATCCATGACTATAATAATGTTGCTTTCAAGCAGTTAAAGTGTATTATTTTCTAACAATCTACCGACACTTTTTAAGCGATTAACGTTTGCCGAAAACTAGTGTGTAATAATTGCCTGTCGGTCTATATGTTATCTATATTTTAAAAGTTTATACTAAAAACAGTAATTTAAAATGTTATTTAAAATGTTAATTCTTATAGATTTCCTAGAAACAATTTTAAATATTTTGACAGCTACACATTAATCAGGAGTGTAGATACAGAAACCGAGCGAGTTAGCTCCGGGTTAACGTTCGCGACTCGCTCTCTGACTTTAGTGTTCCTGTGGTTTTCCAAATGTTGGGGTACTTAATTTCCTTGTACGGCTTCCTTTACTCATTTCATTTCCCTTGTCATCTTCCAGGTCCGGTTGTCAGCGCGTTGGTTCGGCCAGATGGTGCGGTTGCTTGCGATTGGTAATCCGTTCTCCCCTGGCCTCGCTTAGGTGGCTGCGTGCCGCTGCCCTGGTCATAAGAGTCGCATCTAAGCTCTAACTGGGTAGCGAAGAGAAGCTTGAGATAGTGTGCCCGGTGGTTTTCTGTCGACCTTATCAACATCCGTACATCTCTGAGGCTCTGCCTTCGCTGTCCCCTGACGGTTTGCGCTTTCTGTCACCTCATATTTTCCTCCTAGGTAGACGGTAGTCTGCAATAGATCCGTGCCGGGTCGCAGTATGCAAGGAGTTCCTATCCACTACACTACCTCATGCCTCATACATATAGAAGGCTGAGGTGGCAGGCAGTTTCCGAAAAGCAAATCAAGCTATACTGTCCTGGTTATGACATTCTCTTTTCAAAGTAATGAAAAACAAAAGAAAGGTACCTTAATAGATAACACTGTACAACACTGAATTTAAGCAGGAGTTTCAGAACTGAAATCCGTTTTGTGATATCACCTGACGTTTTTTTAGATATTGCCCTTTTTGTGATTTGCGAAAATCCGCTGCAACCTTTATCGGTCGGCTCACCCTCAACATCTGTTGTCATTCAAGGCTAGTAAGTGTTTTATTGCAGGCAAGGTAACTTCAGCATTTTGACAAGGGCTTAAAATATGACTTGAAAGGTCTTCTTTGTTAATGGTCTCTTGGAACAATTGAGTGACAATTACAAGCTATCCGAATGGCGTCTCTTCACTGTTCGTCGAAGTTAAGTTTAAAAGTAGTTTTATTAAATAATAGTAACAGTTATCCTTCCGTCCCTATAGGTCATGTTGAACAGATTAAAGAAACATGAGAATTTGAACATAGTTTTGAAAGCTATAAACTATGCAAAGTATGAATGGCAAATCTGTGGAGATTTAAAGATCATAGGGTTCCTGGGAATGCAGAGTAGTTTCACCAGGTATGCGTCTAACTTGGAAGGCGCATATCTCAACACTGCATCCAAAGTCGGCAGCAGAATGGCCTTGTACCCACTGTGAACAAGAAGTTGCCGATGTCCTTAAAGAACAAATTACTTGTATACAGACCGGTAATCCGGCCTGCACTGGTCTATGCATGCCAATCTGGGGAGCTGTAGCCAGAAGAAACCTTTATCCACTTCAAGTACTCCAAAACAGATACCTACGGATAGCCAACGCAGCAGAATGGTACATCCCAAACTACAATATTCATTCAGACCTCTCCTTCCCCACCTTGAAATAATACATTCTCCATCTCTCCAACAGTTTCTACGCCAGACTTCCAGCCAGCTTTAACCACCTCATCCGTGGCCTCGGGGAATATGACATCGACCCCGGGGAAACATACAAAAGACCCAGACTTACGCTAGGCCAGCAATAACCCGATATAGACGATTAAGAATTGACAAAATCATCTTCACCATTATCATCAGTTTTATCACAACCATGATTAAGAATTGACAAAATCATCTTCACCATTATCATAAGTTTTATCACAACCATAAAAATCATCTGTTACCTATCTCTTTCCCTTCATCATCTAACTTTCCATTCCAAACAATTTTCTCACCTTTCAACCACCATCTCTATCTTAAAAACATCTAAAAGCCAGTTAGGCATTTAATCCCGATATGGCAAGAGTCGAAGGAGGGAAGATAACCTCTCAATGACCCTACTACACGGTGACCACACAACGCTACCTAGCCCCGAGAACAGCAGTTACAATGCCCAAGCATTCGCGCCATCTGTCCGGTATCGTCATACACCACGAGCGAGGAAAGATAAGGAAAATGGAATGAAGGGAAATGAGACAATGGTGGCACCAGTTGTACTTATGGAAATGAATCTTGGATCCTAAAGCAGAGGTAAAGAAGTAAGATACTGAGTGCTGAAGATAGTACAAGAAGAGACCTAATAAAAATGTCGATATGTGCGAAGAACTAAAAATATTTTATTTAAATGAGACGATTGAAGAAAATAAACATAGTTGAAGGGAACGCTGGAAGGAATGAGCGAGGCCATATTACCAAGATTTTGTGTATTTACAAATCTCAAGGAAGAAGAGACGTTAGTAGCCCGAGGAAGAGATGGGAAAGAGGGAGTAAGGACGCAACAGGCTATCACCCTAATCTCTGGATAGCAGAAGAAGACGATGAAGAAGGGAAAGGAACAGCCTGCTATGAAGGTAAGCAACCCAGAATTCATCTGACAAGAGGAAATCACAGGTCAGAGATCGAATTCGCGTCCTTCCAAATGCAAGTCGCACACGCTTCCGCAGCGCCACCTCACTCCACTATTTGTTGAGTGACAGCACAGACGTGAGCTTACGTCATGAAAGAAAACAAACTTGTACAGCACACTCAGGTTGGCATGATAACTGGTTCCAGGCCTTCTTTACCAGGAAGCTCTTCGAAAACATGTTGACCTGCACCCGTTTAAAAGCCACATGAACAGACTTCCTTCTGCCCCCGTGTTTCCACTGCCTAGTGCAAGGCTGCCCTTGGCCATCTTAAGATTTCCTCTATCTTGGATACCTGAAGTTGAATAACATAAAAACAACTTCGTCAGTATTTGTCCTTTTCTTTTACCCCATTCCCTTTATTTTAAGTGAAGCGTACTTTCCCAACTATGTTTAAAGAAAGGTTCTGGAATTGCTCTTTAAAAATGCATGTTCACAAAGGATAAGGGACAGTATACTAAAAAGAAAACTTCCTCAAGAGAAAAATTGAGCAGAAACCGCGCCTAGAATAGGCAATGCGCGGTGGAACTATCTTTTGCATGTATTTGTATTACTTTCTCTACTACGTATAGTAAAGGAAGTATTGTATCCCACCCAAAAATTCGATGTCGAGATTTCACCGGAAATACATAATTTGAGATCCCCTGAATCCAAAGAAAGAAAAAATCATTTTTAGAAAAAAGGTCCTTGTGTATGTTGGTTTTTCACATTGGTTTAATGTTTTCCAAGGATGCAGCATGAAGATTTTGAAGAAAATTGCTCCACCCTAAACTACCCTTTACATGGAAATGTTTTCAAAAATTTTGATTTTCCTGAAAATGACTAACAATTTTTATTAAAATGCCATATGTTTGAGATAGTTTTATGACAAATGAAATGTACATCTTGAATTTCCTGGCCCATGATGTCCTGTTTACTCTGGATGACTTCTGCATAACTGGTAAACCGTAAGAGGCAGACCTAATCTTACCATACTAAAATTTAGCTCCTGCTGTAACACACAACTTATGTCCAAGTACATTTTTTGTAGAGTGAACCATTTAGGAGATATTTCTCGTTATTTGTGTAAGTTTTGGAGAACTTATATTTATGTCAAATGGAACATCACTGTTCATTGTTTATATGCTAACCTTACAAAGAGAACGGAATTTCAGAGCTTTCAAAGATTTGACTATCACTCAAAGTCTAGTGCATTCTAATATTCCCCTTGCATCTACAAGGAAATAAGAAAAAGTTAATTTCTGCAAATGTTTATCTCAACTAACACGAAGAAGATATAGGAATAAGAGTTTGTAAGAATGGTTAGTGTCAAGAGTGTAAATCCTACACATCAACTTTTGTTTTCTGTAGTAACACCACGACAGGGTTTCATATGATGATAATTTTGAAAGTACGAAGTATGAGAAAAATTATCCCAAACATGGAAACCTTGTGTGGTATTTGATAGCGTATTCCGCGAATACATTCCTTCATTTAATACTATTTAATATCAATGGTGATTTAAAAGTGAACATTTACAAGTTACAATAACATTCATACATTTTAACTGAGATTTATTTTCACAGTTGGCACTACAAGTAACCCAGTAGGCTGTAAGAACAATAATTAGCGTTCTAGTGGGAAATGTGGAATTACACATATTATGAATATAAATGAACGAATTTGCGTTAGTAGGCTGTTCATTCAAGGTAAGTCTGCTCTAATTACAATTACAGTTGTTAAAGGTACTATTTTCAAAAGTAAATGAAGACGGCTGCTGTGTTTACTGCGTGACATTCACGGATGTGCAATATCCTCTCTAGAATATTCACCAAGTCTTTTGTATGACATTTTTCAATGACTGGCTAATTACTTTTATTGTGCATGGATACTTAAGATGTTCAGAAGCTAAGAAAATGTTTAGATTGTCGGAACCGCAAGGAGGAGGTGATAATCCACGACCAAGAGGTGATACTACAACATAAGGGAAATAGCCTGAAATATATATTGCTGGCCTTTCCTTTGACGTTCTGTAATTTCGATTATATGAAACCATTTAGCGCGTTCCATTTAAAATAACAATTCCCAAACTTTCAGTATATTGTTTTTCAGAAACCGTTATTAATATCTCAAAACTGTAAGGAAAGCAACAGATGAGGGCAATGGAATCTCCCTTGTTATTAATATTTGTACGCTGTAGCTTTCCATATTTTATTTAATCAATAAATGAGTATTGGCGAAAACGGGACTTGCGAGTCACTTGGAATCACGGACACCATTCCATCGCTTTCTAGTTATCTATCTGTTCTCCACGTGCTGTTGGATGCAGCGCGTATTGGATATTGTGGCTCACCGAAGGAAAAAATCTTCACCGTCCTACACTAAATACATAGTGATACATAAATAATAACTAGAGAGAAAACGAACAAAAGGGAGTAGTCTCACGGATGGGAAATGCGAAACCAAAGGATTTCATCGCGTTAGCTTGGTTTCTCCGCGGAGGGAAACGAACGTTGTTGGACAGTCTGTCGAAGGGTACAGACGTATATTTTGCTCTCACATCATATTACTTAAAAACCAACGGACATAAAGTGAGCATCTTAAAGTTGATTTGAAAATAGTGCTAGTTGAGTAATAATAGAGGAGATGATCCGAATACAGACTACTATTCCTATTTGGGCATATATTTTGAAAAATTCTCTTCTTACAACTGTTATTTTGACAGAGAAGGTAGTATGCTTATTTAAAAGCACGCTGAAGTCCTCTGGTAAAATTAGCAGCAATGCATGTGAAGTATTCGCTATTTTGCGTAATATGTGCATAAAATGGAATTTTAAATACCGGTTCTAAATACCGGTAATACCAATCCATATTACTTGTCTTATGAATTGAAAAAATATAAATCTACACAATATAGTAGAATGTCGTCTTATTGCAATTTTAAAACGTTAGAACACAAGTTTCTTTTAGAGCTTTCCAGGTATATTATTTGCAGAAATCACATACATATTAACATTTTTCTGTATCCGCTCATTCAGTATATGCCCACTGAAAACAAATAAGACACTAAATCTACAGTTCTCCTCTAGTATCTCCTGAAAAGCGCTCATCGCAAAATAAACAGAAACAATCATCATTATCTAGGTTTAGTTTTTCTATAGGAGTATCAAGGTCACTATCTCTAGAGTTAATTTGAATTTCATCAGATTCTGAAGCACAGCTTTCCATTTTGTTCTCGGATTTTTTCAGCATGTTTAAAATTTAATTTCTTCTTTGCATCCTTTCCTGTTGTGGTCTGCTTCTTCCTTTTCAAGGACTCAGTGAGCTCACTCTTATAGGGTGATGGTGTAATGGTTTTTTATTATTGCGACTTCCACTGCCGACCTCCTTTCTTTTTAGTGATGGGGATTGGAGATAATTTATGAGGTGACACGCAGGTTTTTTATTTTGTAACAGTCGTTGATATGGGAAACCCAGATGAAGTTGTAGGACCAGGAAATGAATTTGAAGGGTCAGCATATGAAACTTAAGGACCAAGAGATGAAGTTGAAGGACCAATAAATGAAGTCGAAGGATCAGAAAATAAAGTTGCAGGACCAGCAGGCGAAGCTGAACAAGCAGCAGATGAAATCGAAGGACCAGAAGATGAAGTTGAAGGAACAGCAGACGAAGTTGAAAGAAGTTTTGAAGATGATAAAGTAACAGCACTTGAGCCTGCAGAAGCCTGCAACAAAGACTCAGTACTCTTCAGTGCACTGCTCTTCTTTGGAACATCTGTTTGGACTGCTATGTAGTTGGCTTCGGTGATGTTTTTGTTGAGAGGACAAGTTCCTGTGGCAGGAAAGCCTGATGGCAATTCTCCACTTTGGTCCTTAATGTATGTATTCTTCAAGAGCTCTGCAACCTCATACACCGTGACAGGATGCCCAGTTGATTTGGTGTATATCCTAATTTATTCACTGTAATAACTCTTAAATGGCCCCATGAATGTTTTATCTAACGGTTGGAAGCTTGTGTCTAGAGTAAGGTGGAAGTGACAAAATAGTTACATGATTTTCTCTAGCCATGCCTATGACGTCTGTATTATGGTATGACTATAGTGACCATCTAGAATGAGTAACATGGGAGAAGCCTGAGGTGGTTTGTGTGTGAAATGAAGTGAAAGTAAACAGATGGTTTGAATTCATCCTGAAGGATGAGCAACTCCTATAGCTCCCGGTGAGCAATCTTCCACCTTCCATTGCTTTCGTTTTCCAATGGGAGTGTATTTTGGCTTATTACATGGTATCTGACATATAGTACTTCCATACTTAATCAGATACTTAGTTTTAAATATCGTAGTCTAAATAGGCTATAGCCCGTATTTGCACCACACACTGCATTCGATACAACGCACTGAAAGGATTAAATTTATTTACCTCGCATTTAATAATGGATGGAAACAATGCAAATATTTCACACGGAAGCCAAACGAACGTGTAACACAACAAATTAACTTGAATAAGGTAGAAGCATGCCTAGTTATTTAAAAATAAAATAAAAATTGTATACCTTTCAAAAGTTTTTAGATTATGATTCAAGTTCATACTCGCGTCAAGATGGCTAATGGCGCGAAACCACGTGTCTTGCATTACTACAGGAAGATGAAATACAAGCCTTTTCCAATAGTCTGCAACACTCCACAGTTGAGATACAGTGTAGCCCGTGCAGGCATTGGCGACGGAAAAAAACTGCAGTTAGCTTATATATAGTTATAAAATTTAATCCTGATTTTCCTTCGACCTTTTTATCTTCTTGATTCGTTTTGTAATTTTGTAATACTCTACAAATATAGATACACTTAATAAGGAATTATAATTTACTTTTTTTCGTTGCTATTTATTTCAACAACGCATAACAGGATCGGCTTCCAAAGCCTCTGTAACTCACAGTTTGTTATAAGGGCTTAGAAAGCTGTCCCAAAATATTACCTTTGGTTACATATTGCAGAACAACGGAACATTTCTGGTATTTAGCTTCGGATCCATTGCTCTGTGATCTCCCAGAAGTGTGCACGCAAAATGATATCTGAGGCTGAGTGTCGGCAGGCAGAGGACAAACATCTTTCCTTAGCATGTTTGCATAGCTACTTCTAAACTCCATTCAGCCTTAGATTCAGACCTTGTATTCCTCCGCGGTAACCTCGTGCTCGTATCAGCTGCGACTAACAAATATACAAACGTCACGTGCACACTATTCTTCTTCTTCTTCTTCTTCTTCTTCTTCTTCTTCTTCATTATTATTATTATTATTATTATTATTATTATTATTATTATTATTATTATTATTATTATTATTATTATTATTATTATTATTATTATTATTATTATTATTATTATTATTATTATTATTATTATTATTATTATTATTATTATTATTATTATTATTATTATTATTATTATTATTATTATTATTATTATTATTATTTGCTATTTTATGTAAATTAGAAGCTTCATACTATGTTTCTTTATCATACTCGTATAGCTTAAAAACTCACAGTTAATTGCCAATATTTAAGGAACTATATTTTGCATTGTGCTTACGTTTCGCGTGTATCGGGGTTAGTTGTTGACAACATCTGTTGACATCAAGTTGGAAGCTAACGGTGGAGGAATTATAGTGGACATTGTTATAACTACGGCTGTGAAGTTCATGCATTTGCATGTTTTTTTACAGGGGTTAAAAACGTATGTGCACGAATTATGGAATTTTCAGTTATTTGGACATGATTTTATGGTGCATATAACTGCATATTTTCTTGATTTTGATAAATGCATAATATTTCAATATTATAGCCCCATATTGCATATTTTAATGATTTTTATGGGTTTTTATTATTTTTTTCCATCTGGATAATATTTTTCATATTGGTAGTATTGCGCATGATGATGCAACTCACGAAGATTTCAATATTATAGCCCCTATATTGCATATTTTAATTATTTTTATGGTTTTTATTATTTTTTCCATGCGTATAATACTTTTCATATTGGTAGTATTGCACATGTTGATGCAACTCGCAAGGTGAGTCATGTTGTCATGCAGTGAATCCCCTGTTTCCATCCCTTCATTATATGTTTGTGCGTAGAGAATAATCAGTGCGTTATCTGAGAGGTTTATATTAACAAAGATAAAGTGCAGGTCAACGTTTTGAGCAACGCTGGCCTGACCTTGAATAGTTGTGGCATGGTCTTCAAACGTAACAGTGTTGTGAACTGGTTCCCACCAAATTAAATTAGGTGTATAAAATGTTAAAAAGCTCTTGAAATGTGAAAGTAAAACCAATTTCGAGTGCTAGATTAATTAGTTCACAGAAAGAGTTTTCGAGTGACTTAATATCTACAGATAATAGGGTACTGTATTGTGGAGCGTGTGAGAAAAATGTAGGGAGTGAAAAAAGATTTCAAATAGTTCAGCACATAAACACAGCAAAACATAAGGAGAATTTAATCAGAAAACTCACAAACAGAGAACCTGTTCAAAAACAGCTAGTAGAGTGTTTAGGAAATAGGGCTACTGAATTTTCCTATGACTTGTGTCAAGTATTTTTAGCTGCTGATATTCCCTTGTTCAAAGTTAATAATCCGACATTTAAAAACTTGCTTGCTGAGTACACTCTGTTATAGTAGGGTAATAGTATGAATTCAAATATTGGTAATGGAAACATAATTGTTATAGCAGAGTAGAATCATAGTCTGAATTCACATATTGGTAATGGAAATATAATTGTTATAGAAGAGTAGAATAATAGTATGAATTCATATATTGGTAATTGAAATATAATTGTTATAGAAGAGTAGAATGATAGTATGAATTCATATATTGGTAATGGAAATATAATATGTGAGAAATAGTTTTAAGCAGACGTATTCTACAGAAGTTGGAAATACTGGTATATGTGACTGTCTGGAACTTGACCTTCAACCCCAAGGGGGACCCGAGGAAGGGTGTAGCATTCCCATACGCCTGTCACATAACAGTTTATGGTTATTAGGGATAGTGTCTTACCCAGAGAATATTGTGGAACGATATATAAGCCTTAGTCACCATGGAAGGGATGTCTTTTGACCCGCCATTGTCAACGAGTCCACATCGGATGGTGTAACCACTACCCATATTCCTTTAAGCTTGTTCCGTACTGTTTGTAAATAAATCCTTTAACACCAATTGTTGTGTGATTTCGAGTGGAATATCCAGGAAACCTCACCTACTTGCTCCGCTCGGCACTCAACCAGACAATCCTATCCCACCTCACTTACGGGAGGGTGCTAGGTGCGAGAAGGATACAACATAAATTCTGGTGTCAGGTGTTTGGGTTTCCTGTGATCAAATCCAGCTACGAGTAAAAATCACCATCGCCAAGGACCAAGAAGAAGGCAGCAGCTAAGGCAACATACTCAACGCCCGAGAATCCTAGGAAGTGGAGACAGCAGCTCTGTGCAACTTCTGCACAATTCCGGAGATTCGAGGTTCGAGGCTCGAGGTGGTAGCAGCAGCCCACTGCGTGCAGTCCCAGATCCGTGAGGAAGACGGCAACCAACCCAGTACTGCGGTGACACTACCCTTGCTGTTACTGGTGGAAGGCCGGGTGCAGACTGTACGGTTTGAAGGTCCGAGGTTCGAGGCGACAGCAGCGGCCTACGGCGAGCAGTTAAAGGTTCGAGGTGACAGATACGGCTTACGGCGAGCAGTTCGAGGTTCGAGGATCGAGAGGTCCAACCACGAGACGAGGAACGTCGAGCGCTGAAACGGCGCAATAGCTGGAGGACCAGGGATCGAGGATAGCTGGCGACGCGTCTGGAACTGGTGAACGGGACAGACAAGGTTGCGGACCGCAACAGACGATACAGCTCGTCCACTGAAGGCGTAGAGGTGAGTCCTTGCTACTACTATATGTAAAATGGCAGTGGATAGTAGAAGTAGCTATTATATGTTACCCCACGAGGCTCTTAAACTAGTATCTTCTTTTAATGGGGAAAAGAATGAAGTTACGCAGTTTATCGTAGATGCGGATACTGCATGTGAAATGATAAGTCCTGAGAGATTAAATGTATTCTTTAAGTTGTTGCTTACTAGAATAAAAGGGGAACCCAGGAAGGCAATTATCCATAGGAAACTAGAATCGTGGGAGGAGGTTAAGGAATATTTAAGGCATTCCTATGTTGAGAAGAGAACTCTTGATTATTATAGCACTCAACTTTTTGCTGCTAAACAGGAAAAGTCCGAGTCAATAAGCGCGTGGATTAACCGTATACAAAGGTTAACAGCAGAGTTTAGAGAATTAGCGTTAGAAAAGTGTAAGGAAACTGAGAGGGAAGGAATACTGGCAATTACAGATAAGTTGAGAAATATCTGTTTTATACAAGGTTTGGCTGATGATAGAATTCAGACCATTGTTCGCAGCCGGGGGCTGGAACAGGAATTCCAAGAGGTATGTAAAACCTCGTTGGACGAAGAAAGTGCCATTATTTCCAAACGAGAAAGGTATTCTAGAGTAGAACAGGTGAAATGCCATAAATGTGGCAGGGTTGGCCATATCGCTAGCAAATGTTATGTAAATGTTAAGAAAGAGTACAGTAAGGCAATTAATAGTGTTTCCACTGAAAATAAGGGAAAGTCGAGCATAGTAACTTGTTTTAATTGTGGTAAGGTCGGACACTTTGCTAGAAATTGTAGGAGTCCTAGGAAAAATAAGCAGAATGAAAAGGATGAAAGAATTAAGAAGTCAGAAGACGATAGAACAGTAGAATCTGTTGCTCATATTGGAGTAATTTCTAAAACAAAGCATGAGTTCGTAAGAATTAGTTCTCCTGCTAGTAAGAATGGTTAATTTGTGATGTTAGTGGATTCAGGGTCAGATATGTCGTTGCTTAAAACCCCTTCAGTTGTAGGAAAACTTATTTTTGATCCGGAAAAGAAAATGGTTGCAAAAAGCGCAAGCGGATCGTTGATAGAAACGTATGGGGCGCTAAATATATAGGGAATAATGTTGTGAAGTACGATTTTCAATTAGTGAAAGATCAAGTAGATATTCCCTGTGATGGAATTCTTGGAAGAGATTTCTTGGAGGCCACGAAAGCTACGCTAAATTACAAAGATTTAGAGCTGAGTGTTGTCGGGGAACGACTTAAACTATTAACCAAGGGCGCTATGGAGTCAGTTAGGACAATTAAGCTTCCGGGGAGGTCAGAGGTCATGGTTGAAATCCCTATAGAGGATGTTGAGCTGAAGGAGGGGTTGATAGAAAAATGCGAAGTACAATCAGGTGTTTATTTGGCAGATTCGGTTGTAACTGTTAGGAATGGAAGTGCTGTAACTAGCATGCTAAATACCAATGATGAGGAAGTTGAACTTAGGGTGACTCCGGTTAAATTGGAGGCAGTTATTAATGAAAATAATTGCGAAAAGCTGTGCACTATTACTAACACCCCACAGGCAGCTAATAGAGAAACAGAGGTAATGGCTCAATTGAGGCTTGAGCACCTCAACGAGGAAGAAAGGGGGGTGATTAGGGAAACCTGCAGGTTGTATCAGGATATATTTTATTTGCCGGAGGATAGTTTGAGTTCCACTAGTGCAGTAGAACATGCTATTATAATGGAACCAAATATAGAACCGATTCATGTAAAGCCTTATAGACTACCCGAGGCACACAAACAGGAAGTAGAAAAGCAGGTGCAAAAATTATTGCAGGAGGGTATAATTGAAGAGAGCAATTCGCCTTGGAATAGTCCCTTACTAGTAGTAAAAAAGAAAATGGATGCAAGTGGCATCCAGAAATTTCGGCTTGTAGTCGATTTCAGGAAAATAAATGAAAAGACAGTAGGAAATGCTTACCCACTTCCAGATATTACGGAAATCCTAGATCAGTTGGGGAATTCCAGATATTTCTCTTGCATAGATTTGGCAATGGGATATCATCAAATACCCATGAAGGCAGAAGATAAGGAGAAAACAGCGTTTTCGACAAAACATGGTCATTGGCAGTACGTGAGAATGCCATTTGGCTTAAAGACCGCCCCAGCCACGTTTCAGAAAATGATGAACACGGTGCTGGCGGGTTTATCGCCATCCAGGTGCTTTGTTTTCCTGGACGACGTAGTTATCTATGCAGGATCGCTTAAGGAGCATGATCAAAAATTGAGGGAGGTATTTCAGAGGTTTAGAAGGTACAACCTAAAACTGCAGCCGGAAAAATGTGAATTTTTGAGAAAAGAGGTTAACTACCTTGGTCATGTAATTTCGGAGAATGGGGTACAACCCGATCCAAAGAAAGTGGAAGCAGTAGCAAATTATCCCATCCCTAAAGGACTGACTGAATTAAGAGCATTTTTGGGTTTAGTTGGCTATTATCGTCGATTCATTCGTAACTTTAGCAAAATAGCCGCACCTTAGCATTTGTTGCTAAAAAATAACGCGAAGTTCACCTGGGGGGATGATCAACAGATAGCCTTTAATACTTTGAAGCAAAAGTTGTTGTCAAAACCTATATTGCAATATCCAGATTTCTCAAGGGAATTTATTTTGACAACAGACGCCAGTCAGGATGGATTAGGGGCATTATTGTCGCAAGGCCCGATAGGTAGGGATTTGCCAGTAGCGTTTGCAAGTAGAACTCTGAATAAGGCAGAGAAGCACTACAGTACCATTGAAAAGGAGCTGTTGGCGATAGTATGGGCTTGTAAGCACTTTAGGCCTTATCTACTAGGGAAAAGATTTACTATTGTAACTGATCATAGGCCACTTAAATGGATAATGAGTGTCAAGGAACCGGGTTCGAGACTACTCAGATGGCGAATCAAGTTGGAAGAATACGATTACCAGATTGTTTACAAAAAAGGGTCGTTGAACGGAAATGCCGATGCACTTTCTCGCATTAGAGTTATGGGAGTTGCAGAAGAAGGGGGGATAACGGAGGAACAAAAAAGGGCGATACTACAGGAGGCACACGACAGCCCTACGGGTGGTCACAGGGGTGTCACAAAAACCTACTGGGCGATCAGGAAGAATTATCAATGGCCAGATATGAAAAAGGACATTGAGTATTATATAAAGAAATGCGAGAGTTGTCAAAAGAATAAGCTTTTGCGGCCTAGGAAACGAGCACCCATGGAAATAAGTGCCACAGCAAAATCTCCTTTCGAAAAATTATCTCTCGATATCGTGGGTCCCTTAACGGTGACGAATAAGGGGAACAAGTATATCTTGACCTGCCAAGATGAACTTACCAAATATATGGTAGCCGTGCCTCTAGAAAAACACGATGCGGTGACGGTCGCTAAGGAGTTCGTGGAAAACATTATTTTACGTTACGGAATTCCATTAAAGGTGTTAACAGATCGGGGTTCGGAATTCTTAAGTGATTTGTTCAAGAATGTCTGCAAGCTAATGAGAATAACCAAGTTGCAGACTACAGCTTTTCACCCACAGGCAAACGGTGGATTGGAGAGAAGTCACCGTGTTCTGGCTGAATATTTGCGGCATTATGTGGGGAAGGATCAAACAGACTGGGATGAATGGGTGAAGTTTGCTGTGTTTGTATACAATACTACTGTGCATTCATCCACTGGTTATACACCTTTTGAGCTTTTGTTTGGATATGAGTGTAGGACACCCCTAACACTAAAAAAGGAACCAGAGATTAATTATTGCTATGATGACTATGTGAGCGAATTGAAAAGTAGGCTACAGAGTGCTCACGAGGTGGCTAGAGATAATCTAATTACAAGGAAATATAAGAGCAAGGAACACTATGATCATCACAGTGAGGAAATTAAATACGAGGTAGGGCAAAAGGTGTTACTAAAAGATGAGACGGTCCGTAGGGGCAGATCAGGTAAAATTTCTAGCCAACGGATAGGCCCATATCTAATAGTGTCAGTTAACGGCGTAAATGTAACACTGAAGAGAAGGAAAAGGTTGCAAAAGGTACATGTGAACCGGATTAAACCTTTTTCTTAAGGTAGATTGGGAGAAGCCCATCCAGAAGTGGTGAAGTTCGAAACTCCGCCTGGTCTTTACTGTGAGAGTAAGGGTACCGCCCAGCTGTACAATAGTGTATGGAGGATAATTGTGTATGTAGATTTCGGTAATTTAGAGTACCAGGTAGATACTACAGAAAGTTATATAAAGCATACTTTGAGTGCATGCGAGCACGTTTCCTTGCAGAAATGGTCAGGGTGTACAAACTTTAAGAATAAAATACAGGATAAATTAGGCAAGTTAAGGAGAACCGAAGGGTTATTGAGGGAAATGACAGGTCGTCAGGAGACGCGTACAAGGAGAGGTGTAATCGATGTAGGAGGGCAGCTTTTGAAAATATTGTTTGGTACATTAGATAATGATGACGCGGAATATTATAATCAGCAAATACAACATGTGGAGGAAAATGAAAAAGGTATTACACATTTGTTGAAGGAACAAGTCTCTGTAGTAAAGGTTTCTCTAGGTTTGTTCAATGATTCACTTATTAATTTGGCTTTCAATGAGAAGGTATTGGAAGAGAATTTAGTTAGAATTCAAGACTTCCTAAACAAAAGCCAGCAGCAAGAAATTAAGATGCTTGATGATCTACAAATGAAAATGACGGTTAGTAATCACTTACTTAGTTTAAATAATGCCATGGAAACCTTATTTCGCAATTGTGATATACTAATAGATGGTATATTAAATGCTCAAAAGGGACTTATTCACCCACAGGTAGTAGCTCCTTCGGAATTACTGCATGTTTTAGAGAAAGGTGTTGCAAATTTGCCCTTAGGTACCTCCCTGCCATTTGCAGTAAGCAAGGATTCGCTTCATTTGTTAATTGCTATGTGTGATGTAGCTGTATTTGTAAAGGATGAAAAACTCACATTTGTACTATTTTTACCTTTAGTGTCACAAGGTGTTTATAATGTGTATCGACTTATACCAGTGCCTGTGCTCATTGAACAAGGGAAATATGTGTTTGTGGACGTTCATGAAGATCTTCTGTTTATTGATAAGAGCAGACAATATTACTTTATGAGTCCTTTGTCTTTGTTGGAAAAATGAAAAACATTGGGAGATTCAAAATATGTATGTAAACAAACCCTTCCACTTAAGTTAGCCCACTATCATGATGACTGTGTTGTGAAAATGCTACAGAAACTTCGTAGATTACCTTCTACATGTGAAAAGAGGCTTATTGAATTACGCGAATCACTATGGACACCTTTAGCAAATAATGAGTGGTTGTATTTTGTACCATCTGTAGAAAGTGTTACTATTTCATGTCCTGAGGAACAACCAAGAGATGTTATTTTAGAAGGGTATGGCAAACTTAAGCTTAGTTCAGGTTGTAAGGGGTATGGTAAATCCTTTGTAATTCAGGCAGAAGTTGTAATGTCCCAGGGTAATTTTAGTAATCTTGATGTGTTGTCCTCAATTAACATAGATGTTGATTGCTGTGAAGAATTAGTAGGAAAGTTAAAAAGAAATGAGTTAAAGCTGAACACAACTTTCAAACAAGTGATAACACATTTTGACGAGTTAAAGGTTTCTAGCTATAAACTCTCTCAAGTGGAAGAGATGATTCAGAGGCAAGAGTGGAAAATTCATTCACTGTAACACACGCCCGATATTCCGTAATTGTTTATATTCTTATTAGCATTTTGGCACTATATTTTGGTTATAAAGTGTTTAGCTGTTACAAGAATAGATGTGTTCGGAGATTTAAAGTCCCAGCTATTGAGTCAGGTGGCTCAGGTAATATAGTGCATATTAACATACATTCAAGCAACGAAAGTCTGAGTCCTGTCCCAGAGGAGATACCTCTCCATGACTCTAAAGATAAACCTACCACTTCCACAAGGCACTCCGAGCGCATAACACATAAGTGTACGTATTAAAGAGTAGTCAAAATTTAGGTGTAAATTTTGACCTAATTACGGCGGGAGGTGTTATAGTAGGGTAATAGTATGAATTCAAATATTGGTAATGGAAACATAATTGTTATAGCAGAGTAGAATCATAGTCTGAATTCACATATTGGTAATGGAAATATAATTGTTATAGAAGAGTAGAATGATAGTATGAATTCATATATTGGTAATGGAAATATAATATGTGAGAAATAGTTTTAAGCAGACGTATTCTACAGAAGTTGGAAATACTGGTATATGTGACTGTCTGGAACTTGACCTTCAACCCCAAGGGGGACCCGAGGAAGGGTGTAGCATTCCCATACGCCTGTCACATAACAGTTTATGGTTATTAGGGATAGTGTCTTACCCAGAGAATATTGTGGAACGATATATAAGCCTTAGTCACCATGGAAGGGATGTCTTTTGACCCGCCATTGTCAACGAGTCCACATCGGATGGTGTAACCACTACCCATATTCCTTTAAGCTTGTTCCGTACTGTTTATAAATAAATCCTTTAACACCAATTGTTGTGTGATTTCGAGTGGAATATCCAGGAAACCTCACCTACTTGCTCCGCTCGGCACTCAACCAGACAATCCTATCCCACCTCACTTACGGGAGGGTGCTAGGTGCGAGAAGGATACAACAACTTGACAACATGTGCCTGAAGAAAGTGCACTGCGCAAGCCTTAGGTCGGACATAGTTACAATACCGTACTGTCAAACATGCAAAATGAATTAGCGGATCAGTTTGTGTGGTTGTCTGTTGATGAAACCCCTGATTCTGAGCGCCGTTCTATTGCTAATATAATCGTGGGTGCTTTAAATAATGAACAAAAGACTATACCTTATCTTCTTAATGTGTGCGAATTATCGGCCACTGACAATGTACCTGTAACCCAGTTTGTGATGGACTCTTTGAAATTACTATGGCCATGTTGAACCAATACGACCGGTTACTTTTATTTGTTACTGTTGCAGGTCCTTATATGCTAAAACCAGGACAAACTCTGAAAGGTATTTTTCCTAACATAATTCATATAACTTGTTTGGCACACGCTCTTCATCTCATTTCTGAGACAATACGCGATTCTTTCCCATTGATAGATTTGTATCCTGTACAAAGAGAATTTCTGTTAAATCTCCTAAAAGAGTTAAGTTGTTTAGATCAACAGCACCTAATACCCGACTTCCTCCTGCACCAGTGTTAACCCGATGGGGAACATGGCCGATGCAGTTTTATATTATGCTGAGCACATAGATATAATCGAAGAGGTTGTTAATTCATTGCACTCGAAAAATGCTTCATCAATAGAAACTGTGCAAAATACTGGATTAAAAGAGGATCTTAGTTTCATATCTGCCCATTTTTCTTTCTTACCAACAGCCATAAAGGCATTGGAAGCTGTGGGATCTCCTTCGCATGAATCACTTACTGTCTTAGAAAAAACAATGCGATCTAATATTTATTTATGCCAACAAAGTTACTGTTGGTGTTTTTAAGCACACAAGCCGTGCGTGGGCAAAGTTTAAGAGGTAGAACTGGAACTTAAAAATTCAATGCCACAACTGGGAGTTGAACCACAGACCTTCCGCTTACCAGGCGGCTGCTCTAACCATTGAGCTATTGTGACAAACTGCCAGAATGGCGTTAAATTCTCAAACCAGTTCGTATTTCTCCTGGTAAACCACAAAGGCAGTCTCACATCAGAGACAAATTACCCCAATGGTGACTTACTATTGTAAGTGCTTTATGTCCCTGGATTAAATAACCTTCAGATGGTTTGAGAATTTAATGCCATTCTGGCAGTTTGTCACAATAGCTCAATGGTTAGAGCAGCCGCCTGGCAAGCGGAAGGTCTGCGGTTCAAATCCCAGTTGTGGCATTGAATTTTTAAGTTCCAGTTCTACCTCTTAAAAATGTGATCTAAGTTCGGTTCCTGGTGATATAGCACAAAAAGTAAAAGAGAAAGTGAATTATGTAATTTCAAAAAATTCTGGTTATAAATAGATGTGCGATATTCGAGACATCCTCGAAAGAAAACCATCTGTCACACCAAGAGACTTGACTCCCTCTGTGAAGCAGTTAACATCATTTAAATATGCCACGATAACATCTTATGACGTGGAGAAAAGTTTTTCATGTTACAAAAGTGTTTTGCGAGACAACAGACGATGTTTTAGAGTTGAACATTTGTGCAAAGTGTTGGTTGTGAACTGCAATTTAGCAGTTAATACTAGCACCGGGACCACTTCTGTTTCAACCTCTAAGGAATAAGGTAACTTTATTTATGATTTATACTAACTCGGCTTGTCTACTGCAAAGGGACATTGTTTTAATTCAATACTGCATACTTCTTGGCATATTTTCAAGTTTTTAAGAGCATATTTGCATGCATATTTCAGTGCTTTTTAGGGCATGAACTTCCGAGCCCTAGTTATAACTGCTTCAACAGAGGGAAATATAAACCGTCCCGCATGTGGAATATTAGACTTCTCTGAATAATTCGCATAAGCTTATTTATTTTCTTATTATTATTTCAGTTTACTGTAAGCCGGAAAAATAATCTGGTATGTGTAACGCACACTACTTAAGAAGAACGTTGGGAAGTGGCACGTGAAAATTATTAAATATGGCAATCAGGCAACAAATGGTTATACTTCATTGGCATCCATTTGAATTTAACTTACAATGTTTAATTATCTTCAGAAAACATAGATATAGCAAAAAGCTATCTCTGGTTCTAGATTCCAGAAAATAATAATTTTATGTTGATTCACAACACATTAGCAGTTTGTATTTTATACATAACTTCAAGACGAAGAATTTAGCTGCTTGATCTTTTCTTCTTTGAGAGCTTGCAGCTAACAACTATATAATTGCTTAAAAACAACTAATTGGTGTGTCACTCTCCTATAATAGGATGTGTATTATCTTGATATTTTTACAATGAAAGTTACATTATATAACCATTACATACAATAGAGCCTAGACCAACGACATAACACTGAGTCAGTCATAAAGCAAATCCTTTCTTTGGTAGTAAGCTAATTTGTATGTAATAGTCTTACCTACTTTAGAGACAGTGCATTTTAACACACATATGTGTATGAAGAGCCCTCAACTAAGAGAACAAGGTAACATTTTCTGAAATTACTCTTGTAATTGCGGCACCCCCTCTGCATTTAATTAGCTGCCTTGGCGTGCCATTTTCTCTTATCTTCCCTCACTGTTGCCTCGAAGCGAAATTAGCTGTAATCGTACTCAGAGCATTGAGAATGAAAACCTGTGTAAATGCCAGTTAAACTTCATCCCCAGCTATGATATGTTTGCATATAAGCAAGTGATATAATACGGTACTCAGCCAATAGTTTCCACCATTTTTATTGGATCAAAGCGAGCCCAAGCAAATTCGACGATATCTCAAGGCTTACCAAACTCATTTAGGCAGAGGACTTACTTGATATGGCTGCGAATCTGCCTTCAGTGTTGAATGCAAACATTATCTATCTTGCACTGTGTAAGTTTACGCCTCTCTCGTAACATCTCTTCGCTGATGTTCTCCAAACTATACCCTAACTTTCTGCGATTTCTCTCCCTCTTCTTCAACTCATTTCATTTTAATGTTGTAAGGAATGTGCACGTGGTTTCATAGTAGAATTATAATAGAACTAGAACTGGGAAAGTACCTGGAAATAAGGAGATCCTGTGCATTCTCCAATAACAAATGACAAATGGATTCTCAAAATCATCCAGCTGCATGAAAAAGTCATGCCCAATAATTGTCATACCTTACTATAGTTTTAAGTTGACCCTTTCTCACCTTAGCTATAGGGAAATTACAGAGATAAATAAAAAAAAATCCATGATGTGCTGAGGTGCTTGTTTGCAGCATTTTCATAATGAAGATTGTTCATATAGTAAAATCATTATTTATTTCACATAGTGATAATGATTATACTATATGAACAATACTTCATTATGAAAATGCTGCAAACAAGCACCTCAGCACATCATGGATGTCGCTGGGGGAGTGGAGGGGAATTGAAGTTGATACCTCTGAATCATCCAGTACTTCATTGCACATCCAACTTTTATGTTTCCTGGTTATTACTATTATACCTGTAGTTATATGTATTATTACAATATTTTATCATTACAAATACCAGATACAATAAATACAATAGCTCCATTTCTGATCAGGTTGTTCAGATATTCTTACAGAAAATCGAGTTCAAGTGCACGAAAACTGTGGGTCACCTGCTGAGAATAAATTGTAATGACCTTTTGGAACACAGGTGTTGGATTAAACAATATAGCACATGTGTATAGTAGCGCGAAATATGTAGTGCTTCCCACAATCAGTAACAAAAAGCGAAAACTGAATGATCCCAAAAAATATTTTGTTGAACAGAGTAAGATTATCACGAAAAATTCAGTTTTAAGTCAGTTCAGTTGAAACATCTAAAACGCATTTAGTCAAATGATTAAACAACTTTCATCATGAAAGGATGAACATAAATGAATAAATATTCTAAAAGCTGGCTTAAATATTCAGGAAGGTGCAATAAGATTTACTGCACGTAACATTAAACTACGTAATTGTAACACCCATAATATAAAGTTATAATACATTTAATTATTTATAAGATTGTGATTTGCACCAATTATCGATTAGTACACTGTGACTCAGTATGCTTTATTATTATTATTATTATTATTATTATTATTATTATTATTATTATTATTATTATTATTATTATTATTATTATTATTATTATTATTATTATTATTATTATTATTATTATTATTATTATTATTATTATTATTATTATTATTATTATTATTATTATTATTATTATTATTATTATTATTATCATCATCATCATTATTATTATTATTATTATTAATATTATTATTATCATAATCATCATTATTATTATTATTATTATTATTATTATTATTATTATTATTATTATTATTATTATTATTATTATTATTATTATTATTATTATCATCATTATTGTTGTTGTTATGAAACCTGACAGCAGTCATCTTAGACGCTCAGGGTCAACTACCTCATGCCGCTGGGCGCTCGCGCGCCTCACAGAAGCTCGATGTGACATCCGGCTACATTGGAATAGTGAGAACAAAGCGTTTCTAGAACGTTCGCGAAACTTTCGACTGTCGGCCTTTATGAAAAGTCCGAGAAAACGCGAATTTGGAGTAAAATCCGGGCTATATCATTTTCGCTCATATAAGTGAATCGAGGTGATGACACCAGCCAGGATTTTTATGATGGAGTCTTGGAGTGTCGAACGAGACAGCTGTTAGCATGTAGTTCTCTCTCTCTCTCTCTCTCTCTCTCTCTCTCTGTGTGTGTGTGTGTGTGTGTGTGTGTACAGAATGTATGTGTCATGGACTCATGGTTATTAGAAGGCAGGGCAGATGTGAGTTGTAAGGTCACGAAGGACTGTGACCTGGAGTTTTGTTAACGATAAAAAGAGGACTATGTGCTTCAGAGGTAGGAGACGAATAAAGTGACATTGTCAATTTGTCACGTTATACCTAATAATTGGAAGACATCGTTTTTGGAACGATGTCGAAAACCGTTCCCTCTTCTCATAAACAAACTGATATATACTAACATCTTTTTTACTAAGTTCTCCTGGAGGTGAAGTCTAAGTCTTGCAATAAGCCGTAAATCAGCCAGCGTTAACTCAGGCTCCTACTTTTTTCAAAAACCAAGTACGCCAGGGATTTCCAGGTTTCGTACATAAACCTTACAATCATTATGAACTCATTCTTGTCTAAACTAGTGTGGGAATGTTATCACAGCTTATTAAGTCTTTCCTTCTGTAACAATGTTGAGTTACGGTAGGTACCTGGTCTTGCAGGCATTGCAGGAAATGAAAAGGCTGATGTCCTAACAAAGAAAGGAGAATCTCTTCCTTTCACAGGACCAGAACTTTTCTGTGGAATAAGCATCATAGAAGCCCAAAAAACATAGTACAAAATTGGGTTCGTAATGAGACCCAAAACAAATGGAAATAATACCCGTGAACAAACTTTTGGGCAAATAATTAACAAACCTGAGGACAAACTAAGTAATACATCCTGAAGATGGGAGAGATGTACGTACACTCCCGAAACGTCGATGTCTTTTCATCACTACACCTGGCTCGAAGCCCGAGAGCATCTTGAATATGAATAAGTAATACACTGGTTAGGCTAACAAAGCCACAACTTATAAGTGACATAACTTAAAATACAGAAAACATCTGATACCAAATTGAACCTATTTGTTGCTTTTGTTTAAAAGGCAATGAAACTGCGAAACACTTTTTATTAAAAAGCAGAGCCACCGAACGGAGAAGATACCAGATTCTTGGAGCCGCCGCAAAATTGGAGAAAGGTTCTAATCTAGTAACACAAATACTAGGACTATGTATGTAGATATAGATCTCTAGATTAGAAAATATGAAGTGCACAAAGTCTTTTTAGACTTAGGTGCTAAAGGGAAACGTCTTTGCAAACCTGGTCATAAGTCATGAAGTCATTCTTAAAATCAACAGATTTAAACATCGGTGTAGTAGCATTTGAAAAAGGGCAGAAAAGTTATCGTAATTTCAAATAAATTTGAAAAGGGTTTTCACTTTGAAACTAGGGGACTACATTGGGCATGATTGCCGTGCTACACTCTATAGAAGTTAAATATAGAGAAAATTGTATTACTAACTTCTTGATTTCTAGGCCGAAAAAGTATAAAGAAATGCAGGGAAGTTCAAAATGAACAATAAAATATGGCGCAACACTTACTAACCACTTGTCTGTGTGATTTGAGAGTATAAACCGATTTTCGTTAAATTGAAATAAACAGTGGTAGGCGTGCTCATAGATTTTGAGTTAATATCAATGCTCCTTGTTCATGGCATTCGGGCAGACCGTATTAAGCAATGCTAAACAATGGTAATGTGCTGTATATTGCACGGCTGAGCAAAAGCTTTCTCATTTCTGCTTTAGCGGTGCAAACAACCACTATAAATGGAGCTGGCGTTACGCACACGGAAATGAATAACAACTAGAGCATAGGATATAGACCTGGCTGTTTTTCTGTGACAGAGAGTGGACAAGTTGAAGCACTGAAATGCTCATGTTATTGGTTGGAGGAGGAAAACACAAGATATTCTTGGAGAGTACGACTCCGCGGTAATGTGAGAGACTCGCATTCGGGAGATCGTGAGTACGATTTCCGTACCGACCTTCCTGACCCATCGGGTTTTCCGGGGTTTTCCCGATTACTAGGCGAATGCTGGGAAAGATAATTACATCCTACAAATTTTCTGACCCTCCATTTCAACTCACGTATCATTTCAATTCAGCTTTTATCTGCTTGGTTGTTTCAAGGTTTCAATTTCGGCATGAGCGGCAGGTGGTTGCTCTCTGTAAACCCTCATCTTTTGGATAGGAAGAGATCTTGAGTTTCGTGGCTCTCTCCCACGGGACCTAGAGTCAGGTGTCAGAGAAATCGGAACACGAGCCGCCACCGGGGAGTTTAAATCCGTTTCTGTTAGGGACCTTGCCATCTGCTGTTGTCCCTCCCTGTCTTTTCACCTCATCGAGGTTCTAAGTCCCTCCGAACCTTGTCTATCCTATTCTATCCTTGAAGAACCCAATAGTAATAATGGTCACACGTAGACGTGTGTATCAACATCAACCTTAGAAATGAAATGTGGTGTAATATTGCTCTGTTATGTAGCTGCATACAACTCATTTTCGGAATACTTTTCATGAAGAAACACCATAACACCTTCCATACTTCATTTCCTTTTTATACAGTGTGATGAAAATTAGTGCAAAAACAGAATATTAGGAAGAGCATTATAGCCGTCACCATCGTCAACGTCACGGTATTAGCTTATTCGGTTTCACCTTATTTTATTGTGTAGCATATCTAACATCGATGTGTTCTTCCTATTTTTCTTCATTCTCGAGGTGTATAGTGTAATACATATTTGGAAATACGGTTTAGATTCCTAATTAAATATATTGGTCCCAAAAGCTTTTACATCTTTCAATTCTTTATTTCACGTCACAAATATATAGATTAGAGGTGCCAAAAAGTGACACCGTGGATGGTCGTGCAGGGTAAAGATGACTGGCATCGGCTTATGCGGTACTTTGGACTCCTTTGAGCTTCACAAAATAAGAAAGGCAGTATCGGTTGTCAAGATGTCCTGTTATAAAATACAACCGGAATCCTTCTATCACTATTCCTTTCCCTCATACTTATAACGTTACCAGCGAAGGGTAAATAGGAAGGAGAAGAAGTAACCGCCCTGTTTCCCCTCTAATTCAGATGGTTATGATTACTATAATAACTACAACAGATTTCTGAAAACTTTTTTCAGAAGTTTGTACCTTCCTTAGTCTTTCACCAACCAGAGAAAAAGTATTCTTATCCGTTCATTAAGATATTATTAATTAGCATGTGTTACATTAACATCCCACTCTCTGCACACTCCTCTATGGATTATTTTTGCAAAAGTTTATTCTTCCATACACGTCTACGGATAAGATTTAATCATTTCATTGTAAGAATAAGAATAGTACAATACACTAAAGTGACAGTCAAATCTTTTCAAAGCGATCTTAATGTGATGACTTTGAATTTCTGTTCTCTTTGCATTTGCATGAAAACGAAAACGACAATGATTTTAGTTGAGAAAAGTATGAAGTATCTGACAATTCTAATGAACTACAATGTCTATTTCAGAAGGGCAACACTATATCAAATGTGTGCTTCGACGAGATGTACAACTTTTTTATTTAGCAAGATTGTCTTGTAACAATGACCATTTAAAGCGTATTTTACACTATTATACGCTTATATAATTCATCATGGAAATGTCTACGAAATTTATAGAGACGCTTCTATGAACAATTAAAGGAAAATATTAATTTCGGGAGGAATGACTGACCATTGAGGTAGGCGTGTTCCCTGATTTGCTTTCAGCAAGTGCAACTAATATAAAACATTCAGTTGTAAAATTACAATCGTAGTGTACCACTCATAAGATGGTGGGAAAGTTACAAAGCTGTGCGGAATAAAAATACCTTATGGAAAAATATTCCATTAGTTTGTGTAATTTTATATTTTGCACGTGTTGTTCCCGTTCATAAAGAAAATAGTTGGCGGCTATAGCAACATGTTAAGTGTTACTCATAAAACTTACGTCTGTATGCCTAGCATCCAACACTGGAACCATGTTTAGTTACAGTTCACAACTTAACAGAAACACAATAAGAACATTTTCTGCAGGTGCACTGAAGTTCAATTTGCTACGTTTGCACGTTAATGTACAAGGATTGCTGAAATATTGCTCTGCAAAACTACAAGGTGAGCCCATGGCTGCCATGTCCTCTGAACAGCAAGGAAAGCATATGACTAATTTAATTCTCGTACCATCTCGCTAAAGATGGCTATTTACTTTTGTGAAAGATAGTACACTGACATATCTACAGAGGGAGAGAGAGAGATATTTCTTGTGCTAAGAAATGGTTTCACATGACATCTCTATTTCTAGAAGCCTTGGTGTATTATGCTAGGTATAATATTCTTAAAAACGTTTATGAGTTCTTTTCCGCTTTTCCTTTCTCATTTATTGGAGACCAGGTAGCTTGGTTTGTATTTTCCACTCCAGCATTAAAATCTCCAGCTAATTATGCCATCATTTTTATTTGCACTATCTAATACCTCCCGCAGGTGGTCTTCTTAGTGTGGAAGTAGCGCTCTTACTAAGCGGGAGATTCGAGTTCGATTCCTGTTATCTGCCTGACAAGTTTCTTCTGGTCCGGGGTGCATTCAGCCTCGTTAGATCCCTGAGGGGCCAATTGATTGATAAGTAGCGACTCCTGATCACTATAGTGGACGGTAGGGCTCGGGGCGCTGACCACGTCCCACCTCCAATACTGCGCTTTACTCATTACGCCTGTTATGGACAGAGGTGGGGAACGAAGCGTCTAATCGGTAGGTCTTGGTCTGAAAAGGGCTGTTGCGCCGTGGGTTTAATTAGTTAATGTCTTCTGCAATAGTTCATAGAAGCTTTTGATTCTTCCTTCTTTCCTTCATGTTTATCTTATAGCTCAATTAGGTTAAGTATTTCCTGCTTTACTTAAATCGTGATATAATACTTCTTTCATTACTAAACTAAACCCTAGTGCAACTTCCCATGAAGGGCTAAGGCTTGGCGCCCAGCCGCTGACTTCTTTCATTACGAATATAAGTCAATATTGTTCTTGCACTTTTAGATTATGAATACGGATATAGTGTGTGAATATGTGTGTACTTTGTGTGTGTGTATGCGTATGTGTGTGTGTGTGTGTGTGTGTGTGTGTGTGTGTGTGTGTGTGTGTGTTGTAATTGTTTAACGCTGTTGATCCTATAGTTTTTGTTTTGCTTCTCTTATTTTGGTTCTTTTTACAGTATTTCAAGGAAGAGTTAGGCCGTTTGAGTACCGTGCAGCTATTTTCAGTAGTACTAGTATCCATAAATGTTTGTCCTTTATTATTATTATTATTATTATTATTATTATTATTATTATTAAATACATTTTTGAAATGCGAGTGCGGATACTTAGCAGAGTTTGAGTTTGTTTAAATTTTCTCGCAGCAGGTAACCGGCCTTGCTCACAAGTTAGTCTGTTGGTGAACTGTAACCTTAAATTCTACATACATGCTTCCGTACTAACTCCAAATGGAAGTTTATTTCCTCTACTTGAATCACCTTCATTGAAGGTTGTTCTTTTCACCAATTCAGCATTGAGGACTTCATGCTTATTACTATGCAAAAGTATTGTGTTATTTTTATCCAATAAGATTCATATTGACGTTTATTGTTTTCTTTGCCAAAGTTATTCTTTGTTTAGCATGGAAAGGTGTTGCAACCAATCGCAATTATGAAATCTAGTATATTCACGTCTCTGTCCGGACTTCCAGGCTTATTAGGATAGGTACTCATAGCAATCTTGCGAGGTTCTACGAGACAGGACTCAAACTGAAGGTCACGACTCAATGCCTCTACAACAACTTGCGGAGGGGACTTACACCGAAAGATTATCTTTTGCACCTATGTCCCTAACGAGGCACCCCACGGGAGAATGGATGAGGCAAGTGGATCCGAAGGGTAGCCGGAACATTGCCACGACATGCATTTTCCCAGTAAGAAGCACCCCGTCGGAGGCTGGCTCACCCCGGTTGCTGTTCCACACCATCGAGTTCGTACTCCCAAGGG